>CAUJNA010003268.1:295000-297500 GCA_963377175.1 Effrenium voratum
GTGTCTTGGTATGTCTTGAAGTGCTGATTTTTCGAGGGAGTGAGTCGGCGCCGAACCGCGTGAGCTGGGTTCCCAGATATATTATGATATATTATACCTAGGATCTGCATTGTGTGTAAAAAAATTGTTTTTCGGAAACAATTGCTATTGCACTTCTGCAAGCGCTTTTTTGCAATCATGGAATCTTGGACAATCCTGGAAATCTGCACTCGCGAGTGTTTGGCGAAAAAGCGGATTTTGCCGGTCAAAAAGCGGATTTTCCTACCTTTGAATACTTTGCAGGTTCCAGGAAGATTATGGAAGGAAGCAATGCTCCCAAGAAGCACTTTTGAATCGAAACGGCGGATTTGAAATGAAACGACGGATACTTGTTCTTTTTCAGCAAAACGGCAACCACTTTCACACATCAGATGTTTCTTGGTACGGTGGGTGCAGGTTTGCGCGTTTCCACATGGTTTGGAGGGCTAGGACGCGAGCCGCGGTCTAAGGGCCCACAGCCTGAAACCGGGGCTGGGGCTGCCGCCCTCGAAGCCACGCATTCTCAGACCGGAGCCAAGCGAAGCCTTGCTGGTGGTTGGGTCTGTGGCGATGGTTGGCGAAGGCGAGGAGCAAGGGGCTGTGGCTTTGAAGGAAGGCCAGCCTTGCCTGAGCCATGCAGCCACGGCTTCTGACAGACAGAGTCCAAAGCTCAAACAAAGTCAAGCGCGCTCCCATCGAGGCACTTGGAGAATGGGCTTACTCATCCAAATGCCCGCCGCGGGCCAAGCCCAACCCCAGCCCAGCCGCGAGGGCTTCCCGGCCCGGTCCGAGGCGAATTTCCCCGCCAGGAAACTTGTTGCCGCCAAGTATGTGAGATCTATTAACGCAGCTCAAATCGCAAGCCACGCTTGTTATTGCAGCATCATCAAATGCGGATGTAATTCGAGGCACGGAGGCCTTGCAGAAGCTTTACTGGGGCTTGAGCAAGGCCCTACGTCCAGGGAACGCAAGCTCATGTGCAACATGTGCGGCTGATGCCAAACAGTAGCTATGATGCGCAAGGTTGCTGAAACGGTTATTCCCAAGTCTCAACTCTCAGCAGTCACTCTCAGCAAGCGAAGTGAGAAGGTACAATGGGGGGGGGAATTTGGGGGGGGGCCATGATAAAGGATTTGCTTATGCAATGCCGTGGTATCAAGGCAAGCGACATCAACATGGCATGCTGGCCAGACAAGCTTGGCACTCTGGCGCCCGGTCGGTGGGATCCACCTTCACATCTCTGTTCGTTTTGCTGCCCCCCTTTACCCGGTCACCCAGGAGTCAACCCCAACAAGTGGTCCCATGTACGGGTGCAGGGGGGGGACCACACGCCCATTTGTGGTAAGGTGGTCACGCACGACCGCTACATCACGGTGACGAAGGTGAAGATGGTGCCGAAAACCATCCAAATGGAGAAGCCCAAAGACAAGCACGTGGTGGTGCCAAAGTACGTGCCGGTCCGACGCTTGACTGGGGCAATCATCCGCCGGTCCCCAGCCATCCCCCTAGTGTTTTTTTGGTTTGAGGGTTTAGTCGTAGCTTCCACTTTAGCAGGGGATCTCGGAACAGCCCAGTTTTGTGCCTTAGCCAGGTTGCGGGTGTGCTGAAAACCAAGCAGCCGATGTCGCTCATCCAAGGAGTTCCCGTTGATCCTATCCACCTGCCAGTGCCGATGCCGCCGCAAACCGTGTACAAGACCATCAGCCACGAGCAGTAGCAAGGTATCAAGCTAGTCTCTTTTTGTTTGTCTTGTTTTTTTGGGCCCGGGGGGAGGATTGAGGATCAGGCTTTGGAGTTGTGGGTGCAGGTAACCTCGCTACACACATGCACACAAAATAGCGAGACACACACAGAGAGACCTACATGATCCTACAGGAGTGTTGCGGGCAAAGGGTTTTGACTCAATCCTCCTCCAAACCTATTTTATATTCTAAGGTAGTCTAAATATGAGGCAGAATTATGTTCTGTGTACCCCAGATGTGGGTCAAGATGTGGATCTTGCAGTATTCATTAGTGTAAGATTGGACGACCATGTGGGGAACATGCACGTGCTTGTCGCAGTGTGGACATGTACCCCACTTTTCATGAGCATGACGAGTCAACTTTAGAGCCTCCGGCTCAGTCCGCCGACATTGTCCTCTCCCTTTTCTCCTTCTTCCTCTCTTCCTTGTCTCCCTTGTGTGTTCTGTCGTCCTCTCTCCCTCCCTCTGCTCCCATCCTCCCCATCCCCCCAAGCCTCTCTCTCCCCACTCTCCCTCTCTCGTATGTATGCATGCATGTACATATGTATGTATGTATGTATGTATGTATGTATGTATGTATGTATGTATGTATGTATGTATGTATGTATGTATGTATGTATGTATGTATGTATGTATGCATGTACATATGTATGTGTAATGTGTAATGTAATGTAATGTAATGTAATGTAATGTAGTGTATGTAATGTAATGTAATGTAATGTAATGTAATTTAATGTAAT
>CAUJNA010003268.1:302500-350000 GCA_963377175.1 Effrenium voratum
ATGCCACTGGCCGCATCTATGACTGCAACGCCGGGATCTCCAACTGGCTGCACGGATGGTCTGACTCCAAGAAGATGCTTTGGCTGAATCGTTTTTTTCTTTTTTTTCTCCGAGGTCCTTGAAACTGAAAGGCCCAAGTGTTCGGAGACAATATGGCATCGCCTGCCCATGGTTTTCATGAAGCAACTGCCAGTCGAATAGAGAGAAACATGTGCATTTGGGAAAACGGCGGGGCATGATTGTTTTCTGCATTTCTATGTCCATCTCTGTCATTGTGTTTCAGCGCCTGTATTTGTAAGCTCATGGCTTTCAGCGGTTAAACCTGGAGAAACAACGCGCACCGAACGTGCGTTTCGTTTTTTTTGGTCGTTTTTGTTTCTCGGGAGCCCAACCCTCGCGTCCGGAGCCGAAAAGCCTCAGGAGCTGGTGCTGCGAGAAGGAGAACCGGGGCTGCGTGCCGCACCACTGCGATGGGGACGTGGGCGCGTGGACGGCGGCCAAGCGCAGCTGGTGCTGCGGCAACTTCCAGAAGGGCTGCGCAGCAACGACCCTGCGGCCTGGAGAGGATGTCTTTCAAAGGGGTAGGGGTGGCCAAGGGGTGGTCAAAGGGTCAAAAGGGAGGGGGGTGGGTCAAAAGTCTAAGGGTGGCAGTACATTCTCGTTGTTCATATCCCTTGGCTTCCCTGGTTTCCAGCCCACTTTATCAGGGGTGTATGCCCCTTCTGGGGAGAGGGGTATGAACATCGGGAGGCCTTCTGGGTTCATTTGTCCAAGGGGTATGTAAAAGGGGTATGTACAAGCCCCTGGACAAAGGGGTCCAAGAGGTGGTCAAAGGGAAGGGGGTGGGTCAAAGAAGGCGACTTTGGTGGTCCAAGGGGAGGTCAAACTGTCAAGGTCAAAGGGGGCGAATTGTGGTGGTCAAAAGTGGGTCAAACTGTCAACCTGGACATGGGGAAAATGGTTGGGTAGGTGGCAAAATCCTGGCACGCTGGAGCACGAATGTCAAGAAGTGGTTCATTTGGGGCCATTGACTGTTTATAGGGGTGATCAAAGTCGGAAAATTGGAATTTGCTGTTTCAATTCGGGTTGTTTCCCTGTGACCTACCACTTGGTGCCTTTGATCATGCAGTCTCAAGGGGTCCTGGGAGCTTCCATGCAGGTATGTTTTTTTGAGGGGCGTTGGTACCCTTTGTTTGGTCGATACGGGAAAGCCAAGAGGAAAACCCGCTCATTTTCGCGGGTTCCCTCAGAAACACGTCCCCAACTCGCCAAGGTCTCCTCTCACGGGGCCAGCGCAGTCGCCTCGCCGCGTTTCGACGTTTCGGCGACGACCCGAGGTCGCCTCTGAAGTGCCACGCGCCCTGCACGCATGCGGGGGAGACCGCCACGTGCCTGGAGCGCATCCATTGGACCAGGGACAACGTCTTTCAGGCGCGGCCGTTTTTAGCCTCGTCGTTGGGAGTTCTGGTTTGGAAAGAACACCTGAAGGAAAAAGAGCACCTCCATTTTGGGGCCGGGGGGGGGGGTTTGTCCTTTTTTATTAGTTGATAATTGCCGGAAAACCTGAAGGAAACAACACCATGGGGTCCCCCTGAAGAAAAGACACCCCCATATGTGTGGTTCAAAAGACCTTTCCTTGGGTTGAGAGTTGCGATTCCACCTGGGGGTATGGACCCTTCATGATTCCCTCGCAACCCTTTGGCCATATACGGATTTTTGACCAGGCATCAGAAGCCACAGATGCGTCCGCGCCGCCCGTGCCTTTGGGTTCTACTGAAAGGGCCAAAAACTACATATCACGCTGATGGTCGCTCTTCTTACCATGTGCAGGATGTCCGAAAATGCAGAGATTTCTGGATGCCTGGACTCCGTTGTAAGGTTCTAGAAGCAACATAGGCTCAGTGCGTGACTGCTATTGGGTTGGATCGTTCGACCTTATTTTTTTGGGAAATAGTTTTCCACTAAACCCCCAAAAGGTTAAGCTTTCTGCAGGGTTCAACACCAACCATGTATGCCTCCCATTTTCTACGACTGATCCGAATTTCTGTTTCAAACTCCACAAGGCTGTGGGTCAAAACCAATGGTACCATTTTGGGGTAGGTGAATTCACCACCCATTTTAGAACCTACTTTAAGTTGGATTGAATCGGATGTTCACCGGGGGCTAACCGATTTGGCTTTGACCCATGGCCACAAGAGGCGTACTGGTCGTGCATGCCATGCCCCCGGCCAGGGCAAGAACAACGCCTGCGGCCAGGCCTACAGCCAGGCACGGGCCTGAAGTCGAGTGCTTGCTGGGCTGTTGCTCACAGAGAGGTGGGTATGGGTCAAAATTTCACCACCTGTGGACGGCAGGTTTTAGTCTACTTTTGTATTTATCAGTGTTGATTTGGGGTACCTATTGTTGACCCACAGCCAGGTGACAAGGGAATCATTTTAGCCTCAACATTCCACTCGCGCAGGCTAACTAACCAGCATGGCAGCTTCCAGAAGGTAACTGTTCTAGGGGAAGCTTCCCCATCGTTTCCTTCTTTTTACTAGGGAACCATCAAGAACTCAGGGGAAACAGCTGGTTTTGGAAAAGAAAGATGGTTGAAAAGAATGGGGAGTCAACCCTAGAACTGTAAATGGAACCAAGTCTTCCAAACAAACCATGACAGCTTCCATGCAAACGCCTGGGTACTCAACCCCACACCCGGGATTGATCAACCCCAGTTTTATTTTTCAGCGAGGAATCAGCAGGAAATTACACCCCCTATGAAAAGGGACGGGGTTATGAATCCGGGCTTTCTTCCAGTCATCGTTGGAGGATTGGAAGCAACTCGTGCGGCAAAAGGGCACCATTCGCAGTGAGTTAGCAGATGTTCTTTTTGATGGCTCTTCTGAGAAAGTCTGGAAGCCTGATATGCGTGCTTGCAAAGTCTAGATCGAGCGCTGGCTAAAAGAGAGCTGTCCTTGTATCTAGGCAAGATGTTACACGACCCAACTGGGGATGCCACCAATTCTTGCACTCTCTTAGCACTCTTTGGATGCGCCTTCCAAGAAGGCATCCACTCGTAGGGCATCAAAAACAAACCCAAAACCAAATCAAACAACAAAAGACACAACAACTCAAAGCAAGCAAGACTGATTGTAGGTGCCAACCAACAATCAAAACCAAGGCATACCGACCTCGCGTTTCGGCGCGCAAGGTCCAAGTGGAATGCAGCATTTGCCGCGCCTGCTCCATCCAGGAAGCCGGGCGCTTGGGGGCCAACTCCGTTTTCAGCATCCTCCCCTTTTGGTTCAGGTCACTTCCGGGCTGAGGACCTGTCTTAGGGAGTCTTGTTGGGCGACATTTTGCACAGAAGTAGGGAGACATAGGTATGATTTTGGGCTGGGAACATAGGTGTCTTTTTTAGGTTATTTTGGACAGGAAATAGATGGGTTCCACTGGTTTAGGTGGGTATCATTCCATTTACCAGGGCCATCTATTTTCCCAAAGGCCACCTATGGTTGGTATCCATGGACAGTGCCATTTTTGAAGCAAGAATTCAGGATCCCCAATGTGGATACGCACAAGATGAACGGCCAAGCAGGGGATTCGAGTTCTCCAAAGAGCTGGAAATCCCGGCTGCTCAAAGAGGAAAGTCGGAAGCCCTTGGATTCGACATGCTTGGCCAACTGAGCCCAGAACTCTTTGCTCATCCCCACCAAGACACAGTCACCTTTCATGGGCCAACAAGGTGATGTTTGAAACTACCTCACAAGGGAGATCAACTTCCTTTGGCTTAACCCTGGAAACAAATCTTCGGTGCATTTTGCCAAGGGATGTTCGGACTTTAACTATTTTGCCAACTTTTAGGTGTTTTTTTTCTTCTCATAAATTACACCACTAAAAGTTAGTCACTTTTAGCAGGGCTTCGCAGAAAGCAACCGAGAAATAGTGGATGCAAATATGTGGTTTTTCCATGTTCAAACCTATGTGGCAGGCAGGGCCAGGGACATGCCCCGCGCCAAACTTCAACATGGTCTGAGCAGCTGATGAGAAGCGTGCCGGCCTGTCGGTTGGTTGGGAGGGTCTTGAGGCCCCAAATTCCTCGGGTCCAAGGCGACAACTAGCAGGGTGCACAGCCTATGGAATCCCATGTTCCCCATGTCATTCAGATGTTGTAGATCCCCTGTTGCCGGGACAAACGCGCTGGCCCCTTCTTTCCCTTAAGCCGAATCTGTCCATGAAGAAGCGTTTTGTTTTTTTCCCACCCAGCCACTCACCCACTCACCCACTCACCCACCCCCAAGAGAAATACATCACAAGAAGCAATTAAACAACAAGAAGCAGAAGACCCAAATTTCCAAGCTCCGTGGCATTTCCGACGGGTCACGTCCCATGTCACCTCGGCTCGAGGCCCAGTGCTCGGTGCACGTGGCCACCTCCCTTCCCTTCGACTGCAACGCGGCGCTGCAGAACTTCTTCCGGGCCTGGGCTCCGGAGAAGAAGCGCCTCGCACGAACGGGATGACCCCCCAGCCCCCTTACTTCCCCAGAATGAGTTCCCCCTTTGTATTTGCTTGCGTTTTTGGGCGTCCCCTTGTTTTCCACCACCAGGCAAAAAAAGCTAGCATTTTTTTTTGCTGGGGTCCGAGACTTCCAGCCAGGCTTAAATATGGAATTGGGGTTGGGGGCCACCAGGTGGCTGGAGATCTCCGTTCGTGAGCCATTTCCCTTTTATGGGGAAGACTGGACTAAAAAAATGGGGGCGATTGGGGACCCCCCACGCCCAAAGGTCCCACCAGCCCCCTGCCCTGCCAGGTTTCCTGTACTTAGGTCCCCCAGTACAGTAGTGCCCTTTGCTAACCCAACTTTCTTGGTTGGGAGGGTTACACCCTACGAAAATAGGCTACAGAAAAACAGGGTACCCTTATTCTAACCTCTCTACTGGAGGACCTAGTTTAAACATGTTGACCATGGCGATTTGGTCATGGGTCCTTGGACTTCGAAACTGTTTGGTTGACGCTTTGCGGTTTTCCCCCATTGAACCCATGACAAGTTACACGTTTTTGGCGGAGCCAACAGCAACCAAGGGATGTCCCTTTTAAAGGGAAAACATCGTCCAGGATCCCGAATTGTCAGGTTCCGTTTGGTTAGTGGGTGGGAGTATATTTAAAAAGTGTCCGTATAGTTTTATCGGGAAACGTGTCCTCCAAATAGAAAAAACACGTGGCACCCCAGCAGATGGGTGAATTTGGGGAGTCCAACCCAGAAGCCGTGAAGAGGGGATGACTCAACTGACTGGGGTCAGTTCGGGGGAGCCAAAAAGATCTCCCGCCCCAAAGGGAAGATCCCCCCCTCCCCCTCCCCCTGCCCCCCCCTTCTCTCTCCCGGTTCCGGTGGAAGCCACGGCCGGGGCCCCCGAGCCTTCGGATGCCTTCGGTCTGAGGCAGTGGTGCTGCACCAAGCAGGGCAAGGGCTGCGAGGGCACCACCCCCCCGCAGGCGAGAGTCGAAGATCGCTTCGGAGCGAGCGAGCTGAGGGAGAGGGGTTGCGGGTCCAAACGAAAAGGGGGGTGGGGGGTTGGTGGGATGGGAGGGGTGGGTCCAAAGGGGGGGTTGGGTGCAGGAAAGAGGGGGGGAATTCGAGGCTTCTAATTTTAGATTGCGAGCTCGATTTGATGTGTGTGGCCTGTGATTTCTCACTGAAGGCAAGTGAGCCCTGAAGGGTTTAATGGGCTTTCCAGAGCCCGAGGTTGTTGGCCGGTGGTCGGACCTCATGGTTTACAGGTACTGGTCACTGCGAAGTTTTGGGTAGACCCCCTGAACTCACTACTTGGTCCCTCACACCCCAAGTAGTTCTTCATTCCGCTGGGTTTTTGGAGGTTTGGACTCCGGAGGCGTTAAGATTCAGCCAAGCAGCTGCCGCCTTGCATGACTTTGCGTGCCAGGTGGATCCTGGCTTCGGCATGGTGTGGAAGCGCGTGCAGGTGGGGGCAGAGAGAGATCATGGATGGGAGATGTGTGTGTGTGTGTGTGTGTGTGTGTGTGTGTGTGTGTGTGAGTGTGAGTGTGAGTGTGAGTGTGAGTGTGAGTGTGAGTGTGAGTGTGAGTGTGAGTGTGAGTGTGAGTGTGAGTGTGAGTGTGAGTGTGAGTGTGTGTGTGTGTGTGTGTGTGTGTGTGTGTGTGTGTGTGTGTGTGTGTGAGTGTGTGTGAGTGTGAGTGTGAGTGTGAGTGTGAGTGTGAGTGTGAGTGTGAGTGTGAGTGTGAGTGTGAGTGTGAGTGTGTGAGTGTGTGTGTGTGTGTGTGTGTGTGTGTGTGTGTGTGTGTGTGTGTGTGTGTGTGTGTGTGTGTGTGTGTGTGTGTGTGTGTGTGTGTGTTTGTTTTCCTGTTTTTCCCGTCGCATGTTTGTGCTGTTGTGCATGTTTGGCTCTCATTGAGTTTGGTTGTGTTCGGTGTCCATTTGCTTTTCGCAGTTGGTTTGCCCGCTGTTGGTTTTCACTCCCTGCTGACGGTTTTGCTGCTGCCCTGTGCTGATCCTGTCATTTTCAGGAAATCCTCCCGGAAGATTTGAGCATGCATTCTTGCTGAAGTCCAGGTAAGCGCTGGTTCCCATCGCATGCACCTGACACACTTGAGGGGATCGCTGGTTTCACAATGCGCTGCATTGCGTTGCAAATTCCAAAGGTGACAACGTAGTCCTCGGACCCTTGGGCAATGTGCATGCATAGGTGTCCTTTTTTCAATTAGTTTGGTGAGACATAGCTGGCACTGGTTTAGCTTAGTACCAGAGCCATCAATTCTATCAAAAGGACACCTGTGGTCACCCTGAATGCTTCCAACTGGTTCATGTTTTCAGTTTTCGCCCGCCCTCTCGGCAGCAACATGTACTTTGCCCAGAGCTTCCCCTCCAAGTGGCCCAAATCGTTGGCATAGTTACACGCATATGCAGATATACAAAGGTACATGTATGCGTACACATTCAATCAAAAACAATACATATATATATATATATATGTAACATACACACACACATATATATATATATACATATTCTAGATATGACCTACAAGACCTCTGGAGTTTTGATCCGTGAGGTGAACGGCTACTGGACCTGGACGGCAGTGCACGGGGATCACGTGAGCCTGCCCTACGACTGCCACGCCGGGCTCGCTGGCTTTCAGCAGGGCTGGTCTCAGGGTAAGAAGGCGCGGCCCCCGCGGATCCCGCGGGTCCTGGGGCATGTCGGCACGTCACGTGGGGGGCGTGAGGCCCACCCATGTTTGTGTCACTTGAAATGAGGCAATTTTTCGCATGTTGGTCCGTAGTCATGGCCTTTTGGCCCCATTTGGTCCATAGTCATGGCCTTTTGTCCAATCTTGGTGCATAGTAACGGCCTTTTGGTGTTCGAATTGTTTGCATAGTCATGGCCCGAGGCTGACCTTTTACTTCCAGGTCCTTTGGGCAAGTGGGTGAAACGGCAAGCCTTCCAAAGTCTTTTTTGGGAAGGAGTGTTTTTTTTGGTGTTTTTCTCTCTTTTTAACAAATAAAAAGAGGGTGCCTTTGTCCCCTCATGGAAATCCATGCTCTCGGTGCTGGCAAGGAAGCAAGCGATTGATGTGAAAAACCTGGGGTAGCTAGCTGCTCAACGCCACGTCAGCTGCCTATGCGCGAGATGGCGCGAGAACAAATCAGCTCGGCTTCAGTCGATTGCCTTCGCAAGTCTGATTTGTTTATGCGGGTTGCCGTGAATGCCCGCCGAACTTAAAGTGCTTTTAATTGTGTTCTTGCTTCATTAATCACTGCTAAATTTGGATACAGTAGGCGTATAGAAAACCACAAGGGATTATAGGGGTCATTCCATTTCTCATTCCCTGTCTATCGCACCGGCACGAAAACGAAGCCATCCCCAAAGCAGGCGTGGTGCTGTGCCAACCAGCACCTGGGCTGCGGAGGCAGCGGCGCCAATGGCGGCATGCATGTGGAGCACACGGCCCGGGCCCCTGTGGCGTGAGGGGGAGGGGGGTGGAGCTGCGCAATTGATGGTCATGGCAATGTGGCTGATGGGCCCGATCCAGAATGCATCATCGGCCGTTCAAAGGTTTTATGCAGGGGTGTGCAACGGAGTTCTGACGATCGCACTCGTTCTTCTTTTCCACCGGGCGTGCCACAAACTGCTGTGAGAACGTAAGACGTGCGAAACCAAATGGAGTTTATATACCACAGGTACATACCACCTTACAAGCTTATGTCGGTGGAATATGAGCATCCATACCTGCAAACCTATGCCTGAAAATGCCCTTGACAACAGAATCACATGTGTTGGAGTCTCGTATCTTTGGCCAACACCCGTGTAGAGGTAGTGATCGGTGGCGGCGGTGCCGGCGGCGGTGCCGGCGGCGGTGGTGCCGGTGGCAGTGCCAGCGGCGGCTTCGCCGGAGCTGGCGTCTGCAAGCCCAGAGGGGGGGGAGGGGGGTTGCGGGGGTATGCAGGTCCCCCCTCCACCAGGTCGCCATGCTAGTCGCGCGGCGCCCAAAAATGTAAAGGCACATGCAGCTTGGAATTTGACACGCCGTATTTTGTTAAATCCTCGACTTTCTGATTCTCGGGGAGCAAATTTATTTCTTTGGGAATGAACCTAGTTCAGTTTGGGTCACTAATTGTTGCTCGTCGGTGTTTCTTAAAAGGGATTTTGGACCTCCTTTTTGATGCAGTTAATGGCGACCTACAACAAAGGCCCCCCGGGAAAAAACAACATGGAAAAAAACAAGATAAAGAAACAGAAAAACAAGGAGCTCCTTTTGTTTCCCTTTCAAATCATCCCAGGTAAGGTTTCCCTGCAAGCAAAGTTGTTTTCCCTTACCAGGCACACAAAAGGAAATTCCCCCAAACAAATCCCTTACCAAAAGCGGGAATTCCCCCCACCCCCCCCCCCCCCCCCCCAAACAAAAAAAAGGAAACAGCAAAACAAACAACACAGAGCCCAGATGTGGTTGCGGCCTAACTTCCCCCCCCCTTCCCCAATTTGTTTTTCTGGGGGAGGCCGGGTGTAGACGTTCGAGGCCTCGGCCTCCTTGGCTCCGCCTGGGGCGGCGTCCGGTGGCATGATGTGGCACTGGGCCAGCTCCGGGGGCTCCTGGCACTGGGCCCCTTGGATCGGGGACGACGCGACCGGGCGGATCGGACGGTACGACCGCTTCGGTGGGACGGCTCGGTTCGGTTCAAAGCCGTTTGGGGTTGGTTTGTTTTTTTTAAGGCGGGGGGGGCTTTGGGGGATCTGGCTGGAATTGAGGGAGGGGGCATAGGGTTCCTTGCTTTGTGGGAAGGGTTGGTGCCCCTACTTTTGGGCGTGCGGGCTTGGTGAAAGGGAAACCAAAAGTTGAAAACCGTTTCGGCAATTTTGGATGGTGCGGGGGAAGGGTTGGGAGGGTTTCAGGGGTTTCCAGGGCTGTTGGGGAACCTGGGCGGATTTTCAGGGTGCCCTTTTTGAACGCAAAACCCAAACGAAACCAGCAATCTTTTGGCCCCCGCCCCCCCTCCCCCCAATTGGGTCTATCTTGTTTGGGGGGATGATTTTTTTTTCAGGGAAACCAAAAGGAAAACGGTTTGCCATTTTGAGGGGTCCGCATTCTAAAAGACACCATTCTACAAGAAATTGGCAAACCACTCACCAAAAGCCGGGATTTCCTGGCTGGTTTCTTAGGGATCTTCTGCAAATCGAGCAACGCCTTTTGGATTTTGGGGTTAGTTGGTGCAGGGTCTTGTGGAGAATCCTTGAAGGGGACTCGGTGTGGCCTTGAAAGCGAGGGTCCGACGGCTGTCAGCTCTAGCCAAAAAAACTTTGAATCGGCGGTGTTGGTACCCTTCTTGGAGTGGCTTTAACAGGAAACCAAAACGACAATCACCATTTGGGGGGTACTCCTAAGTAGGTGTCCTCTTCTCTGTTGTGATAGAAAATAGATGGCCCTGGTTGACCTGGTTCTTTCATCATCTACCAGGCCCAAAAGGACACCTATGCCCTGGCACCCCCTTTTTTGGGGTGGCTTTTTTCAAGAACGTCCGCCACCAGTTGCTATTTATTTATTTATTTATTTATTTATTTATTTATTGATTTATTTATATATTTAATTATTCATTTGTTCATTTATTCATTCATTCACTCACTCATTCATTCATGCATTCATTCATTCATTCATTCATTCATTCATTTGTTTATTGGGGGTAACACCAACAACAAGACGAGCTCACTTTTGGTTTTCAGAGGCTTTTTGTTTTGGACAGTGGCTAGGTCCAGATTCCGATCCATGGAGAGCTGCCCTTCGACTGCAACGCGGGAATCAGCCGCTGGCAGACAGGCTGGTCATCGCCCAAAAAGCACTGGTGCTGCCACAACATGGGCTCCTCGGTGCATCGAATTTTCGAGAATACGCGTGGCCGCAAAAACGAGCTACCCCCCCTCACCAGAATGCTTTCTCTAAGCTAAGTTTGATATGTTTGGTGGTATTTTGGGAAGCTCTTGAGGCAACATGAGTTGGCTCTAGTCTTTCTCTCATTTTGCATGCATCAGGCCATGCAATGGAAACCTGCGGCTTGCCTGTTGGCTAAGGCAAAGGATGCCTGTGAGCAATGCTGCCGTTGAATTCAGATTGCCGGTTGAATTCAGTTTGCCGTTTCAGCTTTCAAAATTCAGGAAGCCGCCGGCATGGACAAAGCCTTTTCCCGCTGCTGGCAGGGAGACTGATTGCGCGTGAAAAAAAGGGCACCTTTAGGCGTTTTCGAGCCCCGACCCGTGTATTTGTTTGACCACCCCAAGGAAAAACGTGAGAAATTCAGGTGCCATCCTTGCTGATCGGCAGTCGCGGACCTGGAATGTGTTGACTGGTCATGATTTACAGGCGATTCCTTGGACTTTTCAGCCGAAGTTTCGCATGCCGCTTGCTTTGGGTTCAGGGGGCTGTCGCCCGACCCGAATGATGTGCACAAGCTGGCGAGCAATCAAACCTAGCCATGCCAACAGAGGGTTTACAAAAACAATCACGGCTGAAGGTAATCAATCCTTCGTGACTCTTTGCTTTAGTGCTTTGCTTTTTTTGGTTGATCAAGTTTACAAAATGATCATTTGTTGTAGGCCTGCAGCTACTCGAAGTCGTGGGAACGCTTCTCCAGCCTGGGGATACGAGGGCCTGTAGGTTGTTACGCAAGACGTTGAGCGCGGATGGTCTTTCTTCATGTGCTGCGCTCAGCCTGAACATGGAGAGAGAGAGAGAGATACACACATATATACATATATATATATATACAGGCAGGGCAAGCAGACTTCCATGTACTTGTTCAGACCTTTAAGTTTCTGCTTCACACAGCTGGTGTAGTACACGTTGCTTCAAGTCAATCGCTCCCAAAAGACAGGTGCAGTAGTTGTTCCATGCCATTTAGAGGACAGGTTCAGTGGCTGCGGACATTTACGCGTTTTGCATTCTGCATGCAAGCTTAAACCAAAGGAAGGACGAGATACAGGGAGTAAGCCTAGCTGCGTAGAGGCCCAGCTGCTTAGCTATCCCATTTTGTTGGCCTTGTGCTTCACATGTGCAAGTATCATGTTCCTGGGCTCTCACTGGACAAGTGGGGATTGTTTCAAGGGAACCAACTTGCAACTCAAATCCAATGGAAAATCTGCCCAGGGCCCCCCGTTTTCGGCGGCCACACCACATTCATAGGTCGGAAATGGCTGTGGGTCAAAACCAATAGCATCCCATTTTGATTGGTAGGTGAATTCGCCACCCATTTTAGAACCGATTTTAGTGCTTGGATTGATTTGGCTTTTGACCCATGTCATCCCTCCCCCCTCTTATTGGGCTTAATAAGGGCTTATTTGGGCTCCCCCCCTCTCCTCCCTCCCCCCCAACCCCCATGCCATTTGGTCACGGTCGTGGGCGACCGTTTCGGAAGTTTTCGGAGGACCGCGCCCGCGGCCATCCTGCGGAGCCGCTCCGGCCCCGAGCCCGGAGCAGTCAGTCCCCACTCCGCGAAGCGGCGAATCGACCGGATCTGACCCTTTGACCTTTCCCCGTTGGGTTCAGTTTGAGTAAGGGTGCCAAAAGGTGAAAACCTTCTCAGGTGAACCTTTTTGATTCCAGGTCTCTAAGGGGCAACTGAACCTCAGTTCCCAAACAGATAAAGGCGAAGGAAAGAAGCAGATGTGGAGAGCCTCCAGACATACGCCTCGCCTACCTAAAGGCAAATGCGATCCTGCAAAGTGAAGAAGTGATCCTCTTTGAAAATGATCAGACATTGTGAAAGGTGTAAGTCATCCACAGATTCGGTTCGTTTTTTAGGTATGGGTCAAAATTAAACACCCAGGGGACCGCAGGTTTTAGTCCTTGGTTCCATTTACCGGGGTTCCGTTTTGGGTACCGTTCTTTGACCCACCGCCATGTGCTCTTCTCGTTCTGCACCCCTCTGCTTCTGCCAGTCTACCGCCCCTCCGAATGATGCCCAGGCGGTATCTACTCAGTGTGCTGGGCTTCCGCTAGCCATCTGCTCAGCGGCAACCTGAGAAAAGTGTGTGTGTGTGTGTGAGTGGGTGTGGGTCCGGGTGTGGGTGTTCTTTTCAGTCGGTACCCTTCAATTTTCAGACCGGGGGTTGGCGGGGATGTGATTTTGTTACTTTTTCGGCCCAAAGTTGCAGTTGTTCAGCTTGCTGACATGCACTCAAATTTGTGGGGTCGATTCTTTCAAAGGGGCGAATCTTCTCGATCTTGCAGCTTGCTCATGATCGTCCGAAGGTTAGGGAAACAGAATGATGGCGTGTGTGTGTGTGTGTGTGTGTGTGTGTGTGTGTGTGTGTGTGTGTGTGTGTGTGTGTGTGTGTGTGTGTGTGTGTGTGTGTGTGTGTGTGTGTGTGTGTGTGTGTGTGTGTGTGTGTGTGTGTGTGTGTGTGTGTGTGTGTGTGTGGTGTGTGTGCGTGTGCGTGTGTGTGCGTGTGTGTGTGTGTGTGCGTGTGTGTGTGTGTGTGTGTGTGTGTGTGTGCTGTGCGGGCGGGTGCGGGTGCGGGTGCGGGTGCGTGTGTGCGTGGCGCGCGCTGCAGCGCGTGCGTGCGTGCGCGTGCGCGCGTGCGCGTGCGCGTGCGCGTGCGCGTGCGCGTGCGCGTGCGCGTGCGCGTGCGCGTGCGCGTGCGCGTGCGCGTGCGTGTGTGTTATTTTCTGTTGGGCTTAGTTGAACGCAAACCCAAAAACCCACCCATTTTGGGGGAGCCACCTCTTTTGACACTTGGGAGTTGTTTGGAAGGTCCTAGTAGTCGGGCATGAGGGGGAAGACCTTCTGGTCTTAGTGCTGCCCGCCGCGGAAGCTTCGGAATGGCGGCCGCGAAAGCTTTGCTTCTCCGCAGATTGCACGCAGCAGCCTAAAGTTGATCGGAGGAAAGCACGGCCTGAGGATTGCCGCAAGAATACGTCGCTGTAAAAGCACGCAACATCAGAAAGCAGCTTGTTGGAGTGTTCAACGTTTCGAGTCCAGCCGAGCGCAACTTCCCAGCCGGATTTTCGACCAGCGCCGCATACCCGTACCGGCTTGACAGGCAGCACAACGCCCAGAAACGGAAACGTGTCGGCGCATGTGAGACGTGGCAGGATTTCAGTTATGTATCGGTTTATAGGCGTGGTTGAAATTTGCATGGATTTTCGCACAGGGCAACGAATACCCTTGCACGATTCTCCTGCGCCTCTTGGTTTGTGGGACCGAAATAGCAGGGCGGGGGGATCGAAAAGACAACTGTGTCTCCTGCTGTTTGGGATTTCATGGGGCACTGAGTTGCACGCTGGCCGAACTAGATGTATGGCATGGGCATGGGTGCGCATGGTCAACATTTGGTCAAATGATATAGTTGTTGTACCGTAGTTTTTGTGTGTGCCTTTTAACTCAATACTTGACTGTTAATCTTTAGGCTTTAACTTTCGGAAAATCAAGGATTTCCATGAAACCCACAAAAACTTACACTTTTTGCGCCAGCAACGCAAAAGCCGGCTGGTTTAGGGCTGGGAAGGCGGCGTCCCACCAGCAAAGGCGGAGGCCTGTCCGGTGAGGCGCTCGGGCTGACCGCGTTTCCAGCCGTCAGCTGTCGGGAACAATGCCCGCCTGTTCGGCAAAAGGACCGACATTCGCCTCAACAAGATGTCCTTTCTTCTGAGCGCTGAGCACGCCCCACTGTCTGTCCAAAGTTGCATCTGGATTCCGGATGTCACGCGCCTCGAGAATTGATTTGTCATTTGCGGACTGATGCTGGAAAGGGAATATTCATGCTGGGCTGCTTACAAGTCACACTCCGAAAGTATTCTTTAGCTTGAAGATTGCCCCTATGAAGCATGTGTGTTTTTGTTGGAACTTGTTTGACAGAGCCCCCTGTTTCCCGTGGAAGGGCATTGGCAGACCGGCGCTGCAGCGCCAGGTTTCGCTTTGGGACTTGCGGGACCAACGCCCGGTGGGAGACCCAGAGCAAAGCAGCGCCTATGTATCTATGTAGGTGTACACTAACTATGCATTCTATATTGACAACTTTATATGCATATATTGTACAAGTCTTGTTCTATGCCCCCCCATTTTGCTTTACTTCAGCAGAAAGACCGCGCTGCGCAGATTGTTTTGCGCAGCAGCTCTGAGCAACGGTGTGCAGGCCTGCAGTCCTTTGTGCCGGCCAACAACTAATTATATGAAACTAGTTTCCTTTGGCGTTGGACAAAGCAGTTCCATTCCACAACTTCAGGAAACACATTGCAAAAGAAAAGTGCTGGCATACCAGAAACCCTTTGAAATTTCAGAAATTGGACACCATAAGCTGAATTTGGGGTACGCCTTACACAAAAACAACAGATTGAAGTTCCTGGATTTAAGGCTTACAATTGTCCAGGAAGAATCCCCAGAATCGTGGGTCCAGAAGAAGGGCCTTGAGTCAGTTTAAGACTGCAGTGCACAAAAGCCATTTGAGTCTGGTTTTGCACAGGGAGCCATTCCATTTCACGATTCCAAATGCAGAATGCAGACATGCCAACCCCGGCCAATCCTGGATTTAGGTCTCTACTCCCGGCACCTTCATTTGTCTGATATCCCGGGACTGGATGTGTAAATCTCGCTCTGGGGCAAGGCCCCTCGTAAGACATAGTCACATGTGCACACCTATTCACCTGTTCTCAGCTATCCGTGGATGTGGGTAGAATATGTTTATATGTCGATTTTATATCTATATAATATCTCTACCTCGCTCTTTCCCTTTGTATCTACATATATGTATGTATGCATTATGGAGATGCAGAATCATTTGGTTCTGTGCGGTGTTGTCCAATGTTTCACCTTTCAATCCATGTTTGTTGGCTTGGGATTCATACTGTCCAACTCCGGCAGCGCTCCCCGGACAAAACTTGACCCCCGCAGTGTCTCCAGATCTCTCAGGCATCCACATGGACTGTGGCAGACCAAACAGCCGCAAGCCCAGCAAGAAGGGAAGATTCCGACTGGTCTCTTTCCGACTTGTCTCTTTCGCCCGCGGTATTTGGCCCTTTTCGTCTCTGCTTGGTCCCATCTTTCGTCTCTTCTTGGTCCCTGTTCTAATGGGAGCGTTTCTGGCCCCCAGGTTCGGAAGGGGTTCACCAACATGTTCCCTGGTCACTTCACGTGCCAGGCCTGGAGCAAAGGCTTGGAGTCCCCTTCCTTCACCTTGCCAGACGCGTGCCCCTCTTTCCGTCATGACCATTGTTTGCCTGAGCGTCGAGGTCCCGGTTGCTCGAAGGGCTGATGCCTAAAGAGCTGCAAGCCAGAATTGTTCAGCAATGTGTCAGCCCAAAGTGGAACGTCTCTTACTTCTGGGGCCCTTCTGGGGGGAGCGACAGCACAGGAGCCACCAGGGCACTTGACAAAACCAAGCGAAGCGCATGAACATAGGAGAATCATGTGACATGTGTTCGCCCCTTTGATTGGCCCGCTTGCCCGCCATGGAAGTTCCGGTGCTTTTGGCTGCCGCCAAATCGCTGCTGGTGACGGCCTTTGCCGACCTGGGCAACGCGCACGATCTGGCCGGCAAGTGCTTCGAATCTGGCCAAGGACCCCGCTTGCTGACACGGCTCTACATACAAAGCCCAGGTGGGAAATCTCGGTCGCATCCTACGATATCGTAGGTATATAGCTCTGCGCTTGTGGTTGGCCACAAAGATTGTCGCAGATGACTGGCACTGCTGAGGGCTACCCGCGACCCGGGGCTTCGCCTCAGGAGGCCTCACAGCGCAGCAGGGTCAGCTGGTGGTGTGGGATCCCGACGCCCCATGCCCCCAGGCACCGGAGAGAAGCCGAGTGGGCTGTGAGGGGAAATCCCCATGCGGAAGCTGCAAGCTATGCAAGCTATGCTTTGTCCTTGAAACAAAGGAAAGCATTGAGTGGGAATCGATCGAGTTACTTTGGCAAGACAACTGACTTCGCTGACTTCGCTTGACCCAGAGTCAGCTTGAACCTTTGGTCAGAGCTGGAGTCCGTTAACCTTATGCAAATGCATTTGTTTGACGAACGCAAGTCTTGTTGTTGTCTTGCATTTTTGCGTGGGTCCTGCATACCACAGCCTTCGCAAAGCAGGTTAGTACATGTAGGAAAGCCATGAAGAAACATCAAACTGGGAGCAAGTGAAAGGCTAAAGTAAAGAACGCATGCTTGCCAGCAATGACAGCCGCCGCCAGCACCATTCCAAACGAATATCCGAACAACCTTCCCGCACCCAGCCCTCGACTTGCTTCATTGCCCCGATGCCCAGTCTCAGCCCCACAGCAGCACACTGCCCACTGGCACTGGTTTCCGCAGCGAATATCCCGCCTCCTCTATGAGTTGATGAGAACATACGGGTGCACACACAAGCCCCACTGCATCATCCCCAGTGCCTTGGCCTCCAAATCCAGGGGCATCACCTCCTCTCCATGCGAAGTGACGAAGAGAACTGCCAAGAAGACTCCAGCAAAAGGAAGGTGCACGTGAGGCAGTGATTTAGTCCTCGGCCCCCCTAACGGAAGGCCATGACTGGTATGGCTGTGGGTCAAAACCAATGGTACCAATTTGGGGTAGGTGAACACCACCCATTTTAGGCTTTTATTTAGTGGTTGGATTGGGATGTTCACTGGGGGCTAACCGATTTGGCTTTTGACCGGCCATATGTCACGGACAGGTCCTTCGTGGCTGAGATTCCCACTCCCTTGAATATGGAATTGGGGGAGGGGGGTGACCCCTGGGGATCTCCATTTATGGTGAGCCATTTCCTAAGGGGAAGACTCGAGAACTGGAATTGTGGACCCCCATCCCCCTCCCTTTTGTGGGGAAGACTAGAACAATCGAATTGGGGACCACCCCCCTTCTGGTAGGGGGGACCACGAAACCGCCGTTTATGGCAGGGAATGGTCCTTCGAAATCCTGAGCACTGCTTTGAGCCAGGGCCAGTCGTACATCCATGCGGCTCCTGGAAGCTCCTTTGCGCCCATGACCGCAGGGGCTGGAGCCAAGGAGCACACGTACCATGCAGCAGAGGCAAGAGCTGGATGGGTTAAGAGCTTGAGCTTGTCCCGTTTGAAGCCCAGAATCTATTTGGTAACGGATCTTTGGACTTGAACTGTTTGGTAGCCGTGCGCTTTTCCGAATTGGACCCACAGAAAAGTTAAAACTGGTTGCAGAGGGGTTTCGCCAGCAATCAGAAAAAGAAAGTCTTGTGGCTGGATTTGCCCAGACTTGGCAAGCAGCTCAGTTTCACTGTTGGAAGTTCCCTCAGGTGAAGGACGCGCCCAGCTACGCAGCACAAGTGGGCAAGTGCCACGCAACTCCCACGCCTGTGGGCAAGGAGCGGTCCGCTTCTGTCGGGCCTGGGTTGGACCTTGTGCAACAGGGAGGGGTTGTAGGGGCTTGGCTCGTTTCTGCGTGGAGCTGATTACGCCCGGTTGCTTGAAGCCATGCAAGTTCCGAGGGCCTTGGAGCTGGTTGGCGCTGTTGGTCACTGGCGATATGTTTGCAATGGTGACAGAGCTCCGGTGGGTTTCTTCAGCTCGTTTTGGGCGTGGGGTGTGGCTCATAGTTTAGGACCTGGGGGTTACGCAGGTTTTAGTGTTGGTTTTCATTTATCAAGGTATTGTCGTACATTTTTTGGGAGCAATTTTGGGCGTGGGAGAGCCTTGTGAACAGCTGATGGCATAGTGACTCTCAGCTCAGTTGGTGCCTGCCCACTGCACAGGAGCTCACATGGCAGGTGGCAGACGCATTGAGGGGGGGCAAGTGCCGAGCAAGTTTCCTTTGATGCCAAGGGAATCGTGAGACATTTGGCAGGGTTCCCCCTTCTTCCCGCGATTTTTGTTTGTTTAAGCTTTGCTGGAGCCACAAGTGAGTTTGGGGACGTTTAAAAGGGGGTGACGTTTAAAAGGGAATGGGGAACCCTGGCAGCCGGCAAGAACGTGAGCTCAAAGAAGGCTCCAAGCTTAGGCCCTCCTATCCACATGGAACCCATCCGAGGGTCCATTAGGAACACGTTTTCCTGGACACCGAAACGATAGGTTCCATGCGAATCGGTGGGGCGCTTTTAAAAACTTGTTTGAAGATGGTCGCCCAAAAAACGGCCGCTCTCCGCGCTTGCCGCTCACAGCTCGTCCGCCATGAAGTGTTTCTGTTGGTGCCTAGGATCAGGCACCCCTGAGTTGGTGGTTGGGCTGGGGAGTTGATCTTCTGGTTCTTGTAGACATGGGAGACCCCTCCTTAACCACCAAACCACCAATCCAAACCACCAATCAGAGGAAAGCTCATAGGGCCTGATAGGGCCAAGCCAGTGGCGATTTTCTTCCTGAACCAGCATCACTTGCCCCTCGCCTGCTTGGTCCGTTTTGAAAAGCTTAGCCCTTGTGGACTCAGTCGGATGCATGCTTCACATGTGTTTTTTTGCATGCAGTTTTTGGCTCCAAAGAGTTTGCCTCGGCCGCGTGATATGTTTCCCAGGAGCTTTGAAGTGCGACATTTGCGTCATTGAGAGTCATCCACGGTTGCCGCTGTTCTGCTGAGGTGCTTTCCGTACACAGTTTGACGTCTCAGTGCCTGAGTCAAGGCAAGGATGGCAGGCGCGGAAGCGGGGTGCAACATGATTTGCCGACCCTCTAACATCAAGACCAAACAGATGTATATATACATGTGTATATACATATACATATGCATGTACATATACATACATACATACATACATACATACATACATACATACATACATACATACATACATACATACATACATATATATATATGTACGATACATTTTTGTATATAATATACACGAAAATGGCAGGGGGAGTCAATCTGTACATTCCTAGTTGCTGAGTTGGTCTTCTTGCGGCGCTGGGCTTTGCCTCCTGAAGCTGAAACGCGTGGTGCTGCTCAGCTAGGTCGCCCGGTAGTGCCCTTCTCTACCAACTTTGTTGGTTGGGAGGGTTCCAACCCAAAATAGACTACAGAAAAAAATCGGGTACCAACTTATTCCAACCTCTCTACTAAAGGACCTAGTCAGGGTTGTGGGATCACAAGGGTTTATCCCCACTGTGATACAAGGAACTCTCCCCCTTTATATGGGGTTAGTCTTTGGGGGTAGGCCCTTTCTGTTGCAGCACTTCTCAGCAGCTCTCCTGACTTAGCCATTTGTTGGTCTTGCTTTTGTCGGGTGGGTCCGCCCTTCAGTTCTGATGCCGCGGCAAATGGGCGAAAGGGAATTGCACCAAGGGCGACCCTGACACAGCCCTGTCACATCAAGCCGCAGTTGCTGACCAAGCACGTGAAGGTTTATGTTTGCAGCTGATTCGCACTCAAGGGGATTCGACTGAAATAATTAGGCTGTGAGCATGTCGCAATTGGCTGTAGTACTGCCCGGCATTTCCTTTTGGTGTCCCCACAAACGAAACCCCAAAACAGGTACCCTCAAAGAAAAAGACCCATACTGCTCACTGGGTACAAGTATCGGAAATGCAAAGGGATTTTCGCTGAGTCACTCGGCTCAGGGAAGCGAAAGGAATGTCTCTAATTTCCGGCGAACTTTTGCCCTCTCGCTCTCTCTCTCAATTTGCTTGTGGAAAGCGGTCTTCGATTCCAGTTTTGTTGGATTGGTTTTCACTGGCATCATCCAACAGCGTTGCCCTGCTTCAACCTGGAACTGAAAGCACGTGCAAGATCGTGTAACAGGTCCGCCGCTTCTCGCGGCAAAAGGAGCAAGGAGTTTCTCATGTTGGACCCTTTCGGTATTTGAAGGGAGACCAAGCTGAATTTCGAGTCATGTTTTGCACATGGATCGATTCCTCGATATTGTCTGTTGTTGGCACCACTTTTGGGTCGTGGCGTTTTTTTTTAGGGGAACCAAAAGGCACACATATGCATAAAACAAACAACTGATACATATTTTGAATTAAACAAATCTGGTGCTCCGTTGTGCCATTCTGGGAATGCAGCCCCAAAACAGACGAGCCGATCTTGAGAAAGACGAGCCGCGAGCTCTTTCCGGCTGCGGCTGGCATTCGCATGTCGCCAGGGTGAAGCTATGGGATTTGGAGTCGCAGAAGCTGTGCTGGGAGGCCTTCGGTGCTTTTTGGTGCGGCGTTTGGGGTGGTTTTTCCTTCCGCTGCTGTCGTTCCTCTTCCAGCATTTCGAATTGCCACCCAAAGGGTGCCCTCAGAAAAAAACAAAGGCCCGGGGTGCCATGCCTGCGAGGTTCCAACTGAAGTTTGAAAATTGCACCCGGCGTACGAGCGATTCAGGCGAATTCACGTTCAGGACCTCATTGATAGCTCCGCCATGTTCCGCCAACATACATTTGTGAGTATATGTTGACGCTCGTAAGCGCATCCAACTTCAGTAGATCACAACGTTCTTAACCCTTGGAGTCTGGGACGAATTAGACCTCACCAGATCGGCACCTAGTCGGGCAGCATTGGCAATGGGTATGTTCAGGCCCATGTGACCAAGACGCAAAATGGTATGCAGAACTGCAGAACAAGCTCCTAAAACCTGAAAAGGGCCCCTCTATTCTGGTGCCTCGACATAAAAATGGGGTACAAAGGCAGAAAAACGGGTCCTTTTGCGGGTTCAGGAAGCTCCAAAACACTGGTCACTTACTTCAATCTCAACGCAGAACGGCACAATTACTTGAGGCCAATCGAAATGAATGTGACAAGGCTGCCGTGTACATCATAGCATGCTGGCGTGGCTCCTAGATTCACGGAGTTTTCCTCATGGCACATGTCGCATGAAGCGATGTGGTCGCATGGGAGGGTTGTGTGCCACGGCAACTGAGTAACTGTCCATGGTATTCTGCTACCTCCTTCTGCAACCTCGGCAAACCCCCCCTGCCCCGTTTGGCGCGCCCGTTCGGCAAAAGCCCTGCCTCGGCCCACAGCTGTTTTGCTGAGCTTTCCGGAAGCTTATCGCTGCCACCTCGGGCAACCAGGCTGGGTGGGGCAGGAGCCGGGGCGGTAGCCGATGGCTCAACTAGGTCCCCCAGTAGTGCCCTTCTCTCCCCTTTTTTCGGGGAGGGTTCCCCTACTAAAATAGACTGCAGAAAAAAAAGGGTACCAACTTATTCTAACCTCTCTACTGGAGGACCTAGTTAAACAATTGGTCTCTCACGAGATGGCCAGCTGCAATGGTTGCTACCTTGTCTTAGTCCTCACCATTAATCATGAATAGTTGCAGCCTCATCAAGAGCTCAGTGGGCATGTTGGGCGCACGCGCGCACACACACAAAGAGACATACTTTACAGAGTTCAATTGGCTGTGGGTCAAAACCAATGGTATCATGTTGGGGTAGGTGCACCACCCATTTTGGACTATGTTAGTGGAGATTGGGATGTTCACTACGGGTACGGGCTCTTGACCCATGGCCAATTGTGCAGTTGCTTTCTTTTGTCTAAGCACAGTGTGACCATGCCTCGTGCCGTTCACCATGCCATCGCTTGGTCGGGGTTGGCGTTACCAGGTGCCGACAATGCCTACGTCTCGGGTGGCATGGCGGCAAGACCTGGGTGAAGCGCGCGGATGTCGCCCTGGGTTGAATGGCACCTGTGTCACGCCAACTTGTTGTTCCAAACATGTGGGGACCAGAAGGTTTGCAGTGCTTGAATAAATGAAGCATTTAATTGGCACTCGTCATTTGAATTTGCGGTTTGAATAAGGAGGCGAACCAGGCGCAGCCAAGAAGGTTTGCTGACTGGGTGACCCTTTGCTCAGCCAATTGGCCTGCAAGCCCTACAAGAATCACGTCGGTTTGAGGCTTGCAACGGACATCATACGCATGCATGAGCGTCACACTCGGTGCAAGGTGTGCATTGTCACATTCAACGGTCTGGGTAAGGGGAAACCTGCAAAAGGCAACAGTTGGCATTTTCTGAGAGGCACGCATGTAAGCTTAAAGTGTGCCTTGACAAATCTGGACAAGTTCGACCAGCGAGGAGAGATGCGTATCAAACGCCCAACTTGCTACTTGACATAAGCCCTGCGCTGGCCAAACGGTGCCCACCACGCTCGCAGGGTTTGAGGCTGTCGGCTCTCGTTCCCAAGGTCCGCGGGACTCGCCTGGTGCTGTTGGCCCTGCTTCTGGGCGCCTTGTGACTTGGGAGAAGTTGGCGCCTGGCGATGTTGGGGTGAAAGGGGCTCGGCATGGTGCCAAAATCAAATCGCTTCGGGCCACTCGAAGCACAGCTGGGTGCGCCTTGAGCTGCTTGATTGTGAATGCGCCTTCCAATGGACTTGGCTCGGTGCAAACTTGGCTTCACCGTGCGGCACAAGGACTTACATAAAGCCGGCTGAAAGCGACTGAAAGGGCTTGTTGGCTGGTGTCCTGCTAATGACCGTTCGTGCCCATTGTTCGTACATTACTTCACCGTAGCCGTCACGAAGTCGAAAGTACTCGGGACAGGGGCCGCGCCTGGGAGGTTCATAGCAATGATAAGCACTGGCAACCAATTGACGAGGTCCCTTCGGGCTGGGATACATGTTCCAGCCTTGCATCCTTGGAGCCTGAGCTGCAAATTTGGGCATGTGAGCCCAAATTTGCCCATAGAGCAACCGGAGCAACGTCCAATGGCAGGGCATTTGTGTTAGACTTCTGAAGCTCTATCAAGCAGAGTTTGCGGCTGCCTGTTGCTTCGGAGACCCGTTCAAAGATCAGTGGCAATGTCCAAGGCGAGCGATCAGCTTTGTCAGCAGCGCCGGGCCGAGGCGAGGCGAATCCGCCTGTTTTGTTTGTTGCAAGCTGGGCGTGTCTTTTGGCTGAGGCTACCCCTTTATCAGCTGAAAGCTATGGGGGTCCATAGGCCCAGAGCGACTCTGGGGCTTTCGGAAGAGGCTTCCGGAGGGTTGAAAAGGGTTTCTGGGGCAGGCTGTTGGGGATATCTGAGCTTTCTGGTAAAAGGAAAGCCCAAAGAAAGAGACAAAGTGCCATCTTGGAGACCCGGTGTGTCAGAAGTGGGGATGCTTGGGCTTGTTTGTGACAACAAAAATCAAAGCCCCAACGAAAATCGAAGACATTGCCAAGAACGACAAAAAGGCCCAAAGAAAGGCAAACAAAAGGGGCCTTTGTTGCGGAAACAGGAAAGCCCAGGGGGGGAAAAAAAGGAAAAGAAAGGAAACACGCGCGCTATCTTGGAGATCAGGTCCGATTTCCTTCCCCAAAAAGCGAGAGACTCCCGCAAGGGTTTCAGCTGTTTCACGCGCCAGTCCTCGGAGTGCCAGCAGCTCATTGGCTCTCAATGCGGAGGATCGGATCGATCCAGCGGATGGGGTGGCACGTTGTTGTTTGTCCTTTTCTGTTTTTCTTTTGTCTGCGAGTTGTTTTTTTTGGTTTGCTTGTGTCTGTGTGTCTTCTTTATAAATAAATTTTAAATAAATTTAGAAGCAAACAAAGAATGTGAAGGCAAACCAAAAGGAAAACTTGTGTTAAGAAGCAAAAAACAAATCATCAAATGGGAACGGAGACCAAAAGGAAAACCGCTTTGGGATTTTGAGACCCGGTCACCCTATCTTGACGCCTTCACATACATTCGCATAATCTGGTGGGCAATAGGAAAGTTGTAGTTTGAGTGTGTTCGCGGCTTCTCCTTGACTGCGTTATTTACATAGCGATGCAGGAATCGCCTCGCAGTGCATACAAACCCATCTGTTGATAGGGATCGTTCTCCTCCAAAGTGATGCACCACCCACACTGAAAGGGAACACCTCGCCACAGAGAATCAACAAACACCGGGCCCGCTGAAAAGGACCAGGTCTTGTTTTAACACACACCCCTATTGGCAAGTCAACCCGGGGTTTATAAATCAAAGCATTCCGGGGTTCTTATTGAAAAGGACCAGGGACCAGGACTTTTGCTGAATTGACCAACCCGGTGTGTCCAAAGGGCTTGACAGTTCAAGGTGGTCTTTGGACTGAGCCCACTTCGCACTGAGTTGGGTGTGACCTTTTATGGGTCCCAGAGCATGTATCCTCATTTCCAACCACTCAGGGTGGTTTCACAACAAGATGTGGTCAAAGTCCAGACTTTTTCGGACCAACGCCTGAGTCAAGGGCAGAGGTCCGCAGGTCTCGCGGAAGCAAGCGCTGCTCACAGCCGCGGTCCTGGCATCGGGCGCCTCTGCTGCGGAAGCGGAGGAGCTGGGGGGCCCGGGGGGGGGCGGGTCGGGTTGGAGCTTGCGTGCCTTGTCATCAGTGTATGCGATTTTGGGGAGGGGCCAAGGCTGAAGGCACATGGTTCTGTTCGGGCCGAGCTGGGCGGCTTTGCAGGTAGTGCAACATACCAGGTCGCCTATTTGAAAGTCCGAGTGTTCATTCGCGGGCGCCGCAGGACATGAAGAGTAAGGTCAAGAGCCTGCTGAAAGAGGACAGATGTCGGCCGCAGACAGGTGATTGCAGGCAAGGAGGATGACATCACTCGCAAAGATCATGCCGGTTTGCTGGCCAATTACCCTCCCACCAATCTTAACGTGGAACGTGACAGGGGGTCCCTTTGAAAGGAGAATGGTCTTCCAGGGCCCACTCTGTCAGGTTCCATGATGTTCCATGTGAATTGTTGGGATGGTTTTGTGAGAGAGGAAATTGCTTGCCAATATGGATGCCACTGGACCTGCAATATGTTCAGGACCCCACGCCGAACGACAACGGGGCGCCTGAGAAACATATCCCCAAGGTGACAGTCACCGGTGCTTCCGTGGACGTGGTCGTGCCCCATGTCATGGACAAGGCGAGAAGCATCACGTGCCATTTTGGGGCGTGCACAACTTGACGGCCAGCTTTAGAGCATGATTTCTGGGGGGGGGTGTCTCTAAACGGGCTCAAAAAGGTGACTGTTTTCCCCAACAGTGGGTACCACCCAAGTTCTGGGGGTGGTGCTTTTGTGAGGCATGGCAGGGTTTTCTACCGTCCGGACGCCGTGATGTTGATGCGTAACCCAATGCCGGTTCACCAGGAAAAGCCGCACTACATCCAGTACATTTGGGTTGCGGCCGCTGGGCTAGCTTGAGCTGGGGCAAAATGACATCTCTGCAGACTCAGTCGCGTACACACGGGGGATTTTGAGTATTCGCCCGTCAGAAAAGGGTATGGGTTAAAATTTTACACGAAGATATGGACCCCAGGTTTTCTTCCAACTTGGCATTCGGGGCAATCCATATTTGCGGTTTTTTGCCAATTCTTTAAATTTACAAAGGCCGCCTCTTTTCGGGGCAGCTATTTGTGGGTATGCTCATGGACCTTTAACATGGGAGGTTCTTCCTGGATAAGGCCCCCCGCCCTGAAGGGAATTCCCCCCCCCCTTATTTAGGAAATTTACAACACATAGAATACTTAGGCACAACATGTATTCTATTTTTTTTTGTGTGTTTGTCTCCAACTATTTGAAGGCCACAGGTGTTCGCCACATGAACCACAATCAAAACCCGGGTAGATGAAGGTTAAGGGACAATCGCCAGACACAGTTGCGGATATCCGCCTTCTTGATTCTTGAGGCATGGTTCTGGGGTCCCGAGCAGTTTAATACCTACCGGGTTTTGATTGCAACTCGCAGGATATGGCTGTGGGTACCATTTGGAGTAGGTGCACCACCCATTTTTGTGGTTGGATTGGGATGTTCACTGGGGGCTAACCGGGGTTTTGACCCATGCCATATGATCTACTGTCGTCGTCCCCCTTCCCTCAGTTCGCCCCGCTTTGGCTGGCCCAGGACGCCTCCTCCGGGGAGGTGCTGGCGGTGAAGTCCTTTCAGGCCACGGATGGGTCCCCCCCGACGCTCACGGCGTCTCTGGCCAAAGGCACCACTGCCAAGCCCATGCGCCGCGGCGAAAGGGAAAAACCTCGAAACATAATGTGTAGGGTTCAACTGGCTCAAACGAATGTGAAAGGAATCTATGGCCGGAAAAACCTCGGAGGTGCCATTTGGCTCAAAGAAAGGTGTGTATTTTCTTCGTGGTATGCAGAGGTTTAAAGGGAAAAACGTCGCAGGGGTTCCAATTTGGCTCAAAGACATTTGTGCCCCTTCCATTTGCTGAAGCGAATATGTTTTATTTGCTTTTCCCTTGTTGGTTTTAAAAGGAATCTATCACTACTGGAATTATTTTCCCGAAAGCATGGCGAAGGGTTCTTCCGTTGGATTCATGGGAGTTATCATCATCAGAGTCATTGCAAAGAGTTAACAATCATCATCAGAGTCATTGCACAGAGTCATCATCATCATGAGAGTCATTGCAAAGAGTTATCATCATCAGAGCTATTGCACAGAGTCATCATCATCATGAGAGTCATTGCAAAGAGTTATCATCATTGCACAGAGTCATTGCACAGAGTCATCATCATCATCATCATCAGAGTCATTGCAAAGAGCCATCATCATCAGAGTCATTGCGAAGAGTTATCATCATCAGAGTCATTGCAATGAGTTATCATCATCAAAGTCATTGCACAGAGTCATCATCATCATGAGAGTCATTGCGCAGAGTCATAGCAGAGAGTCACTTGCGAGGAGCAATGCTCGTGAGAGTCACTGGCGAGGAGCAATGCTCATGAGAGTCACTGGCGAGGAGCAATGCTCATGAGAGTTCTCACTCATAACGAGTTTTAAATTCCTTTCTTCTCTTCTTAGGGCGGCGGGGTAGGGCCGACAGCACCCTACGAAAATCAAACCTCTGCGGAGATTCTTGTGGTCGAGGCCAAAAAACTGGGGACTTGTTACGATTTCTGATCGTGCGAGCGACCCTCTGCGGAGATTCGTGTGGTCGAGGTCAAAAACTGAGAACTTTTTTACGATTTCAGCGGTGCGCGCGCGACCCTCTGCGGAGATTCGTGTGGTTGATGTCAAAAAACAGGGTTTTTTGCGATTTTGACATTGCAGGATGAACCCTCTGCGGGAATCGGCGTGGTCGATGTGCAAAAACTGAGGGTTTTTCGATTCTGAATATGTTCGCGCGACCCTCTGCGAGGATCGTGCGTGTTGAAGCGCTCTCGCTGTGGCGCCGTGCGGCTTTGCTGCTTGCGAAGTGGTCTTTGGAAGTTGTCGCGTGGTTTGTGCGGCTGCTCTCGGAGTCGCGCGGTCGCGGGGTCGATCCCCGCCTGGTCCGCGGAAGCTTTTCCAGACAGAAATCGCAGCTTTTAAGTGCAAACGTAGTACGCGGACGCAGCTCCAGCTGGAAAATCGCAACTTTTAAGCGCAACTTTTAAGTACAACTGTAGTACGCGGAGTACAGCATAATGGAACTTTTCAATCAGAAAACTAGTAAGAGCAACTTGCACACAGCGCTGCCGCTTGCGCAGAGCAACCTGCGCAAAGCAAATTGCACAGAGCACTTGCACATAGCAGCTAGCGCAGGGCAACTTGGGCAGACCAAAAGTCAGGTGTTCCGTTGGGAGAAATATTATCATGAGAGTCATTGCACAGAGTCATCGTGACAGCCATTGCATAGAATCATCACGCAAGAGTCATTGAACGGAGTCATCACGAGAGTCATTGCGCAGAGTCATCGCGAGAGTCATTGCACAGAATCATCATGAGAGTCATTGCACAGAATCATCATGAGAGTCATTGCACAGAGTCATCATGAGAGTCACTTGCGTTGTAGTCACTGTTTTGCTCGCGGGCGGTATATGTGTCATCTTTGACATGCTTGGCAAACTCGTGTGAGGGGGGGTCCGATAGGTGGCAAGATAGCAGGAACAAGGTTAGTTGCTGTGTGTTGCTCGTGACCACATCGAGCAAAAAACTTGCGCGGGAATGATCGCCGGGCTGTGACGCTTTCGGGCCAACCGTGGTCTAGTTTTCCAGGGGTCTAACCCAAATGGAAGGCCACTTCTTCGTATTGTGCAGGTTTACAGAGAATCTATCACGACTTTCATTTGGGCCTCTCGTTTTAGGCGAGCCCCTGAATTGTTTCATCATTAGCATTATGTGTATTGTATCTCCCCTGGTGGTTTGAAAGGGGATCTATCATTACTGGAAATCGCGTTGTCATTTAGGAGGCAAGTTCTTACTTACATTTCTGGAAACGCTTGTCTATCATCATCATTGTTACTATTATGATTGTTCCTATGCTGATGATATTAACTATATTTGTCCAAGTCTTATTATACGAGTAATTTGTTGTCTTCTTATTCATGATCCCCTGTACAGCCTGTTGGTTTTAAAGGGAATCTACCACTACTGGAACAACAAACAAGGCCATCCCATGCATGTAGGCAATAGATACCCACATTTACCCTGCAATCGGGCGACATGTTGGTGTATGTATATATATATATATGTGTGTATTATACCTACGTGGAGTGTGGGGATTCCATGTTTCTTTTCGGCCGATGGAGGCGCAGACAAAAAAGTCACAACACGGAGACTCGGCTCCGCTCGACGGGGATCCGATCCGAGGCTCTTCTGCAACTTGCACGGCCTCTGGGAGGGCGAGCAGTTCACGGTGTAGCTCCGTCGAAATGCGAGCGATGGGAATTTGAGCGCCGGAGCTGAACAAACTGAGATTCCGTTCAGAGGTCCCCCCGGGAAAAAGCATGTCTAAGAAGGAAGAAGCTTAAAGATAGCACGGATGAGTTGCTGGTTGGAATTGCGTTTGCACGTTTTCTCAAACAGAGGTTTGTGGCGATGGCAAGCATGTGTTGCCTTTGTCACTGTCCCAGCCACAGCCTGTGCGAGTGGGACAATGTTCGGGTTGTTCAGTCAGGAATTGGATTAGAGATGGCTAGAGTCGGCTAGAGTCTGCGCGGGAGCCTTTAGCTCCAGGCTACATACCCATTTGAGAAGCCTGAGTGTTTTCGTGTCCTGCGCTTGGTGTGCATCTTCTGTAGAGAGGCAGCCAGAAAATGTGCTGAAGCATGTTGGAGGGGGATAGGGCAGTCGAGTCGTTGGTTTGAACTTTCACACCCAAGCGACACACACACACACAGACGTGCAAACATACTGACATACAGACACATTGAACCATATGGCTGTGGCTCAAAAATATGTACCAAAATGGCACCCTTGGCAAATGGAACCAAGACTAAAACAGCGTAACCCTAGCTCTTAAATTTTGAGCCACACCCATATTGACAGAGCAGGCACACAGACAAGCAGACACGCATGCATACAGGCCCCTTTTTGCTCGAAGAAGGCTAAGCTGTTGAATCTTGGCCCATGGACATGTAATTTGCATTTGCATGAACATGTGGACAGCTGGCTTCGATCCTTGCAAAGGGAAGCTGGACGGGGCAGTTCCATATTCTACCCCAAACGGTTCGCTGCTACACAGAGGCGCATTGATGCAATGCCCGACTCTGACTTTGAAGTGATAAACGGGCCTTGTTATCATCGACGTTCAGCAGCTTCATGTCACAACTTCCCCAAGGTGAGAGAAGGGAGGGCTCGTCCGCCAGGTGGCTACGGAGAGCTGTTCCTTTTGCAGGCTGCTGCTTCGACTGGTGGCTCAGTCTTAGATCTGCTTCCCGGGCTCAGCCAGTTTATAAAGACACGCGTGGGTCGGAAGTCAGCCAGCTGGGTCCGGGAAAAGTCGGGCATGTCGCCGGGCACCGGCGCACTGCAATGCTCAATGTGTTCAACAACAAAGAATAAGCTAAGCAATTCATTGCTTGTCAGAGTGTCCTGCGCCAAAAGTGTTCCTAATTTCTTACCTGCGGGATAGCACTGTGAGAGAGAGAGAGAGATCGTTGCTGCCAGCGTCGAGTCACAAAGCTGTTTGGCTCTTGAGTTCAAAGGCCAATGGCATAGTCGATTCAGCTGATCTAAGGCAAGGAGTCTGGGCTGCCGTCGCCTGAGTGTGCACTCAATTCACGGGATCCACTCCCGTTTGACCCTTTCAGCTTAGTTGGTCCTAGAGACTGAGCGAGGCCTTGCTGTATCAGGCTCTTATTTTGGGAAATAGGGGTTCAGCGTGACGAGAAATGGAATCAATCAGTTCTGGTCATACACATGATGATGACAATGAATTGAGTGTGCTGACTTGCCCCCAAGGGAAGCACAAGCAAATCTAAATCCCCATGGTAGCATGACAAATCAAAGTTTGGGACTGAGTTTATTCTTTTCAGCCGGCCTTGTAGTTTCATGAGCGCGACCTTTGGCATTTTGAAGACCTCGGCAGCTGCATTTTGTGTGGCAAACCCTGACTTGGCGGCCCCGCCTGGGGCTCTTGCCATCCTCCGGGGTACCTGCCTGTTCACCGCGTTTATCCAGCTTCTTTGTCAGTTAGGCCCAAAACAATCTGAATCAATCGGATCTCTTCCCCCATCTAGGTCCCCCAGTAGTGCCCTTTTACCGTTTTTGGGTTGGGAGCGTTCCCCTACTAAAATAGACTACAGAAACAAACATCGGGTACCAACTTATTCTAACCTCGGACCTAGCCATGCTGGGCCGAAACATCCGGATTCTTCGCAATTTTAGCTTTCACTTGCTTCAGAAGATCTGTTGGTTTGAATGAGACTCGATCACTGCTGGAAATATACATATACATTTTTCCAGGGGACTTGTGCAAATGGAAGTCAAGCACTCAAAACTTGCTGGTGCGATAGGTAACCGTCCCAGGTGTTGGGAATGCACTGGCCAAGGTTGGGGATTCCCCAGGAAACCAACTCAGCGATGGGTTGTAGCCTCATTCCCTATCGAACCAAGAAGAGGCGTTCAGGCTGCGCAAGGGTCAGCCAAATCTTCCAGGGGACAAAACCGCAAATGGAAGTTAGGAGAAGGTCTTTGAAACCTGCGGCTGAGGTTTTGCAGCCCACTTGCAGAGCCGGAGAAGGTCGGGGTCTTCGACTTCCGCGCCGGCGGCTAAGCTCTGGAACGTTGACCCCAGATCTGTGCATGCGGGGTGTTTTTTCTCTTTGTTCTTAAGTTTTTGTTTCTTAGTTGTTGTTTTCTTGTTCTTGTTGGACCCCTCCAAAATGGTGGTTGTCTTTTTGTGGCTTATTTTAGGGTAGCCCAAACAAAGATGCACTCGAGTGGGCCATGAACAACTCGGGGCTGTTTGGGGCCGGGTTTCCCGCTTCGTGGTACGCCAGGCTAGGTCTATGTTGCTTAGAGTCACTTCAGCAAGACACGGTTGAGCTTCGGCACGACCAGGATGTGGCACATGTCCTGTAGGGCCAGATTTGGTCAACAACAGCCAGCACCAGATGTTTGAGATGGGTGTCTTAAAACAGGGGAACCACCCAAAAAGGTTGGTTTCCCTTTGGCTTCCATGTTGGAACCCATCCAAAAAGGGTACCATCCAAAAACAAGACAGGCCCAGATATTTGTTGGACAGCCAGCTTGGTCTGAGATTTTCTGTGGCTGACATGGGCGCCGAGGCCGCAGCAGCCAGGCCTCGTGCAGAAGTCCTCGTTGCAAATGCGTTCCACGTCACATGCCATGGGGCTGCGGCTCAGATGGTACCCAACATGGCCCCTTGGCAAATGGACAGGTAGACGAAAGCCTGGGTAACGCCAGCTCTTTATCTTTGAGCCACAGCCATGGCACTTGACAAGGGGTTTTTCCAAGACGAAACTGATCTTCCATGTATCGCACAGCTGCCATGTTGGTGGGGGAAAGGGGAAATGGACTGAGCGATATAATTGCCAGTGTTCCTCAACTCACTTCCTGAGTTCCGGACCTTTACACTTTGTGTACCATCTTGGTGACAAACAAAGTTTGGACTTCTCTTGGCCCATCAACTCGGGAAATGAAAGGGTGAAAGGGAAACAAAAGAGGGTGGATGATGGAAACTTCTCATGATAGCTCCCCACGCGACATATCTGAGGTCTGGGGGTTGTCAGATTACATCCGCACAGCCTCGCTTCTTCAGCACTCAAACCACCACAATCCTCATCTCCAACCGTGCTAGCGACAGGGACAGCGGACCCAGAGAGCAGCGACAAACCATGAGCGCCAGTGGCATGCAAGTCCAAACCTCGACTGGTCGGCTGCTTTGCGTATTGTGGGACCACAACCGCAGTCCAAATATCAAAATTATCTTTTAAAGACGCCGGCGCGGGAATTCAGTGCTGGTGCGAATTTTGACACTCGCACGTTGAAATGTTGTAACCCGACAAAACGACCTCCGACAGTCCGGCCCGCACTGACGACAGACCACCGAAGCACCTGTTCTCGAAGCTGTCAAAACACCCTTCGCATGGGAAGCTGAGAATGGAAGCCCTATTCTCCTTTACTTCCCGCACGCCAGAAGGCTCCTTCTTGAAGAGATTGCCACTGGGGAGTTGGATGACAAGCCGGAAGGAAGCTCTCAAGGGGCATGCAATAGTGCCAGGATGTGTGCAGTTCTTTTTTCAGTTTTGAGGAACGACTTGGAGTGGAAGGTAGACGATTGGGACTCCAGCAGCAGCCTTTCCGGGAAGAAGGTCGTGGAATGTGTAGCGTATCAATCAGGATGAGGATGCCGGCTCGCACTTCATGCTGGTTGGCATGACATTGGCCAACCAGGATGACCAGGAAGAGATAGTTAAACTGGCGGCATTGTCTACGATGGAATGGAGGAAGGGCACTACATCATGGGAGTGATCCAACAACTGGCTGCGTAGCCAACGGCTTCCCATTGCATCGCACCATCCTTGGAGTGACCCCAGCGCACCGTGTGGAGCAAGATCGAAGCTGGTCGTGTTGCGGAGACAGAATGCATGATGGAGGTTGCTTAGCAGTGCCCTTCTCTCCCCTTTCTTGGTTGGGAGGGTTCCCCTACTGAAATAGACTACAAAAAAAGGGTACCCTTGTTCCAACCTCTCTACTGGAGGACCTAGTTGTTTTTTCAGCAAACCAGAGTGAGAGCTCGGAGCTGAGAAGTGATCCTACTGGGAGCAGTGCAAACCTGTCCCTTTCTGTGATCCTCATAGTCCGAGCTATCACCTGTTCATGGCGAGAGACTTTGGAGATCTGTCCGGCAAGAAAAAGAGTAGTTTCTTACAGCCGGATTTTCTGGCACATATCCGTCATGGCGAACACTTCTGCCCAATAGATGCCTCCGGGAGGCTACTTGCTGGCACGATCAGGGGAAGTCTCTTCGTTGCGAGCTGAAGATCTTCGGCTCGGTGGGGATGCAGCTAGGCATCGGTCAGTGGTCACTTGGACCATTCTGGCGATTTCGGGCCACTCATTCGGGTGAGACATTGATTCAGTTGCTTTTGCCTCAGCGAGGTGCCAGTCTTGGCTTCGGGAGCCTGGGACGTCAGTTGAAGTGTCAAGAGATCCTGCACGACACCTGGCACAAGAGCCAAGAACATTGCGCCATCCTCCACGGCAGGTACGAATCTCCTGACGCCATGTGGCATCTTCCAGCCGCATCACATCGCAGGAGCTGAATTCGGCGGCGAGCATTGGCAAGTCACCTTCCTTGGCTGTCCCTGCATCCAAAGCCCAACAGATTTTGTCCAACTTTGTTGTGGCTCTCTCTGCATCCAAAATCCAAAGAATCCAGAGGCGGTCAGAGTTCGTTTCACAAAAACCCATGGCAGGCCCTTTTCTCGAGTGAATTGCAAGGTCTGGGCGTCTCGGATTCCATGTGGGGAGCTGCTGAAAGTCACGCTGCTTTGCAAAGTTTTGCTGATCCGTGGAAAACTGCGGTGCTTGGAATGCGTGCAGGGCATGGCTATTCGGAATGCGCACCAGGAAGTGATGTCAATGCGGATCTCAAATCAATTTGCACATGCGCTGATGAGCTTGTAACATGGTCATGCCAGATGGAAGCGTGAAATACGACACCACGACGAAGGCGTTCTACCCAGTGATTTTTACGGAGCCAACCTGCACCGCGAGCCAGCTTGCGCCCTGATCCTAGACATTTTGAAGGCCATGAAGGCCATGACAACATGTCTGAGAGCGGATTTGATTCCTAGTGTAATCCGGTGATCCAGATTGAGGAGATTCGTTGACTGTGAATATCGCTCAAACAAATCCCATTGCCTCATTATGGGCCAACAGATTCAGAAGGCACACCTACGCGGCTAGTTGACCAGACGTGCGAGAAAGACAAATATCGCGCTGTGATAGAACATGCAGAAGTCTTGCAAGTGTCCATAGGTGTCCTGTCCGGTAAGCTTGAACACCGATTCCACTGGCTTTAGTTTGTCTCTATGTCAGTATGATTTTCAATCGGACTCTGGGTCAAGGGAGCCTCTCGGTATCAGTTCAAACTATATCCTCTCCGCAGTGATTGCCAGGCAGTCGCTGCAACTGTGCAGGCAGGCGTCAGATTGGATGTGTGCTTTGCCTTCTCCAAGGGGCTTTCTGAGTCTCCGCTCAGAAAATTGTTCGGCACATTGAGGACATTCCTCCTTCCATACCAATTCCTGCCATGCAGCCATTTGATATGTGTGATTCCGCACCTCTAAAGCTTTGAACACATGCGGTTTGGTAACGACTTCGAGCACTAATTGAGCCAGAGTACAGACCAGCAAAAACGATATGTCCCTAAAAATGGCACAGACCCTTGTGTTTCCAACCATGCAGGCGGATAGGTTGCTGCATTTGTTGCTACGTTCCACAAATGAAAGGAATCCTCACAAACTAGGCGCTTCCTGATTCAACCAAGGCTTCGTTGCATGCCTTCAAGCGGTGGTGGCCCTTGATATCCATCGGAGTCATGTTGGCGAGCTAAGAATCGTCGCCGAAAAAGCAGTCAAAAAAGCAGACCAGATGCAGGCTCAAGCCCTTTTTGATAGAAAGATGGCATCTTGAGGCAGGCAGCATGAGCAAACAAAGACGCTTTCGTATGAAAGAGTCTGCATGGAGATGCAGCATTTGCGTTTAATGATGTTCAAGCGACACTGGCAGACAAGTCGCATTGTCACTTTTCGGCGCTGGGGTGTGACTTGAATAGCCAGCAGTGCGTTTTCAAACTTGCGATGGCCATCCTCAGTGATGAAGGCAAAACGGTACTGGCGGTTCTGCAGCTGCCGATCGTGATATATCTCTTTTGGATGTGTGGAGGCAGGATCATGGGCGCTGGGGAGGACCTAACAGCATTATGTACCTAGGGCTTCAAGAACCTGTAAAAATGTCGTACCCTGCCTAAAACATCGTGTTTGTTCGCGATTTTCTGGGCTTTTTTGGGCTTACCCCCAGGCCCCATGAGAGAGCGAAACGTCCATGGCCTTTCGAGGACATTGCCCTCAAACAGCCTGTAGCCTCGCGGTGTTGCAGCGGTTGCTGGTGATGCTCATGGGAAACCGGGCCTCATACTATGTCTTGCAAATGGCGGAGTTGGATTGGAAGCTAAACAGCTTGCTGAGATGACCCCGCGCGGGGGGGGGAGGTATGTCCTCTATGCATGGGTTTTCCTGGCATCGTGTCTCCGACAAGCTTAGAACAGGATGCCCACCAAGAAGGAGGTCAATGACCAGCACTATGTGCAAAGTTAAGATAGGTTAAGTAGGCTTGATAGACATGCCAACTTCAAAAGCCAAACAGCGCTTCCGTCTCCGCACGTCCCTGTCCAAAACCAAGCAGCTTCCTTGTGCCGGCCAGGCATCAGGCTGGCCAAGCAAACAGCCCACTACCTGCGGTCCATTTGGCGCACGAGGGCCACGAAGGAGCCCACAAAGCTGATTGCGGAGTTTCGTGTGCGGCCGCTTGGGCGAGAGATGTGATGTCAGCCAAGTGCCGAGTGACGAAGGTAACGCATGGCAACGTGACAACGAATCCGCCGAACTGAGAGTTGTTGAGTTGCCAGGGGTGCGCCAAGAATGGAGTATCCAGGTTTGTTTGCTCTCATTTCTTTAAATTTGAAACGCGAGCGCACCTCGGGCGCCTCAAACATCAAGGGCCTGTTTTGTGAAGGGCCTTGTGAAGCCGATTCATGATGGTTCATGCCCCAGGTGCCAGCCATACCGAGGCTTTTGCTTTAGGCCACACTGGGGATGCGGTGTCAACTGGGACCTCAGTGTATCCCAATGACGCCCGTGCAAAGCAATGGCTCACCTTGTCCCAAACGCGAGCGATTGCCGGGTATCCTGGGAGCAGTTGCTGCCACTTTGCGGTCTTGTTCACCATGTTCACCTAAAACAGATTGAAATGTCCAAGCAAGCAAAGCTGAAGGGTATGCCTGCCTTGCATTAGCGGCTGCCTGCATGACCAAATTGATGTCCAAGCAGGACCATCGTGGCGTTGCATGCCTTGACTGTGAAACTTGTGCTGCATTTGTCTGTTCAACACGGGCCAGCTGTGAGAATTCAATCAAACGCTTTCAACTATTTATTTGAGAGAACAGGGTCTGACAAACTCTGGGAGGTTGCAGCCTTTGGGTAGTCGATATGCTTTCGTGCTCAGGTTGGCAAGATACTCTCTTGCTCTTTGTGTGGCCGTCCTGTCTTTTCACACTCTCTACAGTGAACTCAGCCTCAGCGAGTTGCTGCTTGTTTGCAAGTTGCTCTTCGAACCAAAGAATGGCTTGCCGAGCCTTTCGCTGAGTGTCTGAATTTGCCATGTAGAGCGATGTCATGGCATTTGATGCCTATATAGTGTCAGTTTCAGCACATGCATGACGAGATGTTACGCCAAGCTTCAAATTTTACTTGGGCCCGAAGGGCTGCAAGACACCCAGACACTGCAACAACACCACTGGGACACCATCAGGCCACCAACCCGCCCCCCTGGTTGAAGCTGTCAGCACTTGTTTGTGCCTGGCAAGCTCCACGTGCAGAAGCCGCGCGGAGAACGCCTCCAGCTGACCAGCTCCATCCAACCAACTCACTTCCAATGTCAAAGGCAAAACGGCCCACCCTCCGCTTTGCAAACAGACACACACACACACACCACACACAGACACACAACACCCCGCACAAAGACACGCAAACACCCACACATAATTACACACACACACACGCACGCGCACACGCATGCGCACCCCACACACACGCACACACACCACACACACACACACACAATACACACACACACACACACCACACACACACAACACACAACACACAACACACAACACACGACACACAACACACAACACACACCCACACCCACACCCCACGCACGCACGCACGCAGGCAGGCAGGCAGGCACGCACGCAGGCACGCAGGCACGCAGGCAGGCACGCAGGCAGGCAGGCACGCAGGCAGGCACGCAGGCACGCAGGCACGCAGGCAGGCACGCAGGCACGCAGGCACGCAGGCACGCACGCACGCAGGCAGGCAGGCAGGCAGGCACGCAGGCACGCCCCCCTCCCTCCCCCCCACAGTGAAGTTTCTGTCTTTCTTTCTTTCTTTCCGCCCGCTAATGCTTGTCAAGAGCAGGGTTAACGCAGCTTTGTCAGGCAAAGGAGTAACGTACCCGTACAACCCGTCTACTCCTTGGAGCACTCCTTCATCAAGTTTGGTTGGCAGTTGCTGAGCATGCTTCTGCTGCTGGTGCTTAGCTGCAGAGGCATGTTGCAGAGGCTGGGCTTGAGGAAATGAAAGACTCAGCGCGACAATCCAAGCTGGCCAATGATGTATTGTTCTGACCGTGGTCACAGTTTGCAGGCATGTTGTCAAGTCTTCCAAGATCTACTGTGCAGCTATACATGAGGTCACTGCATGAAAGCCTGTGAGGATGGCAAATTCAGGGGGAAGCAATCCAGCAGTGCTGCACGTTTCACTGACTTGCTGTTGACGGGCATGTGTCAACATAGCGGCAAAATGCCACCAACCCGCAAAAGGGCACCCTCAAAAAACACACACCCGTTCGGCTTCGGGTGCAGTCTACCTGCACCCCAGGTGGATGACAGTGACCTACCTGATGCTCATGCTGTTGCTGTGCTGCTTCGCACTGCCCGGCTTATGCCCACCCAACTCCGTGCCCGTCGCAGTTGGCATCACCTGGCTGCTTCGATTTGGTTTGTTGCCCTTCGGCTTTCATTCGCAAACTGGGTGGGACATCACCATGGCTTGCTGTTGCGGGACACCGCCTGGCTGTTTGAAACATTGTGAGCACCAAATTGCCACGGTAACTATGGTCCGGAGTGGTCAACATGACCCCTGGGCAAAGTCGAAAAGAGAGCACTGCTAGGTCCCCCAGTAGTGCCCTGTTACCCTTTTTTGGGAGGTTTCCTCTCAAATAGACTGCAGAACAAAAGGGTACCCTTATTCTAGCCTCTTACTGGAGGACCTACACTGGATTGGTGTCGTCACATGCCCAAGGCCCTTAACGGACTCCCTGCTCTGCGTCTTCTTGAGCAACGTGGCCTGCCACGCGGCGAACCGCCTCGCCCTCGAGGAGCGCTTCGAGAACCTGCGCGTGGAGAATGTCGTCTCGGCCGAGGGGGGCAGGGCCTCTCTGCGGCACGGCATGTTGGTCTTTGTTTTCTCCGTAGAATTGGGGTGGGTGGGGGTGGGTAGGGGTGGCTTGGGTGTGGCTTGGGTGGGTTGGGGGTGGGTTGGGGGTGAAACATCTTACATGTTTGCTTATTGTGGCTTAGTGGTGAAATCCAACCACTTAACTGCTAGATTTTGATGTGTTGCTCCCCTTCCAACGTCAACCAAGGTAGTGGGAGCCCCAGTTTTTACGCAGAATCCCTGGTCGGGGCTTCAGACCACTTGAGGGAATGACCCGCATCACTTGGGATCTGAAGATCTGGGGCTCCACGCACGATCCGTGGCTTTCCTCATCCTGGCAGCGACGAGCCGAGGTTTGGCAGCATTTGGCCCGGATCCTGGGCGATCGCATGGAAGACTTCGAGGAGCGGGCGAAGAGTTTTCTGTCGCAACGACTTCAAGGTGTTGGAAACCTTTTCTCACCGAGTCAACTCAGGAAGTGAGTTGTTTTTGAGTTGGTACCTTGCTGTTTCTGGTTTAATGAAACCAAATGGAAAGCCACTGTTTTGGGAGGTGCGATTCCTAGGAAAGGACACGCACGCTTCAAATATCCCAAAGAGTGAAATTGGTCGTCCTGGGCGTTATCAAGGAAACCTTTACCCCTGAATCCTACGCCCCTTACCCCTACCCCTTCCCCCCCCGTCCCCGCCCCGCCCCGGCTTTGCACTGAAGGTCCTGCGCAACCCGATCTTGAGGGTACCCTGGGTCCCCCAGTCCACACCTCTCCGGTTCTCGGCATTTACACATATCGCATCATATCGCCTCCCTGCTTGGTTGTGATAACGAGAAATCCATGTGTGTTTATAGTTTCCTTTCGCGACTTTTGCAGTCTTGGTTTCTTTTCGTGGGTGGCTTGTCGTGGCTTTTTGGTGGCTTTTTTGTTATACCTATTGCGGCTGTTCAGGGGTTTTCTGTGGCCATGCACCCCAAAGCCAACCCTGAACCACCCTAAGTTCATCCTAGCTCCAATCTTACTCGCAGCCCGCTGACGCTGGCGATGCTATTAGTTCATCCTAGCCCCGTCTTGCTCACAGCCCGCTGGTAGTGCTAGTCGGTGTTGATGATGCTCGCACGATTTGCTGAGCAATGCATGCTAGAAAATTTAAGCAACTGATTAGTTATGTACCCTCATGTAATTGGGGAGCAACTGCATTTTAGATGTCTGCTCTTCTGCCCCGATTGTTTAAGCGTGTCTTGATGCTACATGACTCTGACAACTTGCGAGCAAGAGACGTCCATCCTCGACAAAGGCGAGAGGAAGCGTGTCGGGTGAGTCGTAGGAAGGTCTGAAGACGTGGATGAGTTTGTACACGAGCAGCACCATTCTCTACGACGTGTCAGTGATCTTTGCGTGTTGCATTGCTTCTCAGCTTTCCAGCACCGATTTTTCGTCGTTCTCGTTTCCTGCTTGGTCTCTGTCGCCACATTCGAAGATTTCCAACCAAGAAGCACCCGAGCAATTGGAGCAACGAAGGTATGCTTTTGCCTACATCAGGGCTTGTTGCTGAACGTGAAGCAGGGCATTGAGGCGGGCCGATTGGACTCCCAGCCTCCGACCACTTAGCCAAGGGGTCGAGGCAGGACATGGCCCGCAAGGCTATGGGAGGGTTCCAAATCGCATGGCCTGCCTTTCAATTGATCAAGTGATGGCTTGTAGCTTGTGATAATTCTGGCATTCTTGTCCTTAGTTGGCCAATTCCAGAACGGCACTTTTCGCTTGCTACAGCTTTCTACATTGGGAGATGCTACATGTCTCTTCACACATGCACTCAGCAGCCCTTTATTGTCATCATTGCCTTTGTGCGCCAATGCTTTTTGATTGATGGGGGTCTCAGCTGTTTGCTCTCGCTGCCATGCCGCAAAAGACTGCGAACGTTGGTAATTAGCACATCACTGCTAAGTTTGGTTGACATAGAGGTGAAGCGTCATAAGCGTTTGTGCCTTGCAGAGTGCTCATGACGTATTTCAGCAAAAGCACACAGGGTTTGAGAATTCGGGGGGTGTCAGATTTTGTCTCAGATGTTTACAGGTTGGGGTTATTTTTTCCTTGTGAAACAAACTTGACTGCTATTGGGTTGGATCTTTAGACGTCCACTTTTTGCTTGAAACAAAGGTGTTTTCCACTAACCCCCCCAAGAGTTATTCACTTTTTGCAGGGTCAACAGCAACCAAGAAAAGGTACGCTTGTAGCAGAGGACCTGAGGGCAACCAGGATTTGGAGGTTGCAGTTGTCCCGTCGGCGACGCTCCAGGCGGCGAACCTGAGATCCGAGGGCAAGGCTTGCAGCGCGCTGCTGGGCACCATCTGCGATGCCCATTTCTTCCTCGACGCGGAGCCGAAGGGCGGGCTCGGAAGCAGGGTGTGGCTCAAAAATAGTTGGTAACCCCAAAAAGGAGCCCTGGTAAATGGAACCAAAGACTAAAACCTGCGGTCCATATCCTGGTTGAATTTTGACCCATACCCATGTGTCAAATGCTTGGTCCATGTTTTTTTCCTTTGTCAAAAGGTCTTTTCAGCTAAAAAGCTCTCAGCGAGAGGTTCGTAAGACATGGGCCCCTCATATGTCATCAGAAGGCGTCTATGGCTTCGACGGTAGGACCTGCGCTTGGAACACGATGAGCCGGGCCTGGCATCCATGCTTTTCCACTTGAAGACCAACCAGGGCACCAACTTCGACCAGTGCCTGGCTAGTGAGGAGGACAAGACCCACTTTGTGGATGCTCGGAAAGCTGCTCTTTGTTTTGGGGGAGGAGCTGTGGGGGGAAGGTGGTCGTTTTTGAACGCGTGTTTTGGCTCGTTTTTGAACGCGTGTTTTGGCTCGTTTTTGAACGCGGTTTTCCTCAAGTGTATGTGATTTACAGCAGCACGGCCATTTTTCCCAGTGTCCATGCACACCACGATGAGGCGCACGAACACGCACCACGATGCACGTGTAGCACATGGATGGCGCCGTGCTTTTGGGAGACAATCGTCAACTGTAGACCCGGGAACACAAAGCACAAGGAACGCAAAGCGACATCATCATCGTCATCATCATCATCATTATCATCAACATCGACATCGTCAACATCATCATCATCATCATCATCATCATCATCACCATCATCATCATCACCATCATCATCATCATCAACATCGTCATCATCACTACCAGCAACATCACCTTCATCCACATCAACACCAACATCATCATCGCCATCATCAACATCACCACCAACATCCATATCATCATCATCAACAACACCATCAACATGACCATCATCACCATCTTTATCACCACCATCATCATCAACAACATCAACATCGTCAACATCGTCAACATCGTCAACATCAACATCATCACCATCATCATCATTAACAACATCATCACCATTATCAACATCAACGTCGACATCACCATCATCATCAACAATAGCATCATCAACATCGTCATAATCATCATCATCATCATCATCATCATGACCATCATCAACACCGTCATCATCACTACCAACAACACCACCATCACCACCAGTGCGCAGTCGCACGGTCACGCAGTAAGAGGCGAACGCAACTGCACCACCCCATCCCCCCCCCCCAGCCGCAGGACGCAGTCGCACGGTCATTCAGCAAGAAGCAAACGCAACTGCCCCACCCCACCCCCCACCCAGCCCCAATACGCAGTTGCGCCGCCACGCAGTAAGCGGCGATCGCAATTCCAGGAGGCTCCGATTCGCAAGTTACTTAGGCCGTATGAGCTAAGGAGGTTTTTGTGTCGCGAGGACAAGATAACTCAGAGCTTGAAATTTCTCGAGTTTTCACGGCTTTTTCACGGAGTAGTAACGGCCTTTCAGTTTCCCGCGCGAGTTATTACGGCCGTTAGGCCGAGTTTTCACGGCTTTACGGGGGCCAACGAGCGCAAATCGCCGAGGACATTTGAGCTCAAAAAGCCCAGGTAACTTGGGACTCGGGCCCCCTTTTTCCCAGCCCCAAAGCGCAGTTGCACGGGCACGCAGTAAGAGGCGAACGTAACTGCCCCGCCCCACCCCCCCCCCCCCCCAGCCCCAATACGCAGTTCCACCGTCACGCAGTCAGCAGCGCTCGCAATTACCCCCTTCCCCCAGCCCCAGGATGCAGTCGCACGGTCACGCAGTAAGAGGAACGGAACTGCCCCACCCCACCCCCACCCCCACCCCCAGGACGCAGTGGCACGGTCACGCAGTAAGAGGCAAACGTAACTGCCCCACCTGCCGCAGGATAGCCCCCTATGTGTTCGAAAATGACCCACTCTGTGTTCGAAAATGATCCAGGACATCGGTGTTCGAAAATGATCCAAAATCGGTGTTCGAAAATGATCCCCCTCCCGCTGTGGGGGCGGCAACCATGACATCGACGCCTTTCGAAGTCATCTCGCCTCTAGCGTTTGGCAGGGTGTACCTCTTAGCCTTTGGGCACCTCTAGTACTCTAGTCTAAGAATATCATGCGCCTCTAAGCTTCATTGGCCGTGTGTGTGTGTGTAGCGGGTGGATGCGTCTTGGAACGTTTGATTTGTTTTTCTGGAGGGTGTGGCGAGCAGTTCAGCACGGCAAAACAAGTGGTTCTGGGTAAAAAAAAAAAAGGTACCACAACTTAATAGGTGCCCATAAAGGGAATTGCAGGGGCCACCCTCCCCCAATTCCATTTTTCAGGGGGGCGGGGAGGAAGATGGAAACATGGATTAAAACCTGCGGTCCATGTCCTGGTTTAGTTTTGACCCATACCCAAGTGTTGAGGAAATGATCGAAAAGTCCAATGCCGATGATACCTTCGCCCGCGCGATGCATGCACACGTGCGCGATGGAGTGGGCAACATCATTCCCATGGAGATCTTCCACGTGAGGACTAGCGCCTTGGGCCCCGTATTACGCGCATCCTTCTACCAGCTGTCGCTTCAACAAATGCTGGGCAAGGTTGAAGGGAAGTAAAGATGTCCAGCCCAGGTCGACAACAAGACATGTAGTATCGACGAAACATGTCTCAGAACATCATGTGTTTTTGGGCTAATGTCAACCTCTGGTTCGCAAGCACCCCCAAACAATTGAAGCCCCTCAAATACATGTCTCGGGGGGGGTCAATTGCTTTAGAATTGCTTAGTATTCCTTTGAGGTTCTCTTGGTTTAGTATTAGTTTAGTATTGGTTTGTATTCCTTTTGGTGCCTTTGATTTTGATATTAGTTTAGTATTAGTTTAGTTTGATTCTTCTTGATTCCTGTTGTTTGTAAGTAGGGGTGGGCCTTGTACGTTTGGCAGTTAGACAGGGAGTTTTTCTAGCAGGGAGTTTTCAAGGGAGATCTGGGAAAGGTATGTTCTGGAAGCTGTTGTGGGGAACTTATTTGGGGGTCCCCTGAATAAGATTTTTTGGTGCTTCCTGTACTACCCCTAGCTGAAAAGATTAGAGAACAGTTTGTTGCAAAAAGTTCAATCGTTTTCAAGGTTGAGGTTTGGACCCTGGCTTTGGCGAACGAAGGAAAGGGAAGGTGCAAGCGAGCCAGTTGCTGGGCAGGTCGGTGGAGAAAGGCAAGAAGGTCGGCTGGACAAATTTCATTTAGGAGTGGTTTATTAATCAGTGCAGAGTCAAGAACATACTTTATTTCGCGGTGGATCATTAATCATAGGGTGACATTGAAGCTCCATCTCTATGTCTCTCGGTGCTTCTTTTTTCAGCAGAAGACTATCAAAAGACTCTACAACTTGAACCCTAGCCAAATTCCTCAACGAAAGACCTATTTCGAATACAATCATTGTCTTTATCTGATAGAATCCATCGACGCAAAGCGAACTCTGGCCATGGACGCCTGGCCCGCTTGCCTAGGTGATGCTTTGGGGGAGGTCAAGCATTTGGTGGGCATCCGTGAGTATGGCGATGACTCCTGGCAGTGTTCGACTGAAGTTTGCATTTGAGCTCGCGGAATAGATGGGTATGGGTCACAATTAAGCCAACAGGGGACCGCAGGTTTTAGTCCTTGGTTCCATTTACCACGGCTCCATTTAGGGTACCTTTTTTCTAACCCACAGCCATATGTTGGCCCCATATTAGTCAACCCCAGTTTATTCATAGGGGGGTGTCCATTTCAGGGTTTAGTGAGGAATCAGAACTTTTGGAGCGGAGACCCCTCTATGAATAAACTGGGGTTGATCAATATGAGGTCACCATTAAGCAGCTCGCGGATCGAATGGAAGGCCACGGCTTTGGACTATTGGGTTGCAGGCTGTGGCTTTTGATCTGCGTTTTTCCCTGCAAGGCGAAGGCCAGTCAGCCCAAAACCCTCCCCCACACCTCCTTCCACACCTCCTGTGGTTTGCGGTTTCGGCATCTCTGCGGAGATTTGAAAAAGCGGAACCCCTTTTTCATCCTGTTTCAGTCATGGTTGTTGTTGGGAAACATTTTACATGTTTGCTTATTGTGGTTTAGTGGGAGGTCCCCACTTAACTGCCAAAATTTAAATTGTTGCTCCCCTTCCAACGTCAACCAAGCAGTGCCCCTTTTTTGCTAAGGAGAAACTGCTGGATGCTCGATCGGCAGTACCAGAGCCCGAGCAGCAGATTGCGATCCCAGGATATCACAGCCTCGCGCACACGGACTCCGGCTCGAGTGATGGATCCAGGTCCGAGAGATCCAGCAGATCCAGCGAAAGCAGCACTGACAAGGACCATTGCCACGTTTTTTTCCCCCCCCCCCCGTTTTCTAGGTCACCCAGTAGTGCCCTATGACTAACTTGTTTTGGGGAGGGTTCCCGTACAAAAATAGACTGAGGAGGACCCAGTTTTGGGATGTGGGGTCGCTTTATGAACCCCGGTGCCAAAACGCCCGAACCGATTGTCCGTGCAGGCTAATGTTGACCCTAGGGTGTTTCCCTCCAAAAGTGATGATTGACACCTCCCTTGTTAATGAACTAGAGTTGGTTAATATGGAATCATCAACGCTTGTTTGCTTGCAAGTGTTTGGATGGCTGGCTTGAACCACGCTCTGCCGGTGTGAGTTGAACGCGCATTTGCGTTCCGAGTGGAGCTACAGCAAGCATGAATTGGTGGTTGAAATGTGCTTGTTTCTGGGATGTGGAAGGCTGGTCCAGGGCCTTTCTTGCTAGCATTAGGTTTGCAGAGCGGTGAGTGCTTTCGATTATTGATTTGTGCTGTTCAATGCAATCCTTGATCCTTACCTTGGGTTACGCAAGGGTGTCCTTGAATTTGTCGCGGCTTCAATACGTCGCTTGCGAGTTTGTGTCATTTGCAAGGGAGTTCTCAGCATTTAGCACGCGCATCTCCCACACCCAAAGCTCCACATTCCGAGATGCAAGCCCAAGAATGGAACGGCATCCGGTCCATATACTCCGAATGCTGCACAAGCTCGAACTTACAATATCGTTCAGAGCAAGCTTTTGTTCATGTTTTTTTCTCCCCCTGTTTTTCCGCTGGAATTTACAGGGATAGTTTTTGCAGCTCCTGTTTTGCAATTGGATTTTTCAGCAAAGGGGGGGCATAATCTGCCTTCTTCTTTTTTTTGTAGCGAGCTCACCATAGCTCACCTTTTTCGGCGGTATAGTGAGCTCAGGAGAAAGGTCCTTTACTTGGGGATCCCTCCCGCGTCCGGGCATCCGGAGAAACTTTAGCGGCAGAAACAAAGATCCACCAAGGCACTGCACCAAAAAGCACCCAGGGCGCACGGAGAAACATGAAAATAGCGCCAGAAAACAGAAAAAACAAGCACTGCACTAAGAGCACTTCCAGGGCGCAGGCGCCCTTTGCCCATCCCTTTGCGCGGCGGAAGCCGCGGAAGCTTGTGGTCTTGGTAAGACGCGATCCTCGATTGGTTCCCTTGGTGCGCCATCCACGAGAGAGAGCCTATTGTCAGGTGCCCTCAATATTCAAGCAGGATTGGGGCGTGTTGGTCATTTCTCTGTGGTCTGTTTCAGGGTCATCCTTCTTCCTTGACTGCACTAGTGCGTTACAGCTGTTCAAACTGCCCAGGACTACATCCTATTTGATGCCAACGGGATGCAGGTGATACTCGGCTCAGTTGGTCTTTGATGTTCCGCTTTCCATATTTCAGCCGCTGTCATTTTTATTTTGTGTTACATCCTTTTGCCCTTGGAGGATGAAAACTCTTAGGAGTTTGACAGGCTCATGTCGGAGGTTTTAGGGGTTTGACTCATGGAGGTTACATCCAATGCCCTAGGATGCCGTCTCAGGGGTTTGACAGACTCCTGCTTTTGAGGTTCAGCGCTTCCAAGCGCATCATGAAGAAGCTGGAGCTCCAAACCGTGGACTGCAGCTTCTTGGACATGGTGTCCACTGCGGACCGCGCACAGGTGGGCCATCAGCTCGCAGACGCGGCAGCCCGGCAAGCAAAAAGTTGAGGAAAAGACGAGGCTTCGTTGCACGTGAAAGGAGAACGGGGCCTGCAAGAAACAAATGGAAGAAAAAGAACGGCCCCCCAGCTAGGTGCCCTTTTACCCTTTTTGGGGGAGGGGGGAGGAGAGAACTAGGTCCCCCAGCTAGGTGCCCTTTTGCCCTTTTTGGAGGAGGGGGAGGAGAGAACTAGGTCCCCCAGCTAGGTGCTCCTCTCTATCAACTTTTTTGGTTGGGAGGGCCAACCTACTAAAATAGACGAAACATAAAAAGTTGGCACCGTTATTCTAACCTCTCAAATCTGGAGGACCTAGGAAAAAGAA
>CAUJNA010003268.1:355000-384943 GCA_963377175.1 Effrenium voratum
TCTGCCAGACTCACAGGCTCACACTTTAGATTGGTTGGTACGAAGCGGTCGGCTGGGGCGGTGAGGCTGCTTTCGTGGCAGGTGCTTTGGGCACGTTGAGGGTGGACCCCTTGGCCGGCGCAGTACTTTACACTGGTTGGCTCGGAGCGGCCGGCTTGGTTTGCGTTGCAGGCGCAGTACTTCGGACGCGCTGGGGCTTGATTTTGTGACAGGCGCACCTTTGGAGGCTTGAGTACATGACAGGCGCAGTACTTTAGACTGGTTGGCTTAAAGCGGTCGGCTTGGGGGGCGGGCCTGCTTGCGTGACAGGCGCAATTCTTTGGATGCGCAGGGGCTTGATTCATTGATTTCCTGGCAGGCGCAGTAGTTGGATCAATTACGCAACAGGCGCAGTGCTTTGAACTGGCTGGCTCGGAGCGGTTGGCTTGGGCGGCGGGTTTGTTATGTTTTTTTTTTTTTTTTGCGTGCTAGTCGCAATACTTTGGCCACGCTGGGGCTCGATTTCGTGACAGACGCAGTACTTTGGACGCGCTGGGGGTCGTAGATTCTGCATACTTTCGTTCACTCACTATTTTGCACATAATCTCACTCACTCAACTTACACTCACTGACTTTCAGACCATTCCTACTCTCACGCACTCAGCTTGGACACGGTTACTCTCACTCACTTAGCTTACACGCGCTTTGCAAAGAAGCTAGGCGTGCGGGGTTGCTCGGTCCTTTCATGTCAAGCATGCACGGAGCAATGCGTGTGCGTTGGTTTTGAGCTGGCGCAAAGAAAGATACCGACTCGTTGGCCCCTTGCTTTAAGCTTGGTCAAATTGGCATGCTGGGCTTGTGCAGGACGCGGGACACTTCCCCCGCTGCCTGAAAAGGCCCGCCGGAAGCGAACCATCAAGCTCTAGTCACTCGGATTACGCTTCACCCTGAGAAAGTCAACAGCCTGCCGTGGGAACGGAATTTTTACATCACCGACAGCTGGGGACGTTCTGTTGTTGTTTGTTCAGCAGCTCGGTGTACAAAGAAGTCTTGACACGTCCAAGACGTGAGCCTATCTAAGTTATGTCGTTGAACAACGCTCGCAGACTTTCGCCTTACCTTCAATCACACTGGTTCTGAGCCATAGAAAGGGACGCCATTGCAACCCACGAGTGACCATTAGAGACCATGAAGGACCATTAAGGCCATGACATCCTATGAATATTACTCCCTTGCTATTTCTCTGAATCAGCAATTGGATCCAGGTCAAACTGCTTGTAATGCGATCCAGACTAAAGCTGCCTTCCATGGCCGTGGATAGAGTGATTCAAGCCTGGCCATGCCACCCTGTGGGGTTTCTCGAAGTTTTCTCGAGACGTGGAGTATGTTTGAAAGGAAGAAGTAAAGGGAATCGTGTGTATTTTGAGGGGATGTTTTGAAAATCGCGCAAATCATTCTTCAGTTTGTGGGGCGGCCAGAATGGTCCTAACCCCAGCCAAACTGCAGGTTCTCTCACAGTTTGTTACTGACTCAAATGAGCGCCCGGAGGGCTTGACAATCGGCACATATGTCGTCGTTGAGTCAGGACGTCAGTGATTGAAGAACGCAGTGGCTGAAGCCGTTGTGTGTGTGATTTGGATATGATTGTTCAGCTGACAGTAGGCTGGGCGGCAGGTGTGTGCCACAATTCAGAGGAACTGCAGACTTCCGTGCTCTTTTCCTAGCACTGCCCTGCTGAAAGACAATGTGAAAATGCACAACGGCTGCTTGTCTTCATGGCAAGCCACACTGGATCCCTCAACATTGTTGAGAACACATGCGCTGAGTTTTCTGAAAAGGCAGCGAAAAGTCGGCGCGCGGCGCAGAAGAGTGGACAACCGAATGTTGGCTTTCTGGAAGCGAAAGGGCCTGCGGTTGTCCAAAGCGAATCGACCGAATCTGACCTTTTGGTTTTCCCATTTTGGTCCATTTTGAGCAAAGATCCCAACAGCCTAACCTTTTGTTTCCAGGGCCCTTTGGGCAACTGAGTCAAGCCTGAGGGGACTTGCCACTTTAAGCTTGGCAAAGAAGGGATAAATCGCCACGCGGGTGCTATAGAGCTTCCACTGAGCTGATCCATAGCAAATGAAGGAATGCAAGAATGGCCTCAGAGCAGCTGCATTTGTTCTAGCCAGGCAGAGTTAAAGTTGAAGAGAAGTAGCGCTTGTTTCTTCTAACGGTAGTGGCATGTTTGCAACTGTTGGTTCCCACTGATGCCCACGGATGCCAACCACTGACAGGCCTGACCTCACCAGGGCGGTGTTTGGCGGAATGAGTTGTCCTCGCAGTAGCCGAGTATGGCCGACCTGGGGTCTAAAACGGGAAATCAATTCGAGTCCATGGCTTCCCCGCATGACTTTTCTGGCCGACCCGGTTGAGATTGCGAAGCCTCGGCTAGGAGCGGCGCCGGGCCCGCGCGGCGAGTTTTTGAGAGATTTGGCAGGTTGTGTCAAACGAAATGGAGTGAGTTTGCGTTTGGGTTTGGCTTTGTGCTCGCGGTTCAGTTTGAGTTTGAGCTTGTGTGGCATTGGCTGCCAGCCATCGGCTTCCTTAATCCCATTCTGTCCTTGGCATTGGGACAAACATGACAAACCTAAGGGGCCTCAGCCTGCGGCTCCCCCCTTTTCAAACCTGACGTTTTGGGGGGGTCCTCGTTTGGACCATTTTCCTTTTAACCGGACCGGGTCCCGAACGTCAGGTTCCTTCTGTGCAATTGGTGGGATGGTACTTGAACACCATCTATCCCCAACCTTGACATAGTCGTTACATTTTGGAACCAACAACTGGATACGTCCACCCCAAATGAGCCACAATCAACACCCGGGTAGATGAAGGGTAGTAAGGGGCAGTCCCAGCCAGAAATAGTTGCGGCCGCCTTCTTAATTCTTTACACGGTTCTGGGTCGACCATTTTAATACCGGGTTTTGATTGTGACTCAAATACCTGCAAGGTCGCCTTTTCCTTTTGCTCCCTCGGACAAAATCGATGCCAGGATGTGCATGGACCTTGGCGAGGTCCCAGTGCTGGGCAGGCGGCTTAGGGTCAACATCTGCATCCATAGGTGTCCTTTTTAGGCTATTTTGGTTAGAAATAGATGGGTTCCACTGGTTTAGGTTGGTTTCATTCCATTTACCAGGGCCATATATTTTCCCAAAAGGCCACCTATGGTTGCATCCGTTTCCAGTTCAGACAGGCTCTATTTCCCTTTTCTCACTTCCCGAGTTCAGAGGTGAAGCCCCTCTTCTTCCATTTGAAAGTGTTTGTCTTAAGGGTTGGTTCATGAGTTCCGATTGAGCTTCCAGTTGTTGTAACACATATGTTATTTTCCCCTGTTGGTTTTAAAGGGAATCTATCACTGTTGGAAATAGTTTTTTCTTCCGGGGGGCTTAAGCAAATGGAGGTTCAGCTGAGCGGTTCAACCAGCGAATCCTCCGGTTCAACTTAGCTTTTTAGCTGGTTTTAGTTGGTTATTGGTTGGGTGTCCATTGAACCCACTAAAAGTTAGACGTTTAGCAGGGATCTGAGGACGGCACTGTTAGATGAACGTTGATTTCCTGCAGGTTGATTGGAACATTGCATTGAAATGAGTGAGAAGCAAAGGGTGAATCACAAACCACGGTACCCTCTCAAAAGGAACAACTTGGCGACCCCAATATTTGGTGATACATGCCACACGCGCATGTGGCGAAGATGAGTCGTGGTGCTCGGTGTACCATGCGGAGAGGCCGGAAGATTAGTGGGAGGGCGATGGGAATGTGTTTCAAGTGCATGGTCTTATGGGGTTTCAGCACGGATCTGAAGCAGCAGCAGCAGCAGCAGCAGCAGCAGCAGCAGCAGCAGCAGCAGCAGCAGCAGCAGCAGCAGCAGCAGCAGCAGCAGCAGCAGCAGCAGCAGCAGCAGCAGCAGCAGCAGCAGCAGCAGCAGCGCAGCAGCAGCAGCAGCACTTGAAGCAACGGCAATGCGCTGACAAACAAAAAGCATCCGAAGGACAAAACACATCTGAAGGATGCTGAACCGTTGCGTTTTTCGAGGTGGGCCTGAGAAGGTTCACCCTACGCACCGGAGCGAGTGTCCAAGCGTGCGCTTCCTGTACTGCAGCACTGACAAGCTGAGATGTTTTTTTGTTGCTGGAGCAAGGTGTTCGCGCTGAAGAGTTGCAATAGGCGGTGACACCAATGAAGAAACGCATGAGCTGAAAATCGGATTTGCTGATGCCCATGCCGCAACCTAGACGCCTGTCCAGCTCTTGGCCCCTTGCGGTCGGTATGCCTTGGCAGCGCCCAATTTGTTTGCCAAAATCAGGTTTCACCACATTTGCCAAAACTGGGACCCGGAAAACGGGCTCCCCCAAAATTCGATGACTTCCATTTGCTTAAGAATCTTTTTCATTTTCCCTTGTTGGTTTCAAATGGAATTTATCACTACTGGAACTATTTTTCTTCTTCCATTTGTTCTTACCCAAATGGAAGATGAACACCCTGGCCTTGCCGCAGCTTGGGGCTCGCCAGCGACTCGCGGCTTGGGCGCCGGGGGCAGCGATGCAGCGGGAGCCGCAGCGGCTGCGCTGCAGCTCCTGGGCGCAGCTGGATGCCAAGCTGTGGCCCTGCGCGGCGGCTCTTTGGACCTGACTGATCCGGGGGATCCAAAAAAAGCGGAGGCGCTGGTTCAACTAGGGGCAACCCAGCTAGGTGCCCTTTTTTACCGTTTCGTTTTTTGGGGGGAGGGTCCCCTATTAAACTAGACTACAGAAAAAGAAAACAAGAGGGGTAATTACCCTTATTCTATCCTCTCTACTGGAGGACCTAGTCAGACAGGGGCAACCCAATCCATTCAATCGGGCAGGATTGATACTGATGTTCCTACGTTGCCCTACGGCATCCTACAGCGATCAGCTTTGCAGCGCGGTGTTAAGGGTTTCGCTTCCCGGACTCCATTCAAACCAGCCGCTGCAAAGAGAGTTGAGTTTGCCCTTCGCACCTTGTAGTCTGAGGTGACGCTGTGCCTGCACCTGGCAATGCTTCCCGTCTCACAGCGGGACAATGGGTCAGCGAGCATGGCTTCTGAAGCCCTAGCGCCGTTTTTTTGTTTGCCGCGCAGAGATGCTGAGGTATGGCTACGGTTTTGCAAGCTGCCGCCCGGGCGGGCACATGTGGAATACCATCTCAGGACCGAAGCCTTTTGCTTATGCATAGGAAGGACAGGAAGTGGGAATTCCGTTTTGGCTGCGTCGTCTCGCAGAATTCCACCCGTTTTGGTGGAGAAAGGAGCTTTGCAAGGAAACGGGCTCCTGGTTCTGCTGGCTGGTTGCCTCACTTGCAGACGCTTCAGGATACGAAGGCGGCGGTATGATTGACATGAGCGGCACCTGGCTTGCGCTGCCCCTGGCAGCGTTTCATCGCCCGCTGGAAGACTTGTCCAATCGAACCTGCGGAGGCGGGCTTCGAAAGCTCGGTCAAACGGAGTTGCAGGGTTCATGTGGATGCCTGTACGCTTTTGGAGGTTAAAGACAGGAAGGATAGCCACCTCGTTTGGGGGATAGCGCCCCCCCTATTTTGACACTACCCGTTGATTTGCGTATTCGGGCTGCAGAGACAACACGAGCGTCTCTTAAACAGCGAGGCCATGCTTCGACGCCCAGCTTCTTCAATCCCTTTCCTTCCACGTCCTTTTTCTCACTTTTCCGCGTCAAGAGCCAACAGATAGGCGGCGACGTGGAAAGAAGAAGGTAAGAAGGCAACTATTTGTTTATCATTTTATCATGTCCTTGCTACTTCTCTTTATATAAGATCTTGCTGGGGAAGAATTAGAATGTTTTATATCTTTCTAGTTCCCTTTGTTCTACTATCAACTCTGCAAACCAATCGCTGCCGGCAACGCCAAAGACTTTATATTCTTTGGATTTCGGTGGCCGCCTCACGCCTTGGATTTCGGTGGCCGTCTCACGGTACTCAATCCTGTCAGGATACCTTAGTAGATCTTGGTGAAGCACATCTAGGTCCTCCAGTAGAGAGGTTAGAATAAGGGTACCCGATTTTTCTGTAGTCTGTTTTAGTAGGTTGGAACGCTCCCAACCAAAAAAGGGGAGCGAAGGGCACCTAGCTGGGGGACCTAGACATACTTGGTGGTGAAAGGACTTGCGGACCACTTTTGTTGGGTCGCGGGTAAAAGTTTTGATCTGCCGCACCCATTTGACATGCAAATGGTTTCGGCTTGGCTGATGTCACTGCGTGAAGGTCCACCTGTTACGGAACATGTGGATTTCAGCCGTGCCTGATCCCATCGATTCTTTTGGTCTTCGCATGACTTCAGTGAAGCTCGTATGTTTAATTGAAAACCACAAGGAAAGTGGCCTGCTCAGGCCAAGTGCTCAGTTTTCCCCCAACGCCTCAGTCCTCATTCGGCCGTGTGTGAAAGTCATGGTGTTTGCCACAGCCGACACGCCCCGCTTTCCAACGGCATGGCGGCACGCGTTGGAAGGATTCACACTATCAAGGGACACCTTGTTGCTACACTCTGGCAACCAGCCAGGTTCCCATTGTTCCACCACCTTATAATCCAGGCTTCATGTCCACCAGAACTTTGAGTACACACAGATTTAAATATAAATTCATATATATATATAGGTATATACATATTTGTGCGTATGATTTGCGGGGAAGAGAAGCGAGCATCCAAATGGCAACAAGAGTTACAATGATAAGGAGATCGAGTGTCATGCCAAAACAGAACAAAGTAGACGACCTCCTACCTCGAATTCGGGTTATTTGCCGTAGCCGTTTTACATCTGTTTGCGGACGGCTAGTTCTGGTTTGCAAAGAGACACTCTATAGTGTCCCTTTGGCTGTGTGAAACGGATGGCCTACCACGCTCTCAGAAATGGGAAACGCGTCATAGCTATGAGGTGTCAAAGAAATGAATCGGTCGAGGTGCCATCCCTTGGTTGATTGCATCGTCGTGACAGACGCCGTGTCTTTTTGCAGTTTTGTCATGTTCGGATGCCGTGGCTTAGGGCCAGGGAAGCAAGGTTCTTGTCGTTGTCAGCGTTCAGTAATCAACTCCAGCTGTATGATTTTCCAGCTGCCCTGAAATGTCTTGGTCTTCTGGTATTAGTGGCGATGGTCAGACCATTGGCTGTGATCAGTGCGCTCCTGTTGATTGTGGATTGGAGTATCGCAAGTATTCCGCCACTTCTTCTCCTCCTTCTCCCTGTTCGCTGTTCCTTCTTGGCCTTCTTACACTGGCCATGAAGGGAAAGCGCTTGCATATTCCATTCAGAAGCATCTCGTCGTTCAAGTGCTTCACGCGCTCAGTGGAAGACATTTCTGGGATGATCTTCAATTCATCGTCCAGAAAGCCTCTCGGCGCTTGAGTTGCGCGAAGGTCTTCACCCAGTGGGAAACACAGGTTAGCGTGCAATCAGGACAGGCTGCCTTGCTCGACGAACCTTATATAGAGTGTGGGCCCATCCTGTAGTGTAGCAGTTGGTTCACTCATCAATGATTTCAAACTCAGTGAAAACTTTGAAGAGCTCGGCCTTTGCAGCCAGCGTCAGCCAATCGTGTGGATGCACTGCTGCTGGCGATGCCAGGCACAAGCAGGTCGCCTCAGGCTGATTTCGTCAAGCGCGGCGCCAGGTGGTGTTTGTCGCCAGGGAGGTATAGTGGCGAGCCCGGCCACACGGTCAGCCCGCTGTTTCTCAAGAGGGAGTACAGGAACACGTTGGGCGCATTGGATGCGCCTGAGCTGAAAGCGTTGTTTGCTGCTGGCGTTGTCGCGCGGGGCTGTGGCTCAAGAACCAGCTTGCCGCCTACACCTATCGCGTTTTGCCATCCCAAATTGCGCCGAGGACGGCCGAAGCCCGGCGACCGCAAAGGCCAAGGCTCGCAGAGGCGGAGATTGAAATCAGCCTGCGGCTGTCATCACAAAGCGTGCCAATTCTCTTGACGTCTTAGGGAGCCACTAGTCCACGCAAGGCAAAGCACGGGCGTGTCTCAAACACAGGCTTCTGCCAGCAACTCTTAATTTCTCACAGCGCTTGCAGTGTCTAGATGGCGGGTTTGCCATCTGGGTGCCTCACTTCCACCAGCTATTTCCGCTCCCGTCCGAAGGTTGCACGCCCAACTTTTCTGCCAGCGCTGATCCAGAAGCGCAGTGACACTTAGATAAAGCCCGCTCAGCTACCACAAGTGTGCAGAAACATATGGGCAAAAACGATACGCGCTTGCCTACTTCCAAATGTAGAGGTGTCTCGGAAAGGAGAATGAGGAATGTCTGGACACACAGTTTCCCGTCTTGTTGTTGCGAAGGTCTTATCTGGGGGAACACACAGCGAGACTTTTACCTCCATCGATCTGAGCGAAGACTGTGAGCCATGGCAAGGCCTTGGGCCAAATTAATTCGGAGAGGGCTGCAGGCCTGGAACAATTCTATTTTATTTGTCTGTTTTTTTGTTCTCTCTCTCTCTTTCTTGCTCTCGCTTTCTCTCTCGCTTCCCTTCAGCATTCTGCGGGGTTCAGGGGTAGCTGCCTGGTTTGGATTCCTGCACCCTTGCTAATACTGCGAACACCCCACCTTCCATGCAGCCGCGCTTCTTCACCGCAAACACGCAAGTACCATTCTTCGCGGACAAGTTTGGGAGTGGGATAGTTTTAGAACTAAGCCCTAAAGACAACTAACAATCTAAGAGAAGTTTGGAGTTCTTATTTTGGGGAGTTGGCTGCAGGGAAACTCAGCCAGGCACGCAACGGGGCCAGCGCCCAGCTCCCGGATGGGATTCCTGGGTGTGCACGCCCAGTGAGGATATCCGCGCGGAGGAAAGCTACACCACCTGGAAGAGGCACGGAACCCCTTGGTTCGGCTTTTTCGCGTGAGAAGGACAATTGGAGGTCCAAAATCAGGCGGGCTGGCAAAACTTCGTGGCGACTTGTTCGTTATGTTCGACTTAGCGCATGTCCAACCGGAAAGTAAACTGGATGTCAACAGGCACGAGTGGGGTTGGAAACGCAGGGCCTCCTTTTTGGGGATAGGCATCACAAAAACTTATTAGGCATCAAAAAACTTATCGGCATCAAACAAACTTATGCTCATTCCTATTGAAGGAAGGAAGGAAGGAAGGACGGAAGGAAGGAAGGAAGGAAGGAAGGAAGCAAGCAAGGAAGCAAGGAAGCAAGGAAGCAAGGAAGCCCCCCCCCCAACCACCCCGCTGATTTGTAGAAGGTTTACAGTGATTAACGCACCCTTTGCTGAATCATCACTTCTTCAATCATCATCACCCTTCCATCATGCCGCCCCCCCCAACCCCCCCGCTGATTTTCAGACTGTTTACAGAGATTACCGCGCACGGGAGGGGCTGCCGCCCCCCCCCCCCCCGTTGTAGAATGCTTACAGAGCTTAACACCCCTTGTTGAATCATCACTTCTTCGAACATCATGGGGGGGGGGGGCTGCCGCAGAGATTACCGCACCCTTTGCTGAATCATCACTTCTTCAATCGTCATCACCCTTTGTCTTCGAACATCATGAAAGGGGCTGCCGCACACCCCAAGCCCCCCCCCCCTGCTGATTTGTAGAATTCTTACAGAGCTTAACGCCCCTTGTTGAATCGTCACTTCCTCGAACATCATGGGAGGGCTGCCGCCTCCCCCAACCCCCCCGTGATTTTCAGAATGTTTACAGAGATTACCGCACAGGGGGGCTGCCACCCCCCCCTGCTGATTTGTAGGATGCTTACAGAGCTTCACACACCCCTTGTTGAATCATCACTTCTTCGAACATCATGGGGGGGGCTGCCGCAGAGATTACCGCACCCTTTGATCATTTGTTGAATTCTCACTTCTTCGAAAATCATGGGGGGGCTGCCGCCCCCCCCCCAACCCTTGCTGATGTGTAGAATGCTTACAGAGCTTAACGCACCCCTTGTTGAATCGTCACTTCCTCGAACATCATGGAGGGGGCAGCCCCCCCCCCAACCCCCCGCTGATTTTCAGAATGTTTACAGAGCTTAACGCACCCTTTGCTGAATCATCACTTCCTCAATCTCTCTCTCTCTCTCTCTCTCTCTCGTTAAAATCGGTGGTTACTTTGCTTACAAGTGCAAGTGCTGTAGTGTTCAAACAAACAGTCAACCAATGTAGTCTGCAGCTGCCAACCTTTTTACTCATGCGGAGTAGTAAGCTCAAGGCCTGCGGTAGTGAACATACATGCAACAAGAGTGCAAAGTAAAGCATGTAGTTTGACACGGCCCCTCAGTTAAAAGGTCTTTGTAGTACCTTTTCAACTGAAGTGCAAAACATGGATTGACAGTAGTGATGAAAACCATTGTTGTTCATCAATTCTACTGTATTGGCAAAAGTAGTGACCTGCGCTCAGTAGTTCACGCTGTTCAGGTTCCAGCTCGATGTAGGGCGCTGGACGGAAGTAGTGAAGGCAGGCACTCGTTGTAGTAGAGCAGGAGCTCAAAAATGTAGTACCCAGTTCTGGGTGCGGGACCTTCTGTAGTCGACTGTCCAAGGTCGCGTAGTAGTTGGTGGTGAAAAAGTTTGTCATGTAGTTTGGAGCTCCCCGTAGTCGCTCATCATCAAACTCGGGACACGACATGTGTTGTTCGTAGTCCCGTAGACAGCGGTGTAGTAGTGCCTTTTGGTGTTGTGTGAGGTTGGTCATTGTGAGTAGTGTGAATCCGTAGTATTGGATGCTTTTGCAGAGGATTGTAGTGATTGCTTTGTGCTGGAAGTCGTGTAGTTGGTCTCGGTTGTAAAGGTAATGGAGTAGTTCAGGTAGAAGTAGTGGCATGTGGTAATTCCAAACGTAGTTGTTCCTGAGGCTGTAGTTGTCAGTGAAGGTGGTCATGTTGTAGTTCACCTTGAAGATGGTCTGTGGCAGTGTTGTAGTCGGGAGGTAGTAGTTGTGTTGTACCGACATCATGTAGGAGATGTAGTCCCTTGTGAAGTGTAGAAATTGTCCTGAAGTGAGGTACCTCAGGAGTAGTGGTTGTTCAATCTGGAGTTGGATGATGACGTAGTTGGTGTTGTCGCCAGTTGTAGTGTGGAGTGAAGTCGTGTGGTAGTAGTGGACGTTGGCTGCTTCAGGTAGTGAAATGCTGAGCAGTGTGGAATTGTAGTGTGGCATCCGAAGATCTCCAGGGATGCAGTGAATGGGTCGTGTGTAGTCCAGTTGTGCCAGTGGAGTAGCTTGTTGTTGTGAGAGTAGTTGATACTCTTCAAGTGTAAATGCAGTGAAAAATTGCGTGTAGGGAATGTTGTTGGCCAGTGGTGGTGCAGTGGTTGTCTGGTGCTCAGTGATGTGTAGTTGGTCCATCAGTGTGGTCGGGTTGTAGTAGACGGTGTTGCCGGGTGTAGAATGGTTGAAGTGGTAGTTGGAGTCGTTGTAGGTTTGAGGTGGTGGAGTTCCATGGTCACTGGAGTCTGTAGTGACCGCCACCTCTGGTGTAGACGCCCTGTCGGGTGTAGGCGCATCTCCCATCGTAGCATCTGCAGTAGATGGAGCGGCCATGGCTGCAGTGGAATGCAAAATGTAGTGAAACGGGGCAAAACAAATGAGCCTAAGTAGTTGCTACCAGGCAGTCGGCGAATGCAGACATGTAAAACAAACAACTGTAGTGTTGACTCAAGCCGCCAAAAGTGCAAGTGAAAGTACATGTAGTTACTGTTACTTACATACCAAAAGTGTCGTGTTACATGTAGCTACTTACATACATGAAATGTCCAAAGTCGTTGTTGTTGTTGTGAAACTGCTGTGCTGGTCGTTCGTAGTGCTAGATGCGTATTCCAATGCTCTGGATGAGCCTGTGTAGTGTTTCTTTGCTGATGTATTTGGTAAACAAATCTGCGCTGTTGTGGAGTGTGTTGATCTTAAGGATTCTGATGATGTCGTGCTTGATGAGGTCTTGTGTGTAGAGGAATTTGAGGTCGATGTGTTTTGCTCGTTTGCTAGTGCCTTCTCGTGTAGCAATGCTCTTGCCTGCTGTGGAGTCTGTGTGGATGCGTAGGTTTAGCTTGCTGCAAATGTTGGTTTCAAGTAGGAAGTTTCTGAGGTGTAGCCCCTCATTAACTCCTGTGCAAATGGCGTAGAGTTCAGACTCTGCTGAGCTGAGTGCTATTGTAGCTTGTGTTCTGCTGCCAAATGCAACTGTTGTTCCTAGAAAGATGATGTTGAAACCTGAAGTTGATTTCCTGGTAGTAGGGCATCCTGCCCAGTCGGCATCGACATGAACGTCGAGATCCAGGATGTTGTTGGTGTTTGCTCTGAGTGTTGTTGTTGGTTCTATGGTGAATTTGTAGTGCTTGGTGCCGTGCAAGTAGCGTAGTAGATGTTTGACTCTCTTTTGTGAAAGTTCTGTAGGTGCTGTGAGGTCTCGTGCTAGTTCTTTTGTGGAGTATGCAATGTCTGGTCGTGTGTATGCTAACCATTGAAATTTGCCAACAATTCTTCTGTACCTTTTGTGTTGTTCGTGGTCAAGTAGTGCTTCATCTTCTATTGTTGGTTTGTAGAGTCCTTTAGTCCAAGATTGCAGTAGTTGCCGAAGTGGTCGATGTTTCTTCCAAGAAATTGTTGTGGTTTGCCAGGTTCGAGGTAGCCGATGTGCTTGAGTAGAACCTGCTTCTGGACGGCCTCGGAGACCATGATGTAGCAGTCGCGAGTCGCATTGGTGTAGACGTTGGGTTCTGACTTTAGTCTTACAAAGCTGAGCTTTTGTAGAACTTCAGCCAGGTAGTCCTGCCATGCTTTCGGTGAACTGCGTAGTCCATACATGGCTTTCTTTAGTCGCCAGATTTTGTCCTGTTGTGGACAAAGTTCTTTAGGTGGCCAAAGGTAGACGTCACGTTGTTTACCGTCGTGGTCTTTTGCGATGGGTGCGTGTAGAAATGCTGTAGAGACGTCACCTAGTCGCGCGATCCAGTTTGGTCGTGACATTTGTAGTGCGAGAAGTGTCCGGAGTGTCGTGAACATTGGTGTAGAGGCGTAGACGGAGTCTTCGTCCTCGATCTTCTCGGTGTAGCCTTTTGCGACGATTCGGCTTCGTACTCCTGGTCCTTTCTTTCTGTGTACCCATCTTGTAGGTATCGCTTCTCTGATGACGTTGTCGTTGACGGTAGACGCATCTACTTCGTCGTAGACGTCGTGTAGTTTCATTTGGTTTGACTCGTGTTTCATTCCTTCCAGTAGTTGTGTTTCGTCGTAACCTTCGTTGTCGAAGATTATGGGTTGGTCTTCTGAGGTGTCGTCGTTTGTGTAGGGAGTGATGGATTTTCCGTTGGGAAGTGTCACTGCGTTGATTTTCTGTCGTAGTGGTGGTGGTTCTTTGGTTGCTTGTTCCGTTGATCTGATTGTAGTGTCCTTTGAGGTCTTCTGTGCTTTAGTTGGTTGCATTACTTCTTCCGGAGTTAAACGTCGTAGTGTTTGTCGAGGTGGTGCTGGTAGTGGTGGATGTTGTCGTCCAGTTGGTGAAGTAGCCATAGGACTATCCGGTAGTGGTCGTGAACTTGACGTCGATGTGGACGGAAGTCGTGGAGGTGGTGTAGTGCGTTGTTGTTTTGTTGCGGGTTCTGCAACGATGTCGTCCGTAGCGTTCGTTTGTTGTCCGAAGTCTTGCGTGGACCTTCTTTTCTCTGACGGTTGTAGTTGCGTATCCAACAGTGTTGCGAACGATGGGTTGTAGGTGTTCCGTCGTGGTGCCCATGGTGTGCCGGAAACTTTGTTCAACAGTGCGAGGTCGTATTTGAAGTCCGGTTGTAGTCTCCGTACTGTTCGTACCTTTTGTACGCCTGATTCCGTTGCGACGTAGTTTTCTCCGGTTTCGGAAACTTTTCCGAGCCAGATGCATTTCTGCATCCGTAGGTCTGCTTTCGGAAGTTTCTTGTGTTGTGGTGGAAGGTAAAGTAGTGTCTCGCCAAATTCGCAGATTGCTCGCTCGTAGTTTCTTCCCCAGCGGCGTTCAAAGCTTGTGTAGCCGTCTGAGTGAATGACGTAGCGATTTACCGTCCATGCTGCATGTCGTACTATCCATGGTAGTAGACAGTGCTTTGTGGACATCGTCATGCTGTAGTTGCTTTCAACCTGAGCTTTGACGACGCGGATTTGTCCGAGAAGTGTCCTATGTAGTCGCTCAACGCTTCCTTGACTGTTGCTGCTGTAGGAAGGTGAATGTCGTACACTCATTGTGCCGACTTTTGCTGCTGTAGCTTTTAGAAGTGCGTTGAGTGTGTCTTCGTTGTTGCTTTGTAGTATGCCTTGTGTTCTTCCGCACTCAAAGATGAATGCTTGTAGGTTGTTGACCATGTAGTCCATCATTGATGCTTTGTCTGGAACCAATGCTGCCATACACAGTTGTGTAGTAACATCAACTGCTGTCAGTACCGGTGTGGTCTTTGGGTCTTGTTGTGACTTGATGTAGGCAAAGTCTACTTGAATGACAGGTTGTCGTGATTGTTGTTTCTTGTAGTTGTCTTGGCGTCCTTTGCCTTGAACGCAAATTGGACACCAGTTTCTGTATGGTAGATGTGTAAGGTTGTGTTCTGCTATTTGTTGTGGAGTGGGCTGCTGTGGTTGTCGTAGTCCTCTTGCTCTGTGTGCTTCATGATGCTCGTGTTGTTGTTCTTCATCGTGGTTCTCCTGGATGTACTCGTAGTCTTTCTTCACGGTAAACCTTGTTGTTCCTTTCCATTGAAATGGTAGTGCTGCGTTGCCCATGACTGTCCAGTCATCTTTGCGTTGTGAAACTTCTCCAAAGTTGTTGTGAGTGATTGTAGTTCTGTGAGGTTCAAGTGTGTTGATTGGTGGATGTCCTGGTCCATCTGTTGGAGTGAAGAGAGTTGTTCTAAGCGTTGTGTGGTGTCGTATCCAGTGTTCACCTTGTCTTTCCCAGTAGTCTTGGTTGTCCTCCTGTGCTGTGAGTGGTCTGTGTATTGTCTCCTTTGGTTGTGTGGTGTCAAGGTTTGTAGAAGGTGCTGCTTTAGGTCTCCATATCTTTTGTGGTGCTCGTAATTGGATCTTTGATCTGGTTGGTGGTGTGTCCATTAGCCGTTGTGGTTGTGAGCTCTGCCTTGTTGGTGTGGTCTTTGATGTTGCTCTGCGTGTAGGTGTTATCTTTCTTCTGAATCTGGTTTCTCCAGTCCAGTTGTCACCTTCTAGTCTTCGTTGTAGTTCTTGCTTGGAAAGTTGTGTTGGGTTCTCTTGTAGTTGTTCTTGCTCTTGCCCTTGTCTGTTGATGATGGTTAGTCTCCAATCATCTAGTTCTCCTTCTGGTATTGGGCAGCCACTGTTGTGTGGTGTGAACAGTGCTTTGCGTGGTCGTTTGTGTACTCTGATGGCGTAGTCACCATCAAGTTTCCAGTAGTCAGTGTTTCCACCAAGGATCTGTCGTAGTCCTTGGTCTGTGTGTGTGAGTGGTGCGATTTGTTCTTGTTGTTGTGCTGCTCTCTCTGTAGGTTGAATCACAGCAATGGATTTTCCATTGTCTGTAGTCATTGGGTAGATGTCGAATCCTGTAGGAATGTCGATCTTCTCTGCTCGTAGGTAGAAAAGTCCTGAGTGTCTTATGAGGTGTGCTTGTTGTTGTCCATGTGTGATGGTGCAGTGTCGTGGAGTGAAGTCAAGTCCATATCCTCTATCAAGTAGTCTTGATGCGCTGAGGATTGGATACTTCACATCACAAACGTAGTAGGGTATCATGATCCTGAAGTTGTCCTGCTTGTAGGGAACGTACTTGATGCCGTAGACTGGAATCTTCTTGTTGGTCACCGTGTAGAGTTGTGGAACTGATTCTCCACAGGGTCGTAGTGGAAGATCCGGTGCGTAGTCCTTTGGGCAAACATGTGTAGATGCTCCTGAGTCGATCAACAGGTGGTGGTATGACTTGAAGTTGGAGTACATGATGTAGTGGGTGATAGTGTCCTCAATCTTCTTGTTCCTTTGTTGTTGTCTTGCTGCTGCTATGTCGAAGTGTAGCTTTGTGGTGTCTTCTTGTAGGAATTGTTGAAAGCTCTTGCTGTGGTCGTTCCATGATGTTGTGTGTGTTGTTCTCTTGCCAAGTAGTGATTTGGATTTGTGCTTGTGTAGTCGTGATTTTGCTTGTCTGATGTGTCCAATGGTGAGGTGTGACTCGTTGATGCCTCCAATGTAGTTCGCTGTGTCCTCATAGCTGTTGTCATTCCAATCCCAGCTGTTGTCATAGTCGTAGTCGTTCCAGTTCTCCTCCATGTAGTTCACCTCATGTTGTCCTTCTTCTCCTTCGTAGTACCAGTCCCAAGTGTCGTTCACATCCTGAGGTAGTTCATCATTGTTGTCGTGATCTGCTTGTTCTTGTTCTAGTGGATGTAGTTCTTCTCCTTCTCCTATGTGCCATACCGGCACTCTGCAGTCTTGTGCCCAGTGGCCGGGCTTGCCACATCGATGGCATGTTGTGTAGTTGTTGCTTCCTTTTCCTTTTGATTTGCTGTAGTTTCCTTGGCCTTTGTAGCCTTTGCTTGATCCATATCCTTTGGATCCTGAGTAGCCTTTTCCTTTGCTCTTGTTGTATCCTCCTTTGTTGTAGTTTCCTTTGCTGCCTTTGTCGAATCCTTTGTAGTGTCCTTTACTCCTGTACTTGCCTTTGCTCTTGCTTCCTTTGTAGCCGCCTTTTCCTTTTCCTTTGCCTTTGTAGCTTCTTCCTTTCCTCCATATGTTGTCAACATCCATTGGTGCAGTTCCTCCATTGTAGTTTGTTCCTACTGCTGAAGTAGATCTAGTGAAGGCTGAAATCGTTTTGTAGTAGTCCAGGATGAGTGCTCTGATCTCGATGTAGTTCGTGATCTGTCCAGCTCGCAGTTGGAGGTGTTGCTGCAGTGCTCCTTTGGTTTTGTTGAGTAGTATTGCTATTTTGATTCCATCTGGTAGTGCTGTTCCATTGTCTTTCTCGTAGCGGTTGATGTCGTATTCCCATTGTAGAAATTGTTCTTCAAACTGCGCTTCGTTGAATGTGGGTTCCAGTAGTTTGGTAAGGTAACCAACGCTCCTTGTTCCTACTGGTAGGCTGAACCTGTTGTGCAGTAGTCGTAGTGTTTCACATCCGTTTGCGTTGTAGCGGTTTTGCCTTACTACTGTAGCTGCTGCTCCCTGACAGATGTTGATGAGGATGTAGTGTAGGTCTCTGGAGAGGTCTACTGCTTTGCTTGCTTGTGTAGGGTCGAGTATGTGTGTTCTGATGTCTGTGTCCTCAATCTGTCGTGTAGCCACTTGTGCTAGTTGTAGCACCAGGTCGAAGTCTCGGTCTATGAGGCCGAGGTATGCTTGTAGCTTGAACAGCCATTCTTCATACTGGGAGTAGTCACCAGTGAAGAAGGGTGGTGGCAGTTTGTATCTATGTAGTCTCTGAACGTCGTTGTCTTGTTCTGTTCCTGCTCCCGTAGTCGTGGCTCCTACTGTGTCTGCTGTTGGCCCGTTCTCTGCTCCTGTAGTTTGTTGTGCTGAGGCTGATGCTGCTTCTCCTGACATGTCGTAGTAGTTTGGCATGTAGCTGCTGTTGCTGTGGTTGTAGTACTTACTGCTTACTGGAGCTCCCCTATGTTTAGGATCTCAGCTCCGCTACCACGTTAAAATCGGTGGTTACTTTGCTTACAAGTGCAAGTGCTGTAGTGTTCAAACAAACAGTCAACCAATGTAGTCTGCAGCTGCCAACCTTTTTACTCATGCGGAGTAGTAAGCTCAAGGCCTGCGGTAGTGAACATACATGCAACAAGAGTGCAAAGTGAAGCATGTAGTTTGACATCTTTTCTTGCTTTTTCTTTAATGCTATCTTCACTGCATTTTTCTGCATTTCCCGAAAGCATGGCGAAGGGTTCTTCCGCTGGGTTCACTTGAATTGTTCTCATGAGAGTCATTACAAGGTGTCATTGCAAGGAATCATCATCATGAAAGTCAATGCAAGGAGTCATTGCAAGGAGTCATTGCAAGGAGTCATTGCAAGGAGTCATTGCAAGGAGTCATTGCAAGGAGTCATGGCAAGGATTGCAACTTGCACTTGACTCCTTGCACTTGCAACTTGCACTTGACTCCTTGCACTTGCAACTTGCACTTGACTCCATGCACTTGCAACTTGCACTTGACTCCATGCACTTGGCTCCTTGCACTTGGCTCCTTGCACTTGGCCCTTGCACTTGCAACTTGCACTTAACTCCGTGCACTTGCGACTTGCACTTGACTCCATGCACTTGGCTCCTTGCAACTTGCAATGGCTCTCATGACTCCTTGCAATGACTCCTTGCAATGACTCCTTGCAATGACTCCTTGCAATGACTTGCCATGACTCCTTGCAATGACTCCTTGCAATGACTCCTTGCAATGACTCCTTGCAATGACTCCTTGAAACAAGCAAGGAGTCAAGTGCAAGTTGCAAGTGCAAGGAGTCAAGTGCAATTGACTTGCGAGGAGTTAAAATCTCTTCTTAGGGCGGCGGGGTAGTGCCGACGACACTACACGAAAATCGACCCTCTGCGGGGATCGGCGTGGTCGAGGTGCAAAAACCCATGGTTTTTTGCGATTTCTAACCTGCTCGCGCGACCCTCTGCGGGGATCGGCGTGGTCGAGGTGCAAAAACCCATGTTTTTTTGCGATTTCTAACCTGCTCGCGCGACCCTCTGCGGGGATCGGCGTGGTCGAGGTGCAAAAACCCATGGTTTTTTGCGATTTCTAACCTGCTCGCGCGACCCTCTGCGGGGATCGGCGTGGTCGAGGTGCAAAAACCCATGGTTTTTTTGCGATTTCTAACCTGCTCGCGCGACCCTCTGCGGGGATCGGCGTGGTCGAGGTGCAAAAACCCATGGTTTTTTGCGATTTCTGCGGTGCTCGCGCAACCCTCTGCGGGAATCGGCGTGGTCGAGGTGCAAAAACTCAAGGTTTTTTGCGACTTTTGTTGTTCGAACTGGTCCTCGGGAGTTGTCTCGTGGTTCGCGCGCCTGCTCCCGGAACCGGCGGGTCGCGGGTTCGATTCCTCCCTGGTCCGCGGGCGGGCGTCGCAAGATGCAACTTGCATTTTACAGCAACTTGCGCAGAGCAACTTGCGCAGAGCAAGTTGCACAGAGCAACTTGCGCAGACCAACTTGCACCGACCAGTTTGCGCAGAGCGCCTTGCCTAGAGCAACTTGCGCAGAGCAACTTACGCAGAGCAACTTGCACAGAGCAACTTGCACAGAGCAGCTTGCACAGAGCAACTTGCAGGGAGCGCAATTTGCACAGAGCAACTTGCAGGGAGCCACTTGCAGGGACCAACTTGCCGGAGCAACTTGCGCGGAGCAACTTGCGCAGAGCAACTTGCACAGTGCAACTTGCGTAGAGCAACTTGCGCAGACCAACTTGCACCGACCAGTTTGCGCAGAGCACCTTGCCTGGTGCTGTCTCGCGCTTGCTTCACGAAGTGTAGGGAAAAAGAACGCATCCTGCAGCGTTGGGCCGACCTCGCTTGCGATGTTCTGCTTTCGGGCCAACCGTGGTCTAGTTTTTCTTCACTGCTTGCGAAAATGCTGCGCCTGCGTCAAACTCTGCACCGTACCTTGCAAAGAAAGTGCTGTGCCGCGAAATCTGTGCTGTGCCGTGCGAATCTGTACCTGACCTTGCGAAAGTGCTGTGCCTGCTGGGGAATTTGTACCTGACCTTCGCCTGCCGCCAAATTTGTACCTGACCTGTGCCTGCCACAAAGTCTGTACCTGATCTTGCAAAAGTCCTGCGCCTGCACGAACTCTGCACCTGACCTTGCAAAAGTACTGCGCCTGCCACGAAATCTGCACCTGACCTGCGAAAGCATTGCGCCTGCCACGAAATCTGCACCGTCCTTGTGAAAGTGCTGCGCCTGCCACGAAATCTGTACCTGACCTTGCGAAAGTGCTGCGCCTGCCACGAAACGAGTACGAAAGTGCTGCGCATGCCACGAAATGCGTTTTGTTTGATGCCTAAAAAGTTGTCTTTGATCCTCTGGTTTTTAATTTTTAATAGTAAATCAATGAGAACAAGTTTTTTGATCCCTAATAAGTCTTTTTGATCTTCAGAAATATTTTTTGGATGCCTAATAAAGATTTTTCTATCCCTCACCCTCCTTTTTGCCGCCATTTTGAAAGACAATTTCAGTGGCCCAGTTGGTCAGTTCTGCTTATTTTAAAGCGAACTCACCATGTGGGGCGAACGCGAACTCACTATTGGCAAACGGTTTCGGCAAACTTGTAGATCGTCATCAGCGTCCAGGCGTTGATCTACATCTCTTCAATTTCCATGGGGTTATGATTTCAGGCCGGGGGATAAAGCGGCAGTGCGAAGCTGAAGGGGTTGCATGACTATGACGAACATCGGAGTGCTGGGGCAATGTTGGAACATTGGATGTGAATGCCCAAGACGTGGAACAGGGGCCAACGGAGCGTTCTCCGCGTGCATTTCAGGTTCCAGTTGAAATATTCGCAGGCATGGTGGCCACGTGCCAAGGCAGTCACGCACAGGAGCCATCGCTGAAGCCATGTTGCCATTTGGCAGGATCCACCCGAGCTGATTCAATACCAGGAGCCCTGAGGGTAATCGTAACTGTTGTATGTTGTTTGTGGCAGGACGTTGCCAAGCATGGTTGCGCTTATGGCCCTCTTCCTTCTCGCTGGCCGTGTCGCAGAAGATGCGCATCCCAACGGCCGCGTGGTGTTTCATTTTTGCTTCGGTGGCTGCGTGATGTTCCTCGCCTATGGTGCCATGGCTAGACCACCGCAGCACACTGGTGACAAGGGGGGCGATTCCCTTTCTTCGGCGGCTTGGTTTGTAAGGTGTTCACGCCCCTCCCGGTTTATAGGGGTGGAATGGCCAGTACTTTGGATACATCGTCCCTGTCAAACAGAGGGTCTAACTCTAGGCTTGCAAATGGATCGCATGCCTCTTCACCCCTTTTGAGGGAAGGTCCAGAAAGGGTGATCACCTGGATAGCGAGGATACCTTGTTTTAGTCCACAAAGCCTCCAATGTTTTTGCCTCATATTGTTTGACAGGTTTCTTTGGAACTTGGGAACGCCACGGCTTCTGAACTCATTTCCGCGGAGCAGCTTCTTGCGGAAGAAAACCAACTCCCAGGCCTCCTCGGGAGCTGTGCAGTGGCGCTCATGGGTCTGATGGTCGCATCGCTGGCGCGGCTGCTGAAAGACGCCCCACCAAGCCTGGTGACTGCGTGCATGTGGGTCTTCGCTGTGGCGCCCGGACGGAAGACCTGAGTTGTTTTGCCTATTTTGGGGGTTCACTCTGGTCGACCCCGTGGGTTTGGGATTTGTTTGTAAGGTTTGCAGGATGTTGCAGGTATTTGAACGCTCGAGAGAGACAGATAGAGAAGCGAGAGAGAGGGAGGGAGCGAGGGAGGGAGGGAGGGAGGGAGGCAGAGGGGGAGGGAGAGAAGGGAGGAGGGAGGGAGAGGGAGGCGGTATGGCAAAAGTAGATCAAGTTACACCTGGGTTGATTACATCACTTGTACCTGCCTTTTACAGCGGCCACCTCAAGCCAAGATCTGGTTATATTGTGGCTTGGTTTCAGAGGTGGCCTCGAGAGCACTGCCAGACCTTCTCAAGCATTTGGAGGCAGCTATATGCAGCTATGGTACTGCAGAACACACATGATAAAATGGCATCCAAGTAAAACGGCATCCAAGCAGTTAGTGGCCGAGCCGTTGTGCATTCAACATAATTTGCCAAGAGCTGCACGCTTGCGTTGATGATTGTGCTGATGCAGGCTTCCATCCAGGCTCCTTTGCAGCCTGCGGCGTAAAGCTCAGAGTAGCCAGTTGCTTGACCTATCGGTTGGTCAGATTGAAGTCGCAACTTGCAAGTGGCAAAACCTGCACGCCCCTACACCGTTGGCTCGGCACAGCTAGCTTTCGAGCCTATTGACGTAAGGACTGGAACTCTCGTTGCGACCATGTGCTCGTTTCCAACGAGTTTGCACACTACTGCTGGCTGCAGGAAGTTATTCTGAACACTGCGGCTAATCGGAAAAAACAGTACGCAAAAACTGGCCGGGGACCCTGGTCAAGGCCTAGCTGAGGAGTTGTCTCCTTGGGAAAAACCGAGCACGCTTCCAGCAGTCAAACGAAAACCAGGTGGTCCAGGCTTCCAAAGGAAAGGGGTTTGGGAATTTGGGAAACACTGATGATTATTGCTGTTTTATCATCATCATTATTATTATGATTGCTGTTCATGATTATCATGTTATCATTGTATGCAAAGGAAGCTTCAGCCCCACTTCAACTTGATGAGTGTATACCACGACTCTGGCAGGGTTGTCACCCTTCCAAGGCATGCATGGAGTTGGTCTCGCGACTGCTGGGAGATCACCCACACGTGATCCAGGACTGGCACTATGACCAGGGCATAAAGTTCTGGACCCGGTTGGAGCGCCTTGGCGAATTCGCAAAATCGGTCAGGGTTCCTTTTCTTGACCCCAAGGTAGACGAAAACGCATGGGTTTCCCTTTTGGGGAAATCAACCACCCCTTGGTTTAAGTCCATTTTGGGGTTCTCAAAAAATAATCCTGAAATCGGTCTCCTCATAGCTTTTGGCCCAGGATGTGCAATGCCCAAGCACAGATTTTGTATAAGCCAACTATGAAATAATGTACCCTGCGTCGTCTCGGCTATTCAACACCTTCCGTTTGCTTAAGAACATTTGTTATTTTCCTTGTTGGTTTTGAACGGATTTTATGTTTATCACTGCTGGACATATGTGTGTTTTTTCTTCCAGGGGTCTTAACCAAATGGAAGACACAATCAGAATGTATCTTTGGTGTGCTCTGTGGTTGGATCAAGGATGTTCTACCCGGATTGTTTGTCAGCCCAAGCCGAGAATTGACTAGAGCTGATTGAGCTGGAGTCCCCCCCGCCTTCGAGTTCCAGTTCAAGTGGTGCTTCCCAGCAGAACGAGCCCAGCAAAATAGTGAATGTACCAAGCACGAGCAACTGATGGCGTTGTTGAATTTCAATAGACACGTGTTCGCGTGTGTTCTTACACGAAGAATGCGTGGTCCATAGCGAGCCGTGCAGACTACTGTTTTGAACAGCCAAAGGCAGCCACAAACAAGTTGATGAGTGCTGCAGGTTCGTTAAGCAGTCATTTCGCTCCAGAGGTGACTACTGTATTTTGCCAAGGCCAGCCGAACCTAAGGCAAGGTCAGGGTTGCGATCAAATCCGAGCAACCCCCCTTCGGGTCCTCGAATTCACGGATTCCGTGCGCCCCTTTGAAGTCCAATATTCCTTCCAAGCCTTTGCAACTCTTCAACTCGGAAGCTGAAAGCAAGTGCCGGCTGCTGGAGATCTTTTTTCTCTTGCCGGAAATAATACGAAAGGCTTCTTGGAGTCAATGGAAAGGGGGCCGGTGCCATTTGTCTCAACTGCAGAAGTGCAAACTGAGAATCTATCAAATGATGCAGCTCAAAAGCACCAAGTAACATAGGGAACCTGGCTGGGGGGCTCTGGAAGACAGTTTTCCTTTTAAAGGTGACCCCCGAATGTCAGGTTCCGTGTGGGAAGGGTCGGAGGGTACTTCTGAGGGATCAGCTCTGCGGAGATGCGCTCAAGAAGCCACTGCCGAACTCAGAGCTGTGCTTCATCTCCAAGCCATTCCTGCCGCTTGGCATCAGATGACATCCCCACCCCCTTAAATATGGAATTCGGGGAGGGGGGGTGACCCCTGGAATTCCATTTATGGTTCCATTTCCTTTGTAAGGGGAAAACTAGATAACTGGAATTGGGGACCCCCCGCCCCCCTCCCCCGTATGGTAGGGGGGGATCAGACGACACTTCAATGGGCGAAACATCCGGGAGCCATGTGCCAGCGCGAGAACGCGAGCCTTGTACAGAATGCGTGTCCTTCCAATTTTATGGGTTGGTTTGAAGGGAGACCAAAACTTTTGGCCCCCTAGTTTGACACATACCCAACCTGCCCTTGTCAGATGCCCTTTGGTACACGCTGCATCCCTATTGCCTTGCCTGGCAACATCATGGATTTGGAATCACGAGGCACAACTCCCAAAGTACTGTGCAGATGTCTCAAGGAAACCCACCGCGACCCTTCTGCCATCAAAGTCACCGGCCCGAGCGCCCAAATCCCCAGGTCTTTGGGTAAGAATCTAAGTCACCGCGGCGCGGGCTCCGCAAGTCAATCCTCCAAATGGACAAGCGACAGTGTGACAGGCTGGTTTTGTTCAAGCCACAGAATCAGCTTCTGGGGAAAAAAAGGGCGTGCCATGGGCATCTGGCAAAGAATGGCCTAGCCGCTTCTCTCCCACTTTTCCTCCCGCTTTCGTGTTCAGGATGGCACTGGTCGGGAATATTTGACGGCACGGGTGTGCTTTTAGGTTGGGTCATGGGCCATCTATGTTCAGCCAACAGTGTGTTCCACATCCGGAGTTGCTTACGTCGCAGGAAGGGTTCAATATTCCATTGAGGAGGATGCGTCATTTTGACCGGCGAGGGCGAAAGCTGTTTCCAACTTCTCGGAAGTATGTTTTGCCTGCGCCGGGGGTCGTCCAAATTTGCAACACGGAGACCCACAACATTTCCGGTGCGCTGTTCTTAGGGTACCTGGTAGTATATCTTAAAGGATCCGGTAACCCTGCAATTGGTGGTTTGGATTGGTGGTTTGGGATTTGAACGTTCAGAGAGTAAAAGGGGGAACGCCCCGAACGACCAAGCCACCCTAGGCAAGCTGAAAGGTACCCCCCGCCCCCCTTTGGCGTTTCCGGCGCGAGACGAGGATCCGGGGGCTCGCGCCCTGGTTCACCTTTCGCTTTCTGGCGCTGAAGCTCATCTCCCTGGGTCTCGACTCCTTCTGGGCCTTCCGACCCATGGCCCTAGGTTCGGCGGCGGTAGAGCGGGGGGTTATCTTTTTATATTTTGTTTTTTTTAGGGGTTGATTCCTGGTCCATTCTTTTCAAGCATCGTTTTTTCCAAAAACCGGATCCGTTTTCCCTGGGTGTCCGGAGGTTTTCTAGAAGGATCCCTGGAAAGAATGGAGTCAGAGAGTCTCTCCGACTCACCGGGGCGATTTCGCTTCGACCTACCAGGCATTGAGGATGGCAAACCTGTTGCATGGAAAAAGACTGGGGCGATTTGAGTGTTTCTCAAACTGATGGACCTTTTTTCGGGGGTATTTGAAGGAAACCAGGAATCTGCAGTCCAAGAATCATTTCCCTTGGGAGCAATTTGGCAAAACATGGCAAAACCATGAAAGTCCAACAGAACATAGCAATCAAAGTAGCTAGGCAAGGGAACTTCTAGATTTTGCAAGTCAGTGCCTAATTGCACGAATCGCAATGATAATCCCTTGCATCAATTGCGCAATCAAGCATTGACAATTGAGATTGCGACGGACATGTGTTTTACAATGAACATGGAACCAACTTTTCAAGTTAACTCCGAGACGGAGTGGACAATGAGCTTGGGAACACTATGTTTGGCAACGGTACATTCACTGAAAGGGGAAAAGGCATGGCAATTTGAGACCTGCTCGGTTATCCGCTTTTGCCAGCTCATGCTTTTCAAGGATGGATCAAAAAGCGAACCAGTACCTCAGAAGATAGGTGTTTGGGAGTGATCAGGCAACGTTGCGATGGGGCATGTTGGGTTTGTTCAGCTTCCACCTCCAACACAACTAGTGTGCAGTGTGGGCAGCGACCAGATCCTCTGGTCATTTTCGGAGGGGCCCGCAGGTTTAGATCTTTTGGATCCCCGCCCTAAAAATGGATGCAACCTCCCCACGCCCTAAAAATGGAATTGGGGGAGGCTGGTGACTCGGTGACCAGCGCAAATCCTTTTTTTGGGCACCTCTCAAGTTCTGGGGCTCGTTTTTTGGGTGCCTTTTTTGACCCGCCCGCTCAGGGGACATTCCTTCCGCGGTGCGGAACTTGGAGAACAAGGCAGCGAAAATGAGACGGGCCCTTCGTTGCATGTGCGATTCGGGGAACAGGTCTACGATTGAAAATAAGAAGCATGGGGTACTCCCCTTTTCGGCTGCTTTTCCTTATAGGGACACCAACAGGAACACCGCCATTTTGTGAAAAGAAATGAGCAAAACTAGGGACACCAACAGGAAAACATATTTTTAGTTCAAAACGACACACACACACACACACACATCAGCGTTGTCAACAGGAAAAACTCAAGCTCAGCTTGCTGTAAGTGAGCGAAAGACCCGTTTTTTTTCTCAGAATTTTGGAAAACCCTGGCTTTCCATGTTAAATACTCCTTTTTAGTATAGAATCAACATCATACCCTGAAAAAAGCTGGCGTTTGGAGTAGGGGGGTGCTTAGCCAAAAGAGACTAGAGAGTCATGCCCAGCAACGAGAGCGAATGCGGAAGTCTGAATAGCACAAATCGTCCCCCCTCCTCCCCAGTGGCCGCACGTGCCGTCAGAAAAAGGTAGTCTTCAGCAACCAAATAATGTTATTGTGCTGGACTTCCCGCCCCATCCCATCCCTAGCAACCAAACCGAACGATGAATCCAGGACGGGAGCATACAGCTGGGGTATTGCTGTACTCTGTGTGTGTGTGTGTGTTTGTGTTTATTTGCGTTTTCGTGTTTGTGTTTGTGTGTGTAAGTGGGTGCGAGTGCAGGCCTTTCTTTTTTTTGTTGCGTAAGTAACAGTACGCTTGGCACGGGTTAGGAATCCTCAACTTGAGATGGCCATTGTGAGCCCATCGGTTTTTGATGGCAAAGCGGCGCAGGTGGATCTGGTGCGCAGGGCTGAGGTGCACCTGTCACCGGAGAAGTACGGTTTGAGGCGCATCGGGGTGCGCAGCTTGAGCTGGGCTGTGCCCCCAATGAGCTGGCAACCTCTCTTTGGAATGGTTGAGGAATCTGACGGCAAAAATATTCTGGAACTAATTGGCCAGATGGTTGAGTGACGAAGTGTCCGGTGAACTGAGCACTTGCAGGGCAAGACTCTTGCAGCAGGCACCCCTTACGGGCGCCGTAGGCTTTAAGGTCGCAAGCATGGCAAAATGCAGAAAGAACCACATTTTCTGACTTTGATAACCTTCCAGAAACCGTCAAAATAATGACCCGAGTATGCAATTCTCGTCGCCTGGCGAAGGTATTGTTTCGCGTATCTTGGATATCCACCACTTTTCTTCACCGGGCCCATCCTGACCTACAACGCATTCGTGTCTCAGCTGGAATCGGAGCAGAGGACATATCAAAAAAAGGAGATTCTGGCATATTGCGCCCGGCTCCTGGTGCTCATGTTCGGCATCGAAGTCTTCTCTGTATTCTGGTGGTATAGCACAAAGCTGCACACCCTGACCTGCAGTGCTACCGACAAGTATGGTCAGTGCATTTTTGACGACCTCTCCGTTTGGGAGCTCTATATTGGGATGCACGTGCGGCTGCATTTCACCTGGATGGCACTGATGATCATCTGGCGCTTTGGGCGCTACATTGCCTTGCTGGATGGCATTGACTCACCGGAGAACATGCTGGGATGCGTATCTTTTAATTACACCTTCGAAGCGTTTTGGCGCATCTTGGCCACAAAGGGCCCGGCACGGAGAATCATGAGCGCGTCTTGAAACAACAAAAACTTCTGGGCAGATGTCAAACGGATTGTAGACGAGACTGCTACAGCGTCACTTCAAGCAAAGTACTGCCTCGCCATGGTTTTCCGAGACTTGACCCCGGCCTCAACACACTGAGGTATTTGGCACGCATCGATGAACCGCTTCATGATGAGATACCTCTACGTGCCTTTGGGCGGAAAAGAAAGAAGTTGGCTGGCGGTGCCCTTGGTATTCTTCTTTGTGGCGTACTGGCACGAGCGCACGGGGTTTTGGACCCAGAGAGCCTTGGAGATGTTTTTTTTGTTGTGTTAAGAACCCTATTGGTTGATTTGGTTTTCTTTGTTTTTGTTGAGATTGGTGTTTGTTTGCATTAGGGAGTCCTTATTCCCCGTGGTTTGAACTTTTCCCTCGGGCCCCCCTATTCTGAGAAGATTGGCTGCTTAGCCAGAAGGTTGCAGCCATACGCTGCCATTTGAGGCAGGCGTGTGTTTGTGTCTGGGCGTGTGTGTGTGTGTGTGTGTGTACTTGCTTTATGTTGTGTGTTGTATATGTGTGTGTGGGTTATTTTTGTTTGCTTGTTTGCTTGCTTGCTTGCTTGCTTGCTTGCTTGCTTGCTTGCTTGCTTGCTTGCTTGCTTGCTTGCTTGTGTGTGCTGCTGTATTTATTTATTTCATGTGTTGTGTGTTTGTTTTTTTGTTTGTTTGTTTGTTTGCTTCGTTGTTTGTTTGGTTTGTTTCTGTATGTTTTGGTTTTGATTTGTGAAGCTGAAGGTGTCTGTGTTTTCTGTGTGCTTGCGTTTTTTTTTTAGATTGGTGGGTTTGTTTGGTTGGTTGTGTGTGTGTTAGTTTGTCTGTTTGTTTGTTTGTTTGTTTGTTTGCTTGCTTGCTTGCTTGTTTGTTTGTTTGTTTGTTTGTTTGTTTGTTTGTTGGTTTGTTTGTTTGTTTGACACTGGTGTGTGTGTTGTGTGTGTGTGTGTGTTGTGTGTGTGTGTTGTGTGTGTGTGTTGTGTGTGTGTGTTGTGTGTGTGTGTTGTGTGTGTGTGTGTTGTGTGTGTGTGTTGTGTGTGTGTGTTGTGTGTGTGTGTGTTGTGTGTGTGTGTTGTGTGTGTGTGTGTTGTGTGTGTGTGTGTTGTGTGTGTGTTGTGTGTGTGTGTTGTTTGCGTGGTTGTGTGTGTGGTTGTGTGTGTGGCCCTTTTCGGCAAGTTAACTCGGGGCATCGAATGTGCATAAAGTTGACCTTGGCTTTAGATGTCTTGCAATCCTAGCCTGGCTTGGAGCTGTCTTTTGAGACTGGAGGTAGCGCACTAGTCATACGCTGACACGCGCACTGAATGTTGCGGCGCTCGGCAACCCGCAAAACACATCCACCAACGGCTCCAAAGCGGAACGCTAGCAGACGGCAATCAAGAAGATTCGGGGATTGAGCGCTCGCAAGAAGATCATGCCTTTCTCAGCTCAACAAAAACTGCAAGGCATCCCTGCAGCAATCTTGGCCCCTTTCGCCACTGGATTGCCTTTCCGTGGTTCCATGGAGGCGTGCCATCTCTCGATTCTCGGCTCGCTGTGCTCCGCTGTTTGGACGGCGTCCGCGGGCAGGTCCTGGCGCTTTTGTTGAAATGCCGCACCGTGCCTCTGCCGGAATTTCCTCCGGCGGGCGGCTGGACGTCTCAAGGTCCATTCCAAGTCTGGGCGGGGTGGCCTTGGGCCTGTCAGCTCGCGCCTTGGTTCTCCTTCCACTGCGCGGTGGTCGTGCCCCTTCCGCCTTGACCCTGGGGCTGCCCTAACATACTGCATAAAAAGACAAAACACCAAGATCTATAATGATCCAAAACTCAAACTAAAAACGATTTATTCGTCCTGATGATCTGATGTGCCGAGCCGTTGCCTCTCTCCTTCTCCTCTTGGCTCAGCGCGCAGTGCGGGGCCTTCCTCCTGCCTTCTCAGTAGACCGTGTCGGGTTGGCACTTGCGCCCAGTCGCTGTGGTTCCAATTTTCGCGTGCCCTGCATTTGGAAGTGGCCGGCAGCTTTTTTTTTTTTTTGGGGGGGGGGGGTGGACATGACAACGGGTCGAAGTGCTGTCAAAACCATTGCGTTTTTCATGGGGACTGGCAAGGTGAACGGCATTTGCTGCCTAAGGAGCCTGGTATGCCTGGGCCGCGCTCAATGCTGCAGGAGCTTGCCTGACCACCCCTCATATTGGGATCCCACCTGTGAATGACCCAGCCCGGGTGGGAATGAACCGGTTTTGGGGGTTCCCAAAAAGACCATCCGCTAGAAAAAGGTGAAAAAGGGGCATTCTATGTCTCATTCCCTGCCTATCAACATTTTGCAAATTCATTCCAGAGAGGTTCCCTGCCCATTCGCAAGAAAGC
>CAUJNA010003268.1:385043-420043 GCA_963377175.1 Effrenium voratum
CAAGCAGGGAGAGTAAAGGCCAAGACACTCAAGACACTGCGGAGCTTGCAAAGTCGGCACTGGCTTTCTATTCGAAGCTCTGCGAGGGGGGGTTTCGCGGGGCACTTCCGCGAGGCAGGGCAGTTCTAAAATAGGTGAAGGCTAAGGTGGCATGTTGAGCATGTTGCTAGACAATCTGCGTGTTTATGCGAAAGAGCTGCATCTATTTGCAGCAGCCGGCGGGCTGACCTGATAAAGGGTAAACTAAAGGAGTAGCAACCGGGGGCACCCTTGTGCTTTGCTGAGCACAAGGCTCGCAACACTCCTACTTGACTGCTCAGGGCTTTCCAAGCTGCTGTTGGAATGGAGCTGAGTTCACCATGGCAATCTCAAGCAACGTTGTCGTCACAGACCCTGACTGCATTGCAGAAATGATCCTCTACACTATTATTGCTGCAAGCAATGCATTCCCTCAGCCTTTGGAACTTGCAGGCCCGGACATCTGGAAGCGAGCCTTCAGGAAGCACGAGATCGGTTTACAGTGTGCAGTAAAGGCAAAACCAGCGCAGCACCCAGACAAACCAGTATGAAACCAAACTTCGGCGAATCCCGGCTTCTGCGAAATTCTGCGAACTCCCGGCACCTCCCACGAACTTCTGCAACTCCCCCGCCTCTCGTGAAATTTCTGTGATCCCCCGCCCCCTTCTCACCGGTCGGAACGTCCTGGCCCTTTTGGCAAGCTGCAAGCCGCATGCCACGCATTCCCGCGAAAGCCAAGAGCGGCACCCCGAACCCAAGCAAGTTCTGCGAACCCCCAGTAACTTCTGCGAACCACTGGGTCAGGCAATCCGAATTCTGCTGACCGCGTACCCCATTGGCTTTGCTCTGAGTCTGACAGTGGGCTGCTTCCGCGGAGAATTCGAGCGCACGATCTGCGAGTAACTCCTTTTCGTTCAAATCGACCACATCCCTTCCTGGAGCTTCCGCGGAACACATTCCGCAAGCCTTCCGCCTCCGTGCTACCTGATTGTACACGCGCAGCGCCAAGCAGGGAGAGTAAAGGCCAAGACACTCAAGACACTGCGGAGCTTGCAAAGTCGGCACTGCCTTTCTATTCAAGGCTCCTGGCTTGCTGCTACAAGGGCATCATTGTCTGAAGCAGGCCTGCGAAACAAGAACAGCGCGAACGAAGGGTTTGTACATGTGCTGCGGCCCCTGTTTCTGAGGCCACGCAACAAAACACGTTCTTGTTCGCCCCCGCGAAATCTCAATGTTTTGCATAGCGTGCTTAGGCTCCTATGGCGCCTAAACACTGCCTTGCGGAAAAGAACAATGTTGCAAGCTAAACCATGTTTCCCTCCCAGTTGAAACAAGGGCGGGCAAGTCTCTGCCAGAATGAGCTTCCACACTTCGTCCACGCCACAGTTCAACGCAAGCTGCGGACCTTCTGCAAGAGGTTCTCACCTGCCGCGAGCAGTCATAGATCGCAACCAGCGCTTCTGTGTGCAGCAACAGGCGACCTGACAACGGGTAAGGAGTAGTGAGTGGAAATACTGGGCAATCCGCATACTGCTCCAGACTGCGCGCCCCATTGGTTTTGCTCTGACAAAAGGACATCAGACGAAAGTTCTGCCCTTGCGTTTATATGGCTGCTGTGTGTGACTGAACACAGACGCACGTTGTCGTTTAATGCCTGAAGATCCCGTTTTGCCGCACAAGCCCCTTGTGTTTCGTTCATCCTTGAAAGGCTCGCAACACCCCTGCTTGACTGCCAAGTTCCAAAGATCGGGGCTTTGCAACAGGTGCGCCAGACTGCTATCTGAATGGAACTGATTTGACCATTGCAAGCCCAAGCGCCTGGGCGGCGCGTGCTTCAGTAGCGCTGCAGGAGAGCCTTCTGTCTCCAACTCCTTTCACGCAAGTGGAAACGGCTAGTGAGATAGCTCGAGCTATAAATCTTGCATCCTCGTCGAAAGACTTCTGCTTGGGTCCACTTGGCAAACTTGCGATGTTTGCTTGTGGTTCGGCGTCAAAAGCTGCAAAGCCGAGCAGGCGGTAACTGCCAAATGTCAAGGGTTCCGCAGCCCAATCTTGATGAACAACAAAACGAATCTTTCGGAAGCCGTGGCAAGCAGCTTACTGCGAAGCTGTGCTGCCAAGCCTAGGGGCCTAGAGTAAAGGCCCACGTAAGCGGAGAGCACGAGTGAGCGGCGCTGACCAAGATAAAGGTCCCTCATTTCATTGCAAACTCTGCGCGCTGTTCCACTTCGGCAAGCTCTGCGGGCAACGCTCACTATGTTTGAGCAAGAGCCCACAAGCACAAAGACTTTTGCATGTTTGGGCTCCGCTCAAGTCAAGCACTTTGATGGGTCGCGATGGGTCGCAAGGACACCGTTGGGCCCATTGAAACTGTCATGCCTCGGTCGGAAGGAAGCAGAAGAGGCGTGTCAATTTCATCAGCAGGGCACCCCGCCGGGCTGGCGGGGCTCGCGGCTGCTTTTGGCTGCGCCATCAAGCTGCGGGCACGCTCTGGCATGCCGTTCTGCAGGTTATTCACACGTCTGTGTTGCAAAGGTTGTCCATGTCTTAGACATGTTGGCCCTGGGTCAAGATGTGGCTCTGTATCCATGCAATGCCCTATGTGACCTTTCAAGATGCGATTTCCAGGCACTTTATTGCGCATGAACAATGCAGTACCGTGAGCAGACGCAGCCCCTGTAGCCGACTGCCGACTGCAGGGAATCCTGCAGAAACCGCAGCACGCTTCGAAGGCCGACTGCCGATTACCACAAAACCAAGTCATACACGAGGCTGCTGTGGGCCCTGCCCTCAATGTCAGCACAGACCACAAGGTCACCAGCCCAAGCATGCTTGGGCTCCGGGCAAGTCAAGCACTTTGATGGGTCGTGACGGGTCGCAATGGGGCAGAAACTGTCATGCCCCTCGGTCGGAAGGAGGCAGCAGGGCTGGCAGAGCTCGCGGCCGCTGGTGCTGGCTGCGCCATCAAGCTGTGGGCAGGCTCTGGCATGCCTTTATGCAGGACACTCACACCTCTGCGTTGCAAAGGCTGCAGCAACTCGTCAAATGCCCAAACCTGGAGTTGGCGGCTCAATGGAACAAGGGTCAATCAAGTGCTTTGCGCCATCGCATTTCCCAGCCAAAATCTGGGCCGCCAGAATCAGTGTCCGTGTGTCATACTCGCTAGCCTCCGGCACCTTTCCATGGCAATTGCTGATCGGAGACACGGGCGGGAAAACGGTCTCCGCGAGCAATCAGAATCAGCAAGCTACAATGGCTACAATGCTCTGGCTTCCTCTGAGCCGAAAGCAGCAAGCATCGCAGATTGTGTCTTTAGCCAAAGGCTAAGACTTAAAAATAAATCATCAAATGCGACAATGTCGTCCCCCACCCCCATCACACATCGGGGCGAGACCCCCTCAAATCCAGGCCCGTTCTCTAGGGAAGGGGTCAAGACAAACCGTTGGGGCCTCCAAGTCCCATGAGGCAAACGCCTAGGGTTTTCCTTTTGGTGATTGTCTCTTGGTTATCCTCTTCGTTCTCCCTTTGGTTATCCTGTTGGTATTCCTCTAACCCCCCCCCCCCCCCAAAAAAAAAAAAAACGAGGAGACAAAAAGAACTCAGGAAATGCCAGACCCGCATAGTTGCCCAAACGAATAAAAGCTCGTCTCAACTGCCCCCTCTCCAACCTCAAAACGCCGCTCCGCTCCTTTCCTCGCTTCACCGATTTGGATGCCCTCCGAGCGCTACACTTCAGCGCGATTCCGGAAAAGGGGGCGATTCCGGGGCACCCGGCGGGAAGGACCCAAGAAACAAACAAGCAGAGGGCTGAACAATTCGGGTTCCTCACTTCACCTCAGTCAACTCAGCGCCACACCCCCCACCTCGATCACTCACTCACTCACTCACTCGCTCGCTCGCTCGCTCGCTCACTCACTCACGCACCCAGCCAGCCAGCCAGGCAGGCAGCCAGCCAGCCAGCCAGCCCGCTAACCAGCCAGCCAGCCAGCCAACAAGCTAGTCAGCCAGCCAGCCACTCACTTACTGTACTCACTCCCTCCCCCTTTCCACTCACTCACCCCCTCTCATTCACTCACTCACTCACTCGCTCGCCCTCGCTCGCTCGCTCGCTAGCTTGCTCACATGCTCCCTGCCTCCCTCCCTCCCTCCCTCCCGCACGCACGCACACACGCACGCGCTCGCTCGCTCGCTCGCTCCCTGACTCACTCACTCACCTCTCCTCACCTCAACTCAACTCAACTCACTCAACTCACCTCACTCACCTCAACTCACCTCAACTCACCTCACTCACCTCACTCACCTCACTCACCTCACTCACCTCACTCACCTCAACTCACCTCAACTCACCTCACTCACCTCACTCACCTCACTCACCTCGCTCACCTCACTCACCTCACTCACCTCACTCACCTCACTCACCTCACTCGCCTCACTCGCCTCACTCGCCTCACTCGCCTCACTCGCCTCACTCGCCTCACTCGCCTCACTCGCCTCACTCGCCTCACTCGCCTCACTCGCCTCACTCGCCTCACTCGCCCCACTCGCCTCACTCGCCTCCCCAAACTCGCCGCCTCGCCCCACTCGCCTCACTCGCCTCACTCGCCCCACTCGCCTCACTCGCCTCCCTCGCCTCACTCCCCTCACTCACCTCACTCACCTCACTCACCTCACTCACCTCACTCACCTCCCTCACCTTCCTCACCTCACTCACCTCACTCACCTCACTCACCTCACTCACCTCACTCGCCTCACGCACCTCACTCACCTCACTCACCTCACTCGCCTCACTCACCTCACTCGCCTCACTCGCCTCCCTCGCCTCACTCACCTCACTCACCTCACTCACCTCACTCACCTCACTCACCTCACTCACCTCACCTCACCTCACCTCACCTCACCTCACCTCACCTCACCTCACCTCACCTCACTCAGTAGCTAAGTGGCTAAGTAGCTAAGTAGCTAAGTAGCTAAGTAGCTAAGTAACTAAATAACTAAGTAGCTAAGTGTGTAGCTAAAGTAGCCAACTAAGTTACTAGTTGTGTGGTTAGCAAGAATCCATTTGAGCACGTGCCAAGACTATAGAGCAAGTGCATTGAAATGTAAAAAGAAAATGCACACCTTCTTGGGTTGGTGCTTCGCTGTTTTGAAAATCTTCAACGATTGTTGTCAAGATCTCCGGGAATGACCTCTTGCTTCATTGCTCAGTTGCTTGTGTTTGTGTTTGTGTTTGTGTTTGTGTGTTTGGGCATGTGTTTGAAGTCTCTTTCTTTCGTGTGAAGTCCGTGCATTTGCTGACTTGCTTCCTTGCATGCTATTATTTCGCTCTCTCTCTCTCTCTCTCTCTCTCTCTCTCTCCCTCGTTAAAATCGGTGGTTACTTTGCTTACAAGTGCAAGTGCTGTAGTGTTCAAACAAACAGTCAACCAGTGTAGTCTGCAGCTGCCAACCTTTTGACTCATGCGGAGTAGTAAGCTCAAGGCCTGCGGTAGTGAACATACATGCAACAAGAGTGCAAAGTGAAGCATGTAGTTTGACACGGCCCCTCAGTTAAAAGGTCTTTGTAGTACCTTTTCAACTGAAGTGCAAAACATGGATTGACAGTAGTGATGAAAACCATGGTTGTTCATCAATTCTACTGTATTGGCAAAAGTAGTGACCTGCGCTCAGTAGTTCACGCTGTTCAGGTTCCAGCTCGATGTAGGGCGCTGGACGGAAGTAGTGAAGGCAGGCACTCGTTGTAGTAGAGAAGGAGCTCAAAAATGTAGTCCTGGACCATCTGTAGTCGACTGTCCAAGGTCGCGTAGTAGTTGGTGGTGAAAAAGGTTGTCATGTAGTTTGGAGTCGCTCATCATCAATCTCGGGACACGACATGTGTTGGTCGTAGTCCCGTAGAAAGCGGTGTAGTAGTGCTTTGTGGTGTTGTGTGAGGTTGGTCATTGTGAGTAGTGTGAATCCGTAGTATTGGATGCTTTTGCAGAGGCTTGTAGTGATTGCTTTGTGTTGGTAGTCGTGGAGTTGGTCTCTGTTGTAGAGGTAGTGGAGTAGTTCAGGTAGTAGTAGTGGCATGTGGAAATTCCAAACGTAGTTGTTCCTGAGGCTGTAGTTGTCAGTGAAGGTGGTCATGTTGTAGTTCACCTTGAAAATGGTCTGTGGCAGTGTTGTAGTCGGGAGGTAGTAGTTGTGTTGTACCGACATCATGTAGGAGATGTAGTCCCTTGTGAAGTGTAGAAATTGTCCTGAAGTGAGGTACCTCAGGAGTAGTGGTTGTTCAATCTGGAGTTGGATGATGACGTAGTTGTTGTTGTCGCCAGTTGTTGTGTGGAGTGAAGTCGTGTGGTAGTAGTGGACGTTGGCTGCTTCAGGTAGTGAAATGCTGAGCAGTGTGGAATTGTAGTGTGGCATCCGAAGATCTCCAGGGATGCAGTGAATGGGTCGTGTGTAGTCCAGTTGTGCCAGTGGAGTAGCTTGTTGTTGTGAGAGTAGTTGATACTGAAGAGTGTAAACGCAGTGAAAAATTGCGTGTAGGGAATGTTGTTGGCCAGTGGTGGTGCAGTGGTTGTCTGGTGCTCAGTGATGTGTAGTTGGTCCATCACTGTGGTCGGGTTGTAGTAGACGGTGTTGCCGGGTGTCGAATGGTTGAAGTGGTAGTTGGAGTCGTTGTAGGTTTGAGGTGGTGGAGTTCCATGGTCACTGGAGTCCGTAGTGACCGCCGCCTCAGGTGTAGTCGCCCTGTCGGGCGTAGTGGCGTCTCCCATCGTAGCATCTGCAGTAGATGGAGCGGCCATGGCTGCAGTGGAATGCAAAATGTAGTGAAACGGGGCAAAACAAAATGAGCCTAAGTAGTTGCTACCAGGCAGGCGGTGCATGCAGACATGTAAAAACAAACAACTGTAGTGTTGACTCAAGCCGCCAAAGTGCAAGTGAAAATACATGTAGTTACTGTTACTTACATACCAAAGGTGTCGTGTTACATGTAGCTACTTACATACAAGAAATGTCCAAAGTCGTTGTTGTTGTTGTGAAACTGCTGTGCTGGTTGTTCGTAGTGCTAAATGCGTATCGCAATGCTCTGGATGAGCCTGTGTAGTGTTTTTGCTGATGTATTTGGTAAACAAATCTGCGCTGTTGTGGAGTGTGTTGATCTTAAGGATTCTAATGATGTCGTGCTTGATGAGGTCTTGTGTGTAGAGGAATTTGAGGTCGATGTGTTTTGCTCGTTTGCTAGTGCCTTGTCGTGTAGCAATGCTCTTGCCTGCTGTGGAGTCTGTGTGGATGCGTAGGTTTAGCTTGCTGCAAATGTTGGTTTCAAGTAGAAAGTTTCTGAGGTGTAGTCCCTCATTAACTCCTGTGCAAATGGCGTAGAGTTCAGACTCTGCTGAGCCAAGTGCTATTGTAGCTTGTGTTCTGCTGCCAAATGCAACTGTTGTTCCTAGAAAGATGATGTTGAAACCTGAAGTTGATTTCCTGGTAGTAGGGCATCCTGCCCAGTCGGCATCGACATGAACGTCGAGATCCAGGATGTTGTTGGTGTTTGATCTGAGTGTTGTTGTTGGTTCTATGGTGAATTTGTAGCGCTTGGTGCCGTGCAAGTAGCGTAGTAGATGTTTGACTCTCTTTTGTGAAAGTTCTGTAGGTGCTGTGAGGTCTCGGGCTAGTTCTTTTGTGGAGTATGCAATGTCTGGTCGTGTGTATGCTAACCATTGAAGTTTGCCAACAATCCTTCTGTACCTTTTGTGTTGTTCCTTCATCTTCTATTGTTGGTTTGTAGTGTGCAATTCCTGGAGTGTTCACTGAGTTGCAGTTGTTCATTCCAGACTCCTCGATCATGTTGTCGATGTAGGAGTCCTTTAGTCCAAGATTGCAGTAGTTGCCAAAGTGGTCGATGTTTCTTCCAAGAAATTGTTGTGGTTTGCAGGGTTCCAGGTAGCCAATGTGCTTGAGTAGTACCTGCTTCTGGATGGCCTCGAAGGTGGAGTCAACAGTAGTCTTGTCACCAAGTACCAAAAGGTCGTCCACGTAGACCATGATGTAGCAGTTGCGAGTCGCATTGGTGTAGACGTTAGGTTCTGACTTTAATCTTACAAAGCTGAGCTACTGTAACACTTCAGCCAGGTAGTCCTGCCATGCTTTTGGTGAACTGCGTAGTCCATACATGGCTTTCTTTAGTCGCCAGATTTTGTCCTGTTGTGGACAAAGTTCTTTAGGTGGCCAAAGGTAGACGTCACGTTGTTTACCGTCGTGGTCTTTTGCGATGGGTGCGTGTAGAAATGCTGTAGAGACGTCACCTAGTCGCGCGATTCAGTTTGGTCGTGACATTTGTAGTGCGAGAAGTGTCCGGAGTGTCGTGAACATTGGTGTAGAGGCGTAGACGGAGTCTTCGTCCTCGATCTTCTCGGTGTAGCCTTTTGCGACGATTCGGCTTCGTACTCCTGGTCCTTTCTTTCTGTGTACCCATCTTGTAGGTATCGCTTCTCTGATGACGTTGTCGTCGACGGAAGACGCCTCTACTTCGTCGTAGACGTCATGTAGCTTCATTTGGTTTGACTCGTGTTTCATTCCTTCCAGTAGTTGTGTTTCGTCGTAACCTTTGTTGTCGAAGATTATGGCTTGGTCTTCTGAGGTGTCGTCGTTTGTGTAGGGGGTGATGAATTTTCCGTTGGGAAGTGTCACTGCGTTGATTTTCTGTCGTAGTGGTGGTGGTTCTTTGGTTGCTTGCTCCGTTGATCTGATTGTAGTGTCCTTTGAGGTCTTCTGTGCTTTAGTTGGTTGCATTACTTCTTCCGGAGTTAAACGTCGTAGTGTTTGTCGAGGTGGTGCTGGGAGTGGTGGATGTTGTCGTCCGGTTGGTGAAGTAGCCATAGGACTATCCGGTAGTGGTCGTGAACTTGACGTCGATGTTGACGGAAGTCGTGGAGGTGGTGTAGTGCGTTGTTGTTTTGTTGCGGGTTCCGCAACGATGTCGTCAGTAGCGTTCGTTTGTTGTCCGAAATCTTGCGTGGACCTTCTTTTCTCTGACGGTTGTAGTTGCGTATCCAACAGTGTTGCGAACGATGGGTTGTAGGTGTTCCGTCGTGGTGCCCATGGTGTGCCGGAAACTTTGTCCAACAGTGCGAGGTCGTATTTGAAGTCCGGTTGTAGTCTCCGTACTGTTCGTACCTTTTGTACGCCTGATTCCGTTGCGACGTAGTTTTCTCCGGTTTCGGAAACTTTTCCGAGCCAGATGCATTTCTGCATCCGTAGGTCTGCTTTCGGAAGTTTCTTGTGTTGTGGTGGAAGGTCTCGCCAAATTCGCAGATTGCTCGCTCGTAGTTTCTTCCCCAGCGGCGTTCAAAGCTTGTGTAGCCGTCTGAGTGAATGACGTAGCGATTTACCGTCCATGCTGCATGTCGTACTATCCAAGGTAGTAGAGGTGGACATCGTCATTCTGTAGTTGCTTTCAACCTGAGCTTTGACGACGCGGATTTGTCCGAGAAGTGTTCTATGTAGTCGCTCAACGCTTCCTTGACTGTTGCTGCTGTAGGAAGGTGAATGTCGTACACTCATTGTGCCGACTTTTGCTGCTGTAGCTTTTAGAAGTGCGTTGAGTGTGTCTTCGTTGTCGCTTTGTAGTATGCCTTGTGTTCTTCCGCACTCAAAGATGAATGCTTGTAGGTTGTTGACCATGTAGTCCATCATTGATGCTTTGTCTGGAACCAGTACTGCCATACACAGTTGTGTAGTAACATCAACTGCTGTCAGTACCGGTGTGGTCTTTGGGTCTTTTTGTGACTTGATGTAGGCAAAGTCTACTTGAATGACAGGTTGTCGTGATTGTTGTTTCTTGTAGTTGTCTTGGCGTCCTTTGCCTTGAACGCAAATTGGACACCAGTTTCTGTATGGTAGATGTGTAAGGTTGTGTTCTGCTATTTGTTGTGGGTGGGCTGCTGTGGTTGTCGTAGTCCTCTTGCTCTGTGTGCTTCATGATGCTCGTGTTGTTGTTCTTCATCGTGGTTCTCCTGGATGTACTCGTAGTCTTTCTTCACGGTGAACCTTGTTGTTCCTTTCCATTGAAATGGTAGTGCTGCGTTGCCCATGGCTGTCCAGTCATCTTTGCGTTGTGAAACTTCTCCAAAGTTGTTGTGAGTGATTGTAGTTCTGTGAAGTTCAAGTGTGTTGATTGGTGGATGTCCTGGTCCATCTGTTGGAGTGAAGAGAGTTGTTCTAAGCGTTGTGTGGTGTCGTATCCAGTGTTCACCTTGTCTTTCCCAGTAGTCTTGGTTGTCCTCCTGTGCTGTGAGTGGTCTGTGTATTGTCTCCTTTGGTTGTGTGGTGTCAAGATTTGTAGAAGGTGCTGCTTTGGGTCTCCATATCTTTTGTGGTGCTCGTAGTTGGATCTTTGATCTGGTTGGTGGTGTGTCCATTAGCCGTTGTGGTGGTGAGCTCTGCCTTGTTGGTGTGGTCTTTGATGTTGCTCTGCGTGTAGGTGTTATCTTTCTTCTGAATCTGGTTTCTCCAGTCCAGTTGTCACCTTCTAGTCTTCGTTGTAGTTCTTGCTTGGAAAGTTGTGTTGGGTTCTCTTGTAGTTGTTCTTGCTCTTGCCCTTGTCTGTTGATGATGGTTAGTCTCCAATCATCTAGTTCTCCTTCTGGTATTGGGCAGCCACTGTTGTGTGGTGTGAACAGTGCTTTGCGTGGTCGTTTGTGTACTCTGATGGCGTAGTCACCATCAAGTTTCCAGTAGTCAGTGGTTCCACCAAGGATCTGTCGTGGTCCTTGGTCTGTGTGTGTGAGTGGTGCGATTTGTTCTTGTTGTTGTGCTGCTCTCTCTGTAGGTTGAATCACAGCAATGGATTTTCCATTGTCTGTAGTCATTGGGTAGATGTCGAATCCTGTAGGAATGTCGATCTTCTCTGCTCGTAGGTAGAAAAGTCCTGAGTGTCTTATGAGGTGCGCTTGTTGTTGTCCATGTGTGATGGTGCAGTGTCGTGGAGTGAAGTCAAGTCCATATCCTCTATCAAGTAGTCTTGATGCGCTGAGGATTGGATACTTCACATCACAAACGTAGTAGGGAAGTTGTCCTGCTTGTAGGGAACGTACTTGATGCCGTAGACTGGAATCTTCTTGTTGGTCACCGTGTAGAGTTGTGGAACTGATTCTCCACAGGGTCGTAGTGGAAGATCCGGTGCGTAGTCCTTTGGGCAAACATGTGTAGATGGTCCTGAGTCGATCAACAGGTGGTGGTATGACTTGAAGTTGGAGTACATGATGTAGTGGGTGATCGTGTCCTCAATCTTCTTGTTCCTTTGTTGTTGTCTTGCTGCTGCTATGTCGAAGTGTAGCTTTGTGGTGTCTTCTTGTAGGAATTGTTGAAAGCTCTTGCTGTGGTCGTTCCATGATGTTGTGTGTGTTGTTCTCTTGCCAAGTAGTGATTTGGATTTGTGCTTGTGTAGTCGTGATTTTGCTTGTCTGATGTGTCCAATGGTGAGGTGTGATTCGTTGATGCCTCCAATGTAGTTCGCTGTGTCCTCATAGCTGTTGTCATTCCAATCCCAGCTGTTGTCATAGTCGTAGTCGTTCCAGTTCTCCTCCATGTAGTTCACCTCGTGTTGTCCTTCTTCTCCTTCGTAGTACCAGTCCCAAGTTCCTGAGGTAGTTCTTCATTGTTGTCGTGATCTGCTTGTTTGTTCTTGTTCTAGTGGATGTAGTTCTTCTCCTTCTCCTATGTGCCATACTGGCACTCTGCAGTCTTGTGCCCAGTGCAGTCTGTGCCCAGTGGCCGGGCTTGCCACATCGATGGCATGTTGTGTAGTTGTTGCTTCCTTTTCCTTTTGATTTGCTGTAGTTTCCTTGGCCTTTGTAGCCTTTGCTTGATCCATATCCTTTGGATCCTGAGTAGCCTTTTCCTTTGCTCTTGTTGTATCCTCCTTTGTTGTAGTTTCCTTTGCTGCCTTTGTCGAATCCTTTGTAGTGTCCTTTACTCCTGTACTTGCCTTTGCTCTTGCTTCCTTTGTAGCTGCATTTTCCTTTTCCTTTGCCTTTGTAGTTTCTTCCTTTCCTCCATATGTTGTCAACATCCATTGGTGCAGCTCCTCCATTGTAGTTTGTTCCTGCTGCTGAAGTAGATCTAGTGAAGGCTGAAATCGTCTTGTAGTAGTCCAAGATGAGTGCTCTGATCTCGATGTAGTTCGTGATCTGTCCAGCTCGCAGTTGGAGGTGTTGCTGCAGTGCTCCTTTGGTTTTGTTGAGTAGTAGTGCTATTTTGATTCCATCTGGTAGTGCTGTTCCATTGTCTTTCTCGTAGCGGTTGATGTCGTATTCCCATTGTAGAAATTGTTCTTCAAACTGCGCTTCGTTGAATGTAGGTTCCAGTAGTTTGGTAAGATAACCAACGCTCCTTGTTCCTACTGGTAGGCTGAACCTGTTGTGTAGTAGTCGTAGTGTTTCACATCCGTTTGCGTTGTAGCGGTTTTTGCTGCTCCCTGACAGATGTTGATGAGGATGTAGTGTAGATCTCTGGAGAGGTCTACTGCTTTGCTTGCTTGTGTAGGGTCGAGTATGTGTGTTCTGATGTCTGCTGTGTCCTCAATCTGTCGTGTATCCACTTGTGCTAGTCAGGTCGAAGTCTCGGTCTATGAGGCCGAGGTATGCTTGTAGCTTGAACAGCCATTCTTCATACTGGGAGTAGTCACCAGTGAAGAAGGGTGAGTTTGTATCTATGTAGTCTCTGAACGTCGTTGTCTTGTTCTGTTCCTGCTCCCGTAGTCGTGGCTCCTACTGTGTCTGCTGTTGGCCCGTTCTCTGCTCCTGTAGTTTGTTGTGCTGAGGCTGATGCTGCTTCTCCTGACATGTCGTAGTAGTTTGGCATGTGGCTGCTGTTGCTGTTGTTGTAGTACTTACTGCTTACTGGAGCTCCCCTATGTTTAGGATCTCAGCTCCGCTACCACGTTAAAATCAGTTGTTACTTTGCTTACAAGTGCAAGTGCTGTAGTGTTCAAACAAACAGTCAACCAATGTAGTCTGCAGCTGCCAACCTTTTGACTCATGCGGAGTAGTAAGCTCAAGGCCTGCGGTAGTGAACACACATGCAACAAGAGTGCAAAGTGAAGCATGTAGTTTGACAACTCGCTCCATTTACACTCACCTACTCTGGTGACTTACAACCATTCTCACTCTCACTCACCCCGTTTACACACTCTTAGTACTTTCGCTCACTTAACTTACACTCAATGCCTTGCAAGCATTTTCACCATTACCAGGCCATTTACACACACTTACTCTCGCTTTTTCCACCTACTCAAGCTCATTTAACCCTCACTGACTTGCAACCACTCTCGCTCTCGCTAAATCCATTTACACACACCTACTCCTGCTCACTGTACACATACCTACTACTCTCGCTCACTTCATCCATACCTACTTTCTCTCACTCAACTTGCGCTCACCACACACTTGCTCTCGCTCACTTCACTCATGCCGACTCTGGCTGACTTAACTTACACTCACTGACTTATACACATAGCTGCTCTCGCTAACTAAACTCACACTGACTGACTTACAACCACTCTCACTCTCACTCACTCCATTTCGCATACAATCTCTCGCTCTCTTTACGCATACCTACTTTCGCTCACTTTTCTTACACTCACTGTGTAAGGAAGCTAGGTCCTTCCTCACACTCGACCCTATGCGTCGCCAGCCCAGCATCTTTTGCACGGACAGTTGCGGTTGCAGTGCAGCGAGACTCGCGCAGAAGCCTCAGGCGAATGGCGTTGCTGCCTGAATTACGCAACGGCGATCTGGAGCTATTTCACACTCTTAGCGGGCTTCGACTTCCATGACCACCGTCCTGCTGTCAAAATGAGCCAACACCTTTGGTTATACTCACAGTCGCCCCCAGCTGGCATTGCCATTGCCAACCAAGCGAATTTGGAGGGGATGGCTATCAGTCAGCCAAACGAGAAGCACACTGCTTCATTATCTTGCTCCACTTGCGCATACTTACCCTCGCTCACTTGACACGCGCTTACCCTGGCTCACCTAGCTTACACACTGACTTACGACCACCTGCTCTGACTCTCTTTCCTCCATTTACACTTACTCTTGCTCACTTCACACACTCGCACCAGCGCGCTCGCATCGCGGGCCTCGATGAGGAGCTCCTCGATGAAATGCTGCGCGGCTTGGAGCGGGAGCGCGAGAACAGAAATCTCCGCTTGCGGATAGGCGGCCTCAACGATATCATCGACAGAGAGCGCGAGCGAGCTAGGGAGCGCGTTGAAGAGCTGGAGCGCAGCAACAGAATTCTCCGCCTGCGGGTGGCGCAGCTCGGCGAGATCCTCGCGCAAGCGCACAGATGAGCGCGAGCAAAAAAAAAACCCCAAGCTCTCGTTTTTTTTTCTCGCTTTCTCGATAATGCTGATTTCGAACCGCCGCAGCTGCTCAAGATGACTTCCTCAGCGGCCTTCCGGTGCGTGTGCAGGCATGGCTTCTGGAGAAGCCCGCCGCGTGGGCGGACGCTGACGCTGCCAGCCTTGCGGCCGCTCTGATGGTCCAGCGACCTCCCGCGCGGGCTCGCGAGGATGCGCTGCTCCAGGCCGAGCGCCTGTACCACCGGCTCCGCATCGCTGGCCTTTGTGGGGAGCTCCGCGCTGAACCAGCGCGCGGTGAGGAGCGGGAGCGCGAGAAGATAATTCTCCGCAGGCAGCTGGAGCGCAGCTACGATCTTGGAGAGCGAGATCTAGCGGAGCTGCAGATGGTGCGGGAGCATGCTGCTCTGTTTGAGGAGGAGGCAACCGTGAGACTTGGCGCCGTGAGGAGCTGGAGCGCCGCGTCGAGATCCTCGAGGAAGAGAACAGAAATCTTTGTAGGCGGACGCACTGATGAGCTTGGACTCGCGCAAAGAAAAAAAGCCCGCCAAATGCTCAAATGGTCCAAATGCTCAACAAAAAACCCGCCGTAGCTGCTCAAGATGACTTCCTCGGCGGCCTTCCGTTGCGTGCAGGCATGGCTTCTGGAAAAGCCCACTGCGTGGGCGGACGACCCCTGCCTTGCGGCTGCTCAGATGGCCCAGCGGCCTCCCACCAAGCGGCCTCGCGAAGACGCGCTGCTCGAGGCCGAGCGCTCGCACCAGCGCCGCCGCATCGAGCTCCTTGATAAGCAGCTGGACGGCACGCTCGCGGAAGCCCGACGCCTTGCGTGCAAGCTCGAGAATACCGAGCACTCGCAGGAAGTCTGGAAGAGGTGTGCGAGATCACGGCTCTTCGCACCCCGGCCACGCGCGCGCAGCGGGCTGAGCTTGCCCTGCGCTGGTTCGAGAGCGACATCACGGGTACGGGCGCTGGGAAAATTGGAAAGTCAGAGATGACGAGGGCTCGCCGAGCAGCCCCCGAACCGACGTGAAGGAGCTCATCAGTGAGTGGCAGGCGGAGCTGTCGGAGACGTTGTAGAGACGTAGAGGCACAGTCAAAAAGGGTGGGAGCCTGGGGCCTCTCTGTAGCCTCCGCTGGCGGGATTGCACCTCCAACCCCCGCGGTTCGGGAGCAGAGTTTTCGGGGACTTTTCGGAGATCCCTGTGCACCACCTTTTCCGGCCACCCCTCCAAGCCAAACCTTGCCCCCATTTTCCCGCTCTCGGCGGAGACAACCCTGTGTACCTTTTCGCTCCAGGCTATCTCGTTGACCCTGTAGGAGCCCCTGCTTTCGATCGGCTTAACCCTGATCCGAACCATATCCCCGACCTTAATTTCCGGGCGGGTCACCTTGTGCTTGGCCCTGCGTTCAATGTTGCGCAGAGCAATCTCTGCCATTTCGGGGTCAGAGTAGGCAAGGTTCGGCGCCACCTGCGTGGTAGCGTGCTTCCTCCCGTTGATTTGGCTTAAGATGTCGGCCAGCATGAGGTGCCACTGCCCCCGCCGGCCCGCTCCGGCTGCTATGCGGCGCAACATGGCCTCCTTGATGGTGCGGATGGTGCGCTCCGCAAAGTAGGCGTGGCCCCTGGTCACCTGCTTCTCGATGTTCCAGAAATCCATCAGCTCCTTGAACTCCCTCTTGAACTCGGAGCCGTCGTCGGAGTACACGTTGGCTGGCAGGCTCTGCGGCCACTTTCTTGGTGAGCGCGTCGATGGCCACCAGCATGAAGGGGTAGGACTTGCCCCCAAAGTTGGCCAGGTCCACCTGCAGCTGGATGGGCTCCAGAGGCACGAAGCTGTTGTAGCCTCTCTCGGCCGGTCCTGGTTCACCCGGAGGCCGTCCAGAAACGCCTTCACCTTCCCTCTGGAGATGCGCGCACCTGGGCCTGCTGCAGCGTCTGCGCTATGCTGCCGGTAGACGGCCTTGATGGTTCGCCTGCGGGCGTCGGCCATGTTTCTTGTGGGTTCTTCGGCCCCCGCTGGGCCTGCCAGGCTTCCACCTCGTCCAGCCGGGCCTGGAAGCCCTTGCACACCCCCAGCACGCTGGTGAGGTAAGAGTAGTCGAGGGTGACCCTCTCTCTGTAGAGGGGGTTTCCCAAATGGTTTATATTCTACCTGAGAGGCTCCTAGCACTCGTCCGTCCAGCATTTGACCTCGTCCTGCGAAGGATTCAAAGTCTAAAACGCTGCGTGCAGGCGTGAGGCTGCAAAATAGAGACCCCTAGATATGCGCTGCAATTTGGCTCCAGGTTGCATTTCAAGCGATGTCAAGCTTTGCCAAAGGAAACCCTTTTTTTTCGGGGACCCTTTTTTTTGAAACCCCTTGTTTTCTTTTTTTTTGTTTTTTCTTAGCCCTGCAAAGGTTGGCTCGCTTGAAATGCAACCTGGAGCCAAATTGCAAGCATATCTAGGGGTCTCTATTTTGCAGCCTCACGCCTGCACGCAGCGCGTTTTATAGACATATTGACATCCTATTTCGCAGGACCTAGGTCAATTGCTGGAACGACGAGTGCTAGGAGCCTCAAATCATGTAGAATATAAACCATTTGGAAACCCATATATAGACAGAGAGAGTTGCCCGCCATAGGGGCCTGTGATTTGCTTCTTCTCTTGGCGCTTTTCTCATTGGTTTCCGCAGGCGCACTGGCCCAGAACCCAATCTGCCAGATGCTATGCCTTCTATGCCGGAGCCCGCGCCATAATCAGGCAGAGAGGGGGCCTCGTAGCTAAGCACGGCGACCCGCCTGCTGCTGCTCCCCTTGATCTTTTGCACATTGCCTGCTTGGTCGCCACTTGTGCCTTCGAACTGCTGCCCAGCGATGTCAGAATGGGGGTGCGCCCTGCCTGGTTAGTGGGACCCTCCGCACACCGTAGCTGTGTCTGGCTTGATCATGTTCGCTTTGCTGCTGGTGCGCCTCTCCATGCACTCTCACCTAAGATACCACATTTCACCTACCAGGGCGATTCGTCGGCCTTGCCTGGGTCGTTGCTTGCGGTTGTCATGGAACACGGCCGTGAGCGACACCTTCTTCAGGCTTATCACCACGGCACGCCGAACATTACACTCGAAGCAAGGGTGTGCGAGTGCGGGGCGGCCCATATCTACGTACTTGCCGTACAGGTAGTGAGGCCTGGCGATCCCCTTATTTGCGCTTCTCGCGCGTGGAGGTGGACCGCCCTGGTAGCGCACTTTGACGGCAGCTGCATCGGGCTGACGCGGCTGGAGGTGCTGGGGTCATTGTGCGGAAGTTTGCGGGGGATGACGAGGTCCTTGCCCAAACGGCCTACCCCCTTCCTGACTGCCCGGACTCCTACCACGCCGAGGGTTTTGTGAGTGCCTACGCGGTCCAGGCCCTTGCGAGCCTTTACTCCAATCATTCCGATGTACAGGAATGTCTCATCATTGGGGATAACTCCTCCATCTTAAGTTATTGGAGGCGCACCGCTCGGGTGCGACGCCCGGCCCTAGTCACAGTCCTGCACCAGGCTCGGCTCATTGCAGCTACGGAGCTTCCCCGGATCTCTTGGCGCTATGTTCCCCGCGAAGCCAATAAAGAAGCAAGCCATTTTGGTTCGAGCCTTCTCGGGGCGTGGTTTGGGTGCGGCATGGGAGTGCTGTAGCTGATTCGGACCATTTCAGATACACGGTTTGGGGCGCGCACTATCTATTTGCAATTGCAACTGATTGGTCTCCCTTCGGATATTTGGCTTTGTATTTGGGGTTCAGCATGGCCATCTTTCGGCAGGAACACTATGAGGGCGTGGGGTGCATCTCATGTGGCTTGCAGCCATTGATATGCGGGTTTGCGGAGGTGGTACAGATGAGGCTGGAGGAGAAGGAGCTGATCTTTGATCTGAGCAGACATGTTTTGGCAGAAGGCGTCTTGCCCTTCGAATGTGCTTGTGGAGGAGAGGCCAGATTGCATGGTGTTTTGCCGCTTGCAGAACCTTGGGAACGAATGAACAGGCTTCAGATGTGTGCTGAGGTAATCCGGTGGTGTTGGGTTTCAGGCAATCCGCTGTGCTTGAGAAAGGTGGCGTTTGCAAGACATGCACAGACTCGTTTTGTGGTGCCAACAGATGACATGGAGTTTATTCCGTATGGGTCAAGTGCACGCAGCCCGGTGCTCTATGCGGAGATCTTCTGTGGTGGTTTTTCGGGATGGACAAGAGCTGCTACGTTTCTGGCATCTTGAGCATATCCGGGACGGGTGGTGTTTGCTTTGGACAAGGACCGAGAGGTTTTCAATGTGCATTGCATGAATTTTGCTTGCAGAGAGATTGAGGAGAGTGGGTTTGCCATGAATGAGATTGGGAACAAGATTGGATGTTGTGCATGCATCTCAAGGTTTGAACCTCTTTGTGCTGCAGGCTTGCAAGGGGTGACAGCATGGTTGTGCTCACCACCGTCCAAAGGAGGCTCTGATGGTGGTAAAGGCTGGAGTCACCCGGATGCCCTCCCCTTCAAATGTCTCTTTGGCAAGATGCGTTTGAGCCGCCCCTGGATTGTGTGCTTGGAGAATGTCCCACCGCTCAAGACAGATGCCCTGTTTTACAATGAACTTGCTGCATGGTGTGAGTGGTCGGGGTATCACAATCACTGGGATGCAGTTACGTCACTTGGTGGCTACAGTACTGTAGATCGATGCAGATTCTTGGCAGTGCTTCAGAGAAAGGAAGGACCTTCGCTTGACAAAGCAGCTTTTCAGATTCCGCATCGGGTGAAGCAGGGAATGGCAGGTGATCGAGTTTGGTGCACGCTCCCCAGAGACCTGGTTGCTCAGCACACGCTGGATCCTGAAACCAAGGCCATGTATTTCTGCAGAGAGTACTTGCCCGCTGATGTCAGGAACTTAGCAGAGATGCTGATGGAAAGGTACATCGCAAGGTACCGCACTCTGACGCCAGAGGACAGGGTTCCGGGTGGTACAGTCATGGCAAGCTATGGCAACCAGCATTGCTTGTCTGAAAGGGCGATCAAACAGAAAGGCATCTTTGGCAAGCTCGTGAAGATCAGCCCAGATGCAGAGGACTTCAGATGGCTCTGTGCTGGTGAGATTGCTTTGGCCCTTGGGATCACCTTGAAGATGGTCTGTGGCAGTGTTGTAGTCGGGAGGTAGTAGTTGTGTAGTACCGACATCATGTAGGAGATGTAGTCCCTTGTGAAGTGTAGAAATTGTCCTGAAGTGAGGTACCTCAGGAGTAGTGGTTGTTCAATCTGGAGTTGGATGATGACGTAGTTGGTGTTGAGTTCAGACTCTGCTGAGCTAAGTGCTATTGTAGCTTGTGTTCTGCTGCCAAATGCAACTGTTGTTCCTAGAAAGATGATGTTGAAACCTGAAGTTGATTTCCTGGTAGTAGGGCATCCTGCCCAGTCGGCATCGACATGAACGTCGAGATCCAGGATGTTGTTGCTGTTTGCTCTGAGTGTTGTTGTTGGTTCTATGGTGAATTTGTAGTGCTTGGTGCCGTGCAAGTAGCGTAGTAGATGTTTGACTCTCTTTTGCGAAAGTTCTGTAGGTGCTGTGAGGTCTCGTGCTAGTTCTTTTGTGGAGTATGCAATGTCTGGTCGTGTGTATGCTAACCATTGAAGTTTGCCAACAATTCTTCTGCACCTTTTGTGTTGTTCGTGGTCAAGTAGTGCTTCATCTTCTATTGTTGGTTTGTAGTGTGCAATTCCTGGAGTGTTTACTGAGTTGCAGTTGTTCATTCCAGACTCCTCGATCATGTTGTCGATGTAGGAGTCCTCTAGTCCAAGATTGCAGTAGTTGCCGAAGTGGTCGATGTTTCTTCCAAGAAATTGTTGTGGTTTGCCAGGTTCGAGGTAGCCGATGTGCTTGAGTAGTACCTGCTTCTGGACGGCCTCGAAAGTGGAGTCGACTGCGGTCTTGTCTCCAAGTACTAGTAGATCGTCCACGTAGACCATGATGTAGCAGTCGCGAGTCGCATTGGTGTAGACGTTGGGTTCTGACTTTAGTCTTACAAAGTTGAGGTTTTGTAGCACTTCAGCCAGGTAGTCCTGCCATGCTTTCGGTGAACTGCGTAGTCCATACATGGCTTTCTTTAGTCGCCAGATTTTGTCCTGTTGTGGACAAAGTTCTTTAGGTGGCCAAAGGTAGACGTCACGTTGTTTACCGTCGTGGTCTTTTGCGATGGGTGCGTGTAGAAATGCTGTAGAGACGTCACCTAGTCGCGCGATCCAGTTTGGTCGTGACATTTGTAGTGCTAGAAGTGTCCGGAGTGTCGTGAACATTGGTGTAGAGGCGTAGACGGAGTCTTCGTCCTCGATCTTCTCTGTGTAGCCTTTTGCGACGATTCGGCTTCGTACTCCTGGTCCTTTCTTTCTGTGTACCCATCTTGTAGGTATCGCTTCTCTGATGACGTTGTCGTCGACGGAAGACGCCTCTACTTCGTCGTAGACGTCATGTAGCTTCATTTGGTTTGACTCGTGTTTCATTCCTTCCAGTAGTTGTGTTTCGTCGTAACCTTTGTTGTCGAAGATTATGGCTTGGTCTTCTGAGGTGTCGTCGTTTGTGTAGGGGGTGATGAATTTGCCGTTGGGAAGTGTCACTGCGTTGATTTTCTGTCGTAGTGGTGGTGGTTCTTTGGTTGCTTGCTCCGTTGATCTGATTGTAGTGTCCTTTGAGGTCTTCTGTGCTTTAGTTGGTTGCATTACTTCTTCCGGAGTTAAACGTCGTAGTGTTTGTCGAGGTGGTGCTGGTAGTGGTGGGTGTTGTCGTCCTGTTGGTGAAGTAGCCGTAGGACTGTCCGGTAGTGGTCGTGAACTTGACGTCGATGTGGACGGAAGTCGTGGAGGTGGTGTAGTGCGTTGTTGTTTTGTTGCGGGTTCTGCAACGATGTCGTCCGTAGCGTTCGTTTGTTGTCCGAAATCTTGCGTGGACCTTCTTTTCTCTAACGGTTGTAGTTGCGTGTTGTGAACGATGGGTTGTAGGTGTTCCGTCGTGGTGCCCATGGTGTGCCGGCAACTTTGTTCAACAGTGCGAGGTCGTATTTGAAGTCCGGTTGTCGTACTGTTCGTACCTTTGTACGCCTGATTCCGTTGCGACGTAGTTTTCTCCGGTTTCGGAAACTTTTCCGAGCCAGATGCATTTCTGCATCCGTAGGTCTGCTTTCGGAAGTTTCTTGTGTTGTGGTGGAAGGTAAAGTAGTGTCTCGCCAAATTCGCAGATTGCTCGCTCGTAGTTTCTTCCCCAGCGGCGTTCAAAGCTTGTGTAGCCGTCTGAGTGAATGACGTAGCGATTTACCGTCTATGCTGCATGTCGTACTATCCAAGGTAGTAGGCAGTGCTTTGTGGACATCGTCATGCTGTAGTTGCTTTCAACCTGAGCTTTGACGACGCGGATTTGTCCGAGAAGTGTTCTATGTAGTCGCTCAACGCTTCCTTGACTGTTGCTGCTGTAGGAAGGTGAATGTCGTACACTCATTGTGCCGACTTTTGCTGCTGTAGCTTTTAGAATTGCGTTGAGTGTGTCTTCGTTGTCGCTTTGTAGTATGCCTTGTGTTCTTCCGCACTCAAAGATGAATGCTTGTAGGTTGTTGACCATGTAGTCCATCATTGATGATTTGTCTGGAACCAATACTGCCATACACAGTTGTGTAGTAACATCAAATGCTGTCAGTACTGGTGTGGTCTTTGGGTCTTGTTGTGACTTGATGTAGGCAAAGTCTACTTGAATGACAGGTTGTCGTGATTGTTGTTTCTTGTAGTTGTCTTGGCGTCCTTTGCCTTGAACGCAAATTGGACACCAGTTTCTGTACGGTAGATGTGTAAGGTTGTGTTCTGCTATTTGTTGTGGCGTGGGCTGCTGTGGTTGTCGTAGTCCTCTTGCTCTGTGTGCTTCATGATGCTCGTGTTGTTGTTCTTCATCGTGGTTCTCCTGGATGTACTCGTAGTCTTTCTTCACGGTAAACCTTGTTGTTCCTTTCCATTGAAATGGTAGTGCTGCGTTGCCCATGACTGTCCAGTCATCTTTGCGTTGTGAAACTTCTCCAAAGTTGTTGTGAGTGATTGTAGTTCTGTGAGGTTCAAGTGTGTTGATTGGTGGATGTCCTGGTCCATCTGTTGGAGTGAAGAGAGTTGTTCTAAACGTTGTGTGGTGTCGTATCCAGTGTTCACCTTGTCTTTCCCAGTAGTCTTGGTTGTCCTCCTGTGCTGTGAGTGGTCTGTGTATCGTCTCCTTTGGTTGTGTGGTGTCAAGATTTGTAGAAGGTGCTGCTTTGGGTCTCCATATCTTTTGTGGTGCTCGTAGTTGGATCTTTGATCTGGTTGGTGGTGTGTCCATTAGCCGTTGTGGTTGTGAGCTCTGCCTTGTTGGTGTGGTCTTTGATGTTGCTCTGCGTGTAGGTGTTATCTTTCTTCTGAATCTGGTTTCTCCAGTCCAGTTGTCACCTTCTAGTCTTCGTTGTAGTTCTTGCTTGGAAAGTTGTGTTGGGTTCTCTTGTAGTTGTTCTTGCTCTTGCCCTTGTCTGTTGATGATGGTTAGTCGCCAATCATCTAGTTCTCCTTCTGGTATTGGGCAGCCACTGTTGTGTGGTGTGAACAGTGCTTTGCGTGGTCGTTTGTGTACTCTGATGGCGTAGTCACCATCAAGTTTCCAGTAGTCAGTGTTTCCACCAAGGATCTGTCGTAGTCCTTGGTCTGTGTGTGTGAGTGGTGCGATTTGTTCTTGTTGTTGTGCTGCTCTCTCTGTAGGTTGAATCACAGCAATGGATTTTCCATTGTCTGTAGTCATTGGGTAGATGTCGAATCCTGTAGGAATGTCGATCTTCTCTGCTCGTAGGTAGAAAAGTCCTGAATGTCTTATGAGGTGTGCTTGTTGTTGTCCATGTGTGATGGTGCAGTGTCGTGGAGTGAAGTCAAGTCCATATCCTCTATCAAGTAGTCTTGATGCGCTGAGGATTGGATACTTCACATCACAAACGTAGTAGGGTATCATGATCCTGAAGTTGTCCTGCTTGTAGGGAACGTACTTGATGCCGTAGACTGGAATCTTCTTGTTGGTCACCGTGTAGAGTTGTGGAACTGATTCTCCACAGGGTCGTAGTGGAAGATCCGGCGCGTAGTCCTTTGGGCAAACATGTGTAGATGCTCCTGAGTCGATCAACAGGTGGTGGTATGACTTGAAGTTGGAGTACATGATGTAGTGTGTGATAGTGTCCTCAATCTTCTTGTTCCTTTGTTGTTGTCTTGCTGCTGCTATGTCAAAGTGTGGCTGTGTGGTGTCTTCTTGTAGGAATTGTTGAAAGCTCTTGCTGTGGTCGTTCCATGATGTTGTGTGTGTTGTTCTCTTGCCAAGTAGTGATTTGGATTTGTGCTTGTGTAGTCGTGATTTTGCTTGTCTGATGTGTCCAATGGTGAGGTGTGACTCGTTGATGCCTCCAATGTAGTTCGCTGTGTCCTCATAGCTGTTGTCATTCCAATCCCAGCTGTTGTCATAGTCGTAGTCGTTCCAGTTCTCCTCCATGTAGTTCACCTCGTGTTGTCCTTCTTCTCCTTCGTAGTACCAGTCCCAAGTGTCGTTCACATCCTGAGGTAGTTCATCATTGTTGTCGTGATCTGCTTGTTCTTGTTCTAGTGGATGTAGTTCTTCTCCTTCTCCTATGTGCCATACTGGCACTCTGCAGTCTTGTGCCCAGTGGCCTGGTTTGCCACATCGATGGCATGTTGTGTAATTGTTGTTTCCTTTTCCTTTTGATTTGCTGTAGTTTCCTTGGCCTTTGTAGCCTTTGCTTGATCCATATCCTTTGGATCCTGAGTAGCCTTTTCCTTTGCTCTTGTTGTATCCTCCTTTGTTGTAGTTTCCTTTGCTGCCTTTGTCGAATCCTTTGTAGTGTCCTTTACTCCTGTACTTGCCTTTGCTCTTGCTTCCTTTGTAGCTGCCTTTTCCTTTTCCTTTGCCTTTGTAGTTTCTTCCTTTCCTCCATATGTTGTCAACATCCATTGGTGCAGCTCCTCCATTGTAGTTTGTTCCTACTGCTGAAGTAGATCTAGTGAAGGCTGAAATCGTCTTGTAGTAGTCCAAGATGAGTGCTCTGATCTCGATGTAGTTCGTGATCTGCCCAGCTCGCAGTTGGAGGTGTTGCTGCAGTGCTCCTTTGGTTTTGTTGAGTAGCATTGCTATTTTGATTCCATCTGGTAGTGCTGTTCCATTGTCTTTCTCGTAGCGGTTGATGTCGTATTCCCATTGTAGAAATTGTTCTTCAAACTGCGCTTCGTTGAATGTGGGTTCCAGTAGTTTGGTAAGGTAACCAACGCTCCTTGTTCCTACTGTGAACCTGTTGTGTAGTAGTCGTAGTGTTTCACATCCGTTTGCGTTGTAGCGGTTTTGCCTTACTACTGTAGCTGCTGCTCCCTGACAGATGTTGATGAGGATGTAGTGTAGATCTCTGGAGAGGTCTACTGCTTTGCTTGCTTGTGTAGGGTCGAGCATGTGTGTTCTGATGTCTGTGTCCTCAATCTGTCGTGTAGCCACTTGTGCTAGTTGTAGCACCAGGTCGAAGTCTCGGTCTATGAGGCCGAGGTATGCTTGTAGCTTGAACAGCCGTTCTTCATACTGGGAGTAGTCACCAGTGAAGAAGGGTGGTGGCAGTTTGTATCTATGTAGTCTCTGAACGTCGTTGTCTTGTTCTGTTCCTGCTCCCGTAGTCGTGGCTCCTACTGTGTCTGCTGTTGGCCCGTTCTCTGCTCCTGTAGTTTGCTGTGCTGAGGCTGATGCTGCTTCTCCTGACATGTCGTAGTAGTTTGGCATGTAGCTGCTGTTGCTGTGGTTGTAGTACTTACTGCTTACTGGAGCTCCCCTATGTTTAGGATCTCAGCTCCGCTACCACGTTAAAATCGGTGGTTACTTTGCTTACAAGTGCAAGTGCTGTAGTGTTCAAACAAACAGTCAACCAATGTAGTCTGCAGCTGCCAACCTTTTTACTCATGCGGAGTAGTAAGCTCAAGGCCTGCGGTAGTGAACATACATGCAACAAGAGTGCAAAGTGAAGCATGTAGTTTGACATCTTTTCTTGCTTTTTCTTTAATGCTATCTTCACTGCATTTTTCTGCATTTCCCGAAAGCATGGCGAAGGGTTCTTCCGCTGGGTTCACTTGAATTGTTCTCATGAGAGTCATTACAAGGTGTCATTGCAAGGAATCATCATCATGAAAGTCAATGCAAGGAGTCATTGCAAGGAGTCATTGCAAGGAGTCATTGCAAGGAGTCATTGCAAGGAGTCACGGCAAAGGATTGCAAACTCTAATTTGATCTTTAATTTGCAACTGTAATTTGACTCCTTGCACTTGCAATGTTTGTTTTGCTGTTGACTAGTTTGAACTCAGGCAGCCAGTGCCTCCTTGCACTTGGCTCCTTGCACTTGCAACTTGCAAAACTCCGTGCACTTGCGACTTGCACTTGACTCCATGCACTTGGCTCTAATTGCAACTTGCAATGGCTCTCATGACTCCTTGCAATGACTCCTTGCAATGACTCCTTGCAATGACTCCTTGCAATGACTCCTTGCAATGACTCCTTGCAATGACTCCTTGCAATGACTCCTCTGCAATGACTCCTTGCAATGACCCCTTGCAATGACACTTGAAACAAGCAAGGAGTCAAGTGCAAGTTGCAAGTGCAAGGAGTCAAGTGCAATTGACTTGCGAGGAGTTAAAAACTCTTCTTAGGGCGGCGGGGTAGTGCCGACGACACTACACGAAAATCGACCCTCTGCGGGGATCGGCGTGGTCGAGGTGCAAAAACCCATGGTTTTTTGCGATTTCTAACCTGCTCGCGCGACCCTCTGCGGGGATCGGCGTGGTCGAGGTGCAAAAACCCATGGTTTTTTGCGATTTCTGCGGTGCTCGCGCGACCCTCTGCGGGGATCGGCGTGGTCGAGGTGCAAAAACCCATGGTTTTTTGCGATTTCTAACCTGCTCGCGCGACCCTCTGCGGGGATCGGCGTGGTCGAGGTGCAAAAACCCATGGTTTTTTGCGATTTCTAAAGTGCTCGCGCGACCCTCTGCGGGGATCGGCGTGGTCGAGGTGCAAAAACCCATGGTTTTTTGCGATTTCTGCGGTGCTCGCGCAACCCTCTGCGGGAATCGGCGTGGTCGAGGTGCAAAAACTCAAGGTTTTTTGCGACTTTTGTTGTTCGAACTGGTCCTCGGGAGTTGTCTCGTGGTTCGCGCGCCTGCTCCCGGAACCGGCGGGTCGCGGGTTCGATTCCTCCCTGGTCCGCGGGCGGGCGTCGCAAGATGCAACTTGCATTTTACAGCAACTTGCGCAGAGCAACTTGCGCAGAGCAAGTTGCACAGAGCAACTTGCGCAGACCAACTTGCACCGACCAGTTTGCGCAGAGCGCCTTGCCTAGAGCAACTTGCGCAGAGCAACTTACGCAGAGCAACTTGCACAGAGCAACTTGCACAGAGCAGCTTGCACAGAGCAACTTGCAGGGAGCGCAATTTGCACAGAGCAACTTGCAGGGAGCCACTTGCAGGGACCAACTTGCCGGAGCAACTTGCGCGGAGCAACTTGCGCAGAGCAACTTGCGCAGTGCAACTTGCGTAGAGCAACTTGCGCAGACCAACTTGCACCGACCAGTTTGCGCAGAGCACCTTGCCTGGTGCTGTCTCGCGCTTGCTTCACGAAGTGTAGGGAAAAAGAACGCATCCTGCAGCGTTGGGCCGACCTCGCTTGCGATGTTCTGCTTTCGGGCCAACCGTGGTCTAGTTTTTCTTCACTGCTTGCGAAAATGCTGCGCCTGCGTCAAACTCTGCACCGTACCTTGCAAAGAAAGTGCTGTGCCGCGAAATCTGTGCTGTGCCGTGCGAATCTGTACCTGACCTTGCGAAAGTGCTGTGCCTGCTGGGGAATTTGTACCTGACCTTCGCCTGCCGCCAAATTTGTACCTGACCTGTGCCTGCCACAAAGTCTGTACCTGATCTTGCAAAAGTCCTGCGCCTGCACGAACTCTGCACCTGACCTTGCAAAAGTACTGCGCCTGCCACGAAATCTGCACCTGACCTGCGAAAGCATTGCGCCTGCCACGAAATCTGCACCGTCCTTGTGAAAGTGCTGCGCCTGCCACGAAATCTGTACCTGACCTTGCGAAAGTGCTGCGCCTGCCACGAAACGAGTACGAAAGTGCTGCGCATGCCACGAAATGCGTTTTGTTTGATGCCTAAAAAGTTGTCTTTGATCCTCTGGTTTTTAATTTTTAATAGTAAATCAATGAGAACAAGTTTTTTGATCCCTAATAAGTCTTTTTGATCTTCAGAAATATTTTTTGGATGCCTAATAAAGATTTTTCTATCCCTCACCCTCCTTTTTGCCGCCATTTTGAAAGACAATTTCAGTGGCCCAGTTGGTCAGTTCTGCTTATTTTAAAGCGAACTCACCATGTGGGGCGAACGCGAACTCACTATTGGCAAACGGTTTCGGCAAACTTGTAGATCGTCATCAGCGTCCAGGCGTTGATCTACATCTCTTCAATTTCCATGGGGTTATGATTTCAGGCCGGGGGATAAAGCGGCAGTGCGAAGCTGAAGGGGTTGCATGACTATGACGAACATCGGAGTGCTGGGGCAATGTTGGAACATTGGATGTGAATGCCCAAGACGTGGAACAGGGGCCAACGGAGCGTTCTCCGCGTGCATTTCAGGTTCCAGTTGAAATATTCGCAGGCATGGTGGCCACGTGCCAAGGCAGTCACGCACAGGAGCCATCGCTGAAGCCATGTTGCCATTTGGCAGGATCCACCCGAGCTGATTCAATACCAGGAGCCCTGAGGGTAATCGTAACTGTTGTATGTTGTTTGTGGCAGGACGTTGCCAAGCATGGTTGCGCTTATGGCCCTCTTCCTTCTCGCTGGCCGTGTCGCAGAAGATGCGCATCCCAACGGCCGCGTGGTGTTTCATTTTTGCTTCGGTGGCTGCGTGATGTTCCTCGCCTATGGTGCCATGGCTAGACCACCGCAGCACACTGGTGACAAGGGGGGCGATTCCCTTTCTTCGGCGGCTTGGTTTGTAAGGTGTTCACGCCCCTCCCGGTTTATAGGGGTGGAATGGCCAGTACTTTGGATACATCGTCCCTGTCAAACAGAGGGTCTAACTCTAGGCTTGCAAATGGATCGCATGCCTCTTCACCCCTTTTGAGGGAAGGTCCAGAAAGGGTGATCACCTGGATAGCGAGGATACCTTGTTTTAGTCCACAAAGCCTCCAATGTTTTTGCCTCATATTGTTTGACAGGTTTCTTTGGAACTTGGGAACGCCACGGCTTCTGAACTCATTTCCGCGGAGCAGCTTCTTGCGGAAGAAAACCAACTCCCAGGCCTCCTCGGGAGCTGTGCAGTGGCGCTCATGGGTCTGATGGTCGCATCGCTGGCGCGGCTGCTGAAAGACGCCCCACCAAGCCTGGTGACTGCGTGCATGTGGGTCTTCGCTGTGGCGCCCGGACGGAAGACCTGAGTTGTTTTGCCTATTTTGGGGGTTCACTCTGGTCGACCCCGTGGGTTTGGGATTTGTTTGTAAGGTTTGCAGGATGTTGCAGGTATTTGAACGCTCGAGAGAGACAGATAGAGAAGCGAGAGAGAGGGAGGGAGCGAGGGAGGGAGGGAGGGAGGGAGGCAGAGGGGGAGGGAGAGAAGGGAGGAGGGAGGGAGAGGGAGGCGGTATGGCAAAAGTAGATCAAGTTACACCTGGGTTGATTACATCACTTGTACCTGCCTTTTACAGCGGCCACCTCAAGCCAAGATCTGGTTATATTGTGGCTTGGTTTCAGAGGTGGCCTCGAGAGCACTGCCAGACCTTCTCAAGCATTTGGAGGCAGCTATATGCAGCTATGGTACTGCAGAACACACATGATAAAATGGCATCCAAGTAAAACGGCATCCAAGCAGTTAGTGGCCGAGCCGTTGTGCATTCAACATAATTTGCCAAGAGCTGCACGCTTGCGTTGATGATTGTGCTGATGCAGGCTTCCATCCAGGCTCCTTTGCAGCCTGCGGCGTAAAGCTCAGAGTAGCCAGTTGCTTGACCTATCGGTTGGTCAGATTGAAGTCGCAACTTGCAAGTGGCAAAACCTGCACGCCCCTACACCGTTGGCTCGGCACAGCTAGCTTTCGAGCCTATTGACGTAAGGACTGGAACTCTCGTTGCGACCATGTGCTCGTTTCCAACGAGTTTGCACACTACTGCTGGCTGCAGGAAGTTATTCTGAACACTGCGGCTAATCGGAAAAAACAGTACGCAAAAACTGGCCGGGGACCCTGGTCAAGGCCTAGCTGAGGAGTTGTCTCCTTGGGAAAAACCGAGCACGCTTCCAGCAGTCAAACGAAAACCAGGTGGTCCAGGCTTCCAAAGGAAAGGGGTTTGGGAATTTGGGAAACACTGATGATTATTGCTGTTTTATCATCATCATTATTATTATGATTGCTGTTCATGATTATCATGTTATCATTGTATGCAAAGGAAGCTTCAGCCCCACTTCAACTTGATGAGTGTATACCACGACTCTGGCAGGGTTGTCACCCTTCCAAGGCATGCATGGAGTTGGTCTCGCGACTGCTGGGAGATCACCCACACGTGATCCAGGACTGGCACTATGACCAGGGCATAAAGTTCTGGACCCGGTTGGAGCGCCTTGGCGAATTCGCAAAATCGGTCAGGGTTCCTTTTCTTGACCCCAAGGTAGACGAAAACGCATGGGTTTCCCTTTTGGGGAAATCAACCACCCCTTGGTTTAAGTCCATTTTGGGGTTCTCAAAAAATAATCCTGAAATCGGTCTCCTCATAGCTTTTGGCCCAGGATGTGCAATGCCCAAGCACAGATTTTGTATAAGCCAACTATGAAATAATGTACCCTGCGTCGTCTCGGCTATTCAACACCTTCCGTTTGCTTAAGAACATTTGTTATTTTCCTTGTTGGTTTTGAACGGATTTTATGTTTATCACTGCTGGACATATGTGTGTTTTTTCTTCCAGGGGTCTTAACCAAATGGAAGACACAATCAGAATGTATCTTTGGTGTGCTCTGTGGTTGGATCAAGGATGTTCTACCCGGATTGTTTGTCAGCCCAAGCCGAGAATTGACTAGAGCTGATTGAGCTGGAGTCCCCCCCGCCTTCGAGTTCCAGTTCAAGTGGTGCTTCCCAGCAGAACGAGCCCAGCAAAATAGTGAATGTACCAAGCACGAGCAACTGATGGCGTTGTTGAATTTCAATAGACACGTGTTCGCGTGTGTTCTTACACGAAGAATGCGTGGTCCATAGCGAGCCGTGCAGACTACTGTTTTGAACAGCCAAAGGCAGCCACAAACAAGTTGATGAGTGCTGCAGGTTCGTTAAGCAGTCATTTCGCTCCAGAGGTGACTACTGTATTTTGCCAAGGCCAGCCGAACCTAAGGCAAGGTCAGGGTTGCGATCAAATCCGAGCAACCCCCCTTCGGGTCCTCGAATTCACGGATTCCGTGCGCCCCTTTGAAGTCCAATATTCCTTCCAAGCCTTTGCAACTCTTCAACTCGGAAGCTGAAAGCAAGTGCCGGCTGCTGGAGATCTTTTTTCTCTTGCCGGAAATAATACGAAAGGCTTCTTGGAGTCAATGGAAAGGGGGCCGGTGCCATTTGTCTCAACTGCAGAAGTGCAAACTGAGAATCTATCAAATGATGCAGCTCAAAAGCACCAAGTAACATAGGGAACCTGGCTGGGGGGCTCTGGAAGACAGTTTTCCTTTTAAAGGTGACCCCCGAATGTCAGGTTCCGTGTGGGAAGGGTCGGAGGGTACTTCTGAGGGATCAGCTCTGCGGAGATGCGCTCAAGAAGCCACTGCCGAACTCAGAGCTGTGCTTCATCTCCAAGCCATTCCTGCCGCTTGGCATCAGATGACATCCCCACCCCCTTAAATATGGAATTCGGGGAGGGGGGGTGACCCCTGGAATTCCATTTATGGTTCCATTTCCTTTGTAAGGGGAAAACTAGATAACTGGAATTGGGGACCCCCCGCCCCCCTCCCCCGTATGGTAGGGGGGGATCAGACGACACTTCAATGGGCGAAACATCCGGGAGCCATGTGCCAGCGCGAGAACGCGAGCCTTGTACAGAATGCGTGTCCTTCCAATTTTATGGGTTGGTTTGAAGGGAGACCAAAACTTTTGGCCCCCTAGTTTGACACATACCCAACCTGCCCTTGTCAGATGCCCTTTGGTACACGCTGCATCCCTATTGCCTTGCCTGGCAACATCATGGATTTGGAATCACGAGGCACAACTCCCAAAGTACTGTGCAGATGTCTCAAGGAAACCCACCGCGACCCTTCTGCCATCAAAGTCACCGGCCCGAGCGCCCAAATCCCCAGGTCTTTGGGTAAGAATCTAAGTCACCGCGGCGCGGGCTCCGCAAGTCAATCCTCCAAATGGACAAGCGACAGTGTGACAGGCTGGTTTTGTTCAAGCCACAGAATCAGCTTCTGGGGAAAAAAAGGGCGTGCCATGGGCATCTGGCAAAGAATGGCCTAGCCGCTTCTCTCCCACTTTTCCTCCCGCTTTCGTGTTCAGGATGGCACTGGTCGGGAATATTTGACGGCACGGGTGTGCTTTTAGGTTGGGTCATGGGCCATCTATGTTCAGCCAACAGTGTGTTCCACATCCGGAGTTGCTTACGTCGCAGGAAGGGTTCAATATTCCATTGAGGAGGATGCGTCATTTTGACCGGCGAGGGCGAAAGCTGTTTCCAACTTCTCGGAAGTATGTTTTGCCTGCGCCGGGGGTCGTCCAAATTTGCAACACGGAGACCCACAACATTTCCGGTGCGCTGTTCTTAGGGTACCTGGTAGTATATCTTAAAGGATCCGGTAACCCTGCAATTGGTGGTTTGGATTGGTGGTTTGGGATTTGAACGTTCAGAGAGTAAAAGGGGGAACGCCCCGAACGACCAAGCCACCCTAGGCAAGCTGAAAGGTACCCCCCGCCCCCCTTTGGCGTTTCCGGCGCGAGACGAGGATCCGGGGGCTCGCGCCCTGGTTCACCTTTCGCTTTCTGGCGCTGAAGCTCATCTCCCTGGGTCTCGACTCCTTCTGGGCCTTCCGACCCATGGCCCTAGGTTCGGCGGCGGTAGAGCGGGGGGTTATCTTTTTATATTTTGTTTTTTTTAGGGGTTGATTCCTGGTCCATTCTTTTCAAGCATCGTTTTTTCCAAAAACCGGATCCGTTTTCCCTGGGTGTCCGGAGGTTTTCTAGAAGGATCCCTGGAAAGAATGGAGTCAGAGAGTCTCTCCGACTCACCGGGGCGATTTCGCTTCGACCTACCAGGCATTGAGGATGGCAAACCTGTTGCATGGAAAAAGACTGGGGCGATTTGAGTGTTTCTCAAACTGATGGACCTTTTTTCGGGGGTATTTGAAGGAAACCAGGAATCTGCAGTCCAAGAATCATTTCCCTTGGGAGCAATTTGGCAAAACATGGCAAAACCATGAAAGTCCAACAGAACATAGCAATCAAAGTAGCTAGGCAAGGGAACTTCTAGATTTTGCAAGTCAGTGCCTAATTGCACGAATCGCAATGATAATCCCTTGCATCAATTGCGCAATCAAGCATTGACAATTGAGATTGCGACGGACATGTGTTTTACAATGAACATGGAACCAACTTTTCAAGTTAACTCCGAGACGGAGTGGACAATGAGCTTGGGAACACTATGTTTGGCAACGGTACATTCACTGAAAGGGGAAAAGGCATGGCAATTTGAGACCTGCTCGGTTATCCGCTTTTGCCAGCTCATGCTTTTCAAGGATGGATCAAAAAGCGAACCAGTACCTCAGAAGATAGGTGTTTGGGAGTGATCAGGCAACGTTGCGATGGGGCATGTTGGGTTTGTTCAGCTTCCACCTCCAACACAACTAGTGTGCAGTGTGGGCAGCGACCAGATCCTCTGGTCATTTTCGGAGGGGCCCGCAGGTTTAGATCTTTTGGATCCCCGCCCTAAAAATGGAATTGGGGGAGGCTGGTGACTCGGTGACCAGCGCAAATCCTTTTTTTGGGCACCTCTCAAGTTCTGGGGCTCGTTTTTTGGGTGCCTTTTTTGACCCGCCCGCTCAGGGGACATTCCTTCCGCGGTGCGGAACTTGGAGAACAAGGCAGCGAAAATGAGACGGGCCCTTCGTTGCATGTGCGATTCGGGGAACAGGTCTACGATTGAAAATAAGAAGCATGGGGTACTCCCCTTTTCGGCTGCTTTTCCTTATAGGGACACCAACAGGAACACCGCCATTTTGTGAAAAGAAATGAGCAAAACTAGGGACACCAACAGGAAAACATATTTTTAGTTCAAAACGACACACACACACACACACACATCAGCGTTGTCAACAGGAAAAACTCAAGCTCAGCTTGCTGTAAGTGAGCGAAAGACCCGTTTTTTTTCTCAGAATTTTGGAAAACCCTGGCTTTCCATGTTAAATACTCCTTTTTAGTATAGAATCAACATCATACCCTGAAAAAAGCTGGCGTTTGGAGTAGGGGGGTGCTTAGCCAAAAGAGACTAGAGAGTCATGCCCAGCAACGAGAGCGAATGCGGAAGTCTGAATAGCACAAATCGTCCCCCCTCCTCCCCAGTGGCCGCACGTGCCGTCAGAAAAAGGTAGTCTTCAGCAACCAAATAATGTTATTGTGCTGGACTTCCCGCCCCATCCCATCCCTAGCAACCAAACCGAACGATGAATCCAGGACGGGAGCATACAGCTGGGGTATTGCTGTACTCTGTGTGTGTGTGTGTGTTTGTGTTTATTTGCGTTTTCGTGTTTGTGTTTGTGTGTGTAAGTGGGTGCGAGTGCAGGCCTTTCTTTTTTTTGTTGCGTAAGTAACAGTACGCTTGGCACGGGTTAGGAATCCTCAACTTGAGATGGCCATTGTGAGCCCATCGGTTTTTGATGGCAAAGCGGCGCAGGTGGATCTGGTGCGCAGGGCTGAGGTGCACCTGTCACCGGAGAAGTACGGTTTGAGGCGCATCGGGGTGCGCAGCTTGAGCTGGGCTGTGCCCCCAATGAGCTGGCAACCTCTCTTTGGAATGGTTGAGGAATCTGACGGCAAAAATATTCTGGAACTAATTGGCCAGATGGTTGAGTGACGAAGTGTCCGGTGAACTGAGCACTTGCAGGGCAAGACTCTTGCAGCAGGCACCCCTTACGGGCGCCGTAGGCTTTAAGGTCGCAAGCATGGCAAAATGCAGAAAGAACCACATTTTCTGACTTTGATAACCTTCCAGAAACCGTCAAAATAATGACCCGAGTATGCAATTCTCGTCGCCTGGCGAAGGTATTGTTTCGCGTATCTTGGATATCCACCACTTTTCTTCACCGGGCCCATCCTGACCTACAACGCATTCGTGTCTCAGCTGGAATCGGAGCAGAGGACATATCAAAAAAAGGAGATTCTGGCATATTGCGCCCGGCTCCTGGTGCTCATGTTCGGCATCGAAGTCTTCTCTGTATTCTGGTGGTATAGCACAAAGCTGCACACCCTGACCTGCAGTGCTACCGACAAGTATGGTCAGTGCATTTTTGACGACCTCTCCGTTTGGGAGCTCTATATTGGGATGCACGTGCGGCT
>CAUJNA010003268.1:425043-600043 GCA_963377175.1 Effrenium voratum
GTTTGTTTGTTTTTCTGTTTGTCTGCTTTTGTTTGTTTTCGTTTGTTTGTGTTTTTTGTTTGTGTGTGTGTGTGTTTGTCTGTGTTTTGTTTGTTTTTGTTTGTTTTTGTTTGTGTGTGTGTTTGTCTGTTTTCTTTGTTTGTTTTTGTTTGTTTGTGTTTTTTGTTTGTGTGTGTGTGTTTGTCTGTTTTTGTTTGTTTTTGTTTGTGTGTGCGTGTTTGTTTGTTTTTTGTTTGTTTGTGTTTGTTTGTGTTGTTTGTTTGTGTGTGTGTGTTTGTCTGTTTTCTTGTTTGTTTTTGTTTGTTTGTGTTTTGTGTTTGTGTGTGGGTTTGTTTGTTTTTGTTTGTTTGTGTTTTGTTTTGTGTGTGTTTGTCTGTTTTTTGTTTGTTTTTGTTTGTTTGTGCTTTTTTTGTTTGTGTGTGTGTGTGTGTTTGTCTGTTTTGTTGTTTGTTTTTGTTTGTTTGTGTTTTTTTGTTTGTGTGTGTGTGTTTGTCTGTTTTTTGTTTGTTTTTGTTTGTTTGTGTTTTTTGTTTGTGTGTGTGTGTTTTTTGTTTGTGTTTGTGTTTGTCTGTTTTTGTTTGTTTGTTTGTTTGTTTGTTTGTTTGTTTGCTCGTTCGTTCGTTCGTTTGTTCGTTCGTTCGTTCGTTCGTTTTGTTGTTTGTTCGTTTGTTTGTTTGTTTGTTTGCTTGCTTGCTTGCTTGTTTGTTTGTTTGTTTGTCTTTTTTTGGGGGGGGGAGGTCCTGGTTGGGCGGGGAGGTTAGGGAGACTTGTATGTCCAGCGAAAAGGTTGTTAGGGAAGTCCTGTTGGGGGGGGGGGGGTTGGGAAGGGTTGGGAAGGGGGATTTTTGTTTTCTCCAGCGAATCTGCGAAATGTTCGAGGTTGGTCTAGGCACTGGCCCTTTGAACCAAAACGGGGGCTCAGCCAGGAAGGGCATGGCTGCCGCTGGTATTTGCTTCTTAGCTCGGGGCCTGGGCCCTGTGGCACTGGTGCTGGTCAACGTCCCGGCCATTTTCTACGAAACCTCCCCGCGCTTTTACTCGAGCCTGTGCCTTGGCCACAGATTTCGGGTGGTTTCGACGGATTCTGACGGATGTTTGATCCTCTGAACCTTAGATTGCGTACCCATTCTTGCCCCAAACCGACCTTTTCACCTGGTGGATCCTGGTGGTTTTTCCATGCTGGTCCACTTTTAGCCATAGCCCCAATTTGCTTCATCTTGCATTTCCAGCTCCTGGAACCAGGCTGCTACGGGGCTGGCAGTCGGCGGCTTTGGTCGTCACCCTGGTCCTCACCTTCGGCTGCACTGGTCTCCTGGTGGATGCGCTTCGGGGCGCTCGGAAGGCGGAGTCGACGTCCGCCCCACGTTTTGAGCGCCCCTTGGCCCGGAAGCTCAAGATGACCCTCCTGCCTTCCCCAGAATTAGCCCCTCTTTTCATATATATATATATATGTAATATATATATATATATATCTATATTTTATTGCTTTTTGGGGTCCCTTTGTTTTCAGTTCCAGCCTAGCTGCAAAGCACCACATGGGTGTGGGTCAAAATTAAGCCAACAGGGGACCACAGGTTTTAGTCTATTTTTGACCCACAGCCACATGTCCTGCGCTTTTAATACTGAGCAAAATCTAGGCAACATCTGGGCCCTTGTGACTGGACCCTTAATGTGTCCCACTTGCATACACGTGTCTATTCAAAAATCCAAATCTGGACTTGCGAGTTTAGAGGACTGTAGCAAATGCAGTCGTCGACTCACACAGCGTGCGGGCACACCAACCCCCCTTTGCAGTTGACTGCGTTCCATTTGGCCATGGGTCAAAACCCTGTACCCGTAGTGAACATCCCAATCCCCACTAAAATAAAGCCCAAAATGGGTGGTGCACCTACCCCAAAATGCTACCACTCGTTTTGAACCATGGCCATTTGATTGGCAGTTGCATCGTGCATCCAAGGACAAAGCAGGGAGTGTGAACTATCTTTCACAAGCTCACAGGCCAGATGACGTTATGCTACTGTGGATGGTTGCGAAATCCATTTCGCACCACCTAAGAAACCCAACGGAATGTTGATTCCGCTGCAAAAACCGACCAACAGTGGTTTCCCATGCTTTCAAAGTGGTGCGAAACGGATTTCGTCCATCCACACTAGGACGAGGGCTTTTTCTACCTTCCAACCTGACCGCAGAGACATCACCCGATACCAAGCCACAACCAAGCGAACCCGAATTGATTGGCCAGCTTGGTTTGCTGCAGCTGCATTCGCTGACTCAGCAAGGGTTTCCGTCATTCGAGAAGAAACGGTTGGGTACTTGTCTTTGTTTGCAGAGTTTCGTTTTCCGGCCTGCAAATTGCACATGACCTGGCCCAAAGATCAGCTTCTCAAGGGACTTCCATTCCACAAATCTAGTTCCCGTAGCAGTCGAACGTTCCAACGAATCGGATGGACACTGCGGTCATGTGCTTAGCCAATGAGCGGCTCGCGGCTTTCCCGCGGCATCGCGGCGAAGCTGCAGGGCATCGGCCGGAACAGCTTCGCATGGCCCAATGGCGCGAATTCAGCACAGCAGTCTGTCTATGAGCCGCCCATGGAGACTGAACCACGCGTTTATGAATGAAACCCAGCTGAGCCACGTGCTCAAGACCGATTCGGGTAGATGAAGCTTGGTAAGGGGCAGTCCCAGCCAGAAGAAAGTTGTGGCCGCCTTCTTAATTCTTTACGTGGTTCTGGGTAGACCATTTCAATACCAGGTTTTGATTGTGACTCACCTGTTTTTTGGGGAGGCTCATCGTCACACCGTTTCGGCAAAGACGAACCAAAGGAACGCCAGAAAAAACAAGCCCGCGGAAGACCGGTCAGGGCGTGCAGGGCAGGGCAGAGGGAGTGCTTCGTCGACTTAGCTTGGGCCATTTCCGTGGGCAGCCCAAATTAATACTAGGTCCCCCAGCTAGGTGCCCGTTTTAACCCCTTGTTTTGGTTGGGAGGGTTCCAACCTACTTAAACAGGCGACAGAATAAAGTCGGTACCCGTATTCTAACCTCTCTACTGGAGGACCTAGTTAAATCAGGTTCCATGAAGCTCGGAACCGCCCCCCCTTTCTGGTTTGATCTCGCGGTGGCTTTTGTGCTCGAGCTTAAAGTGATACTTGAGGCACCACACGGTCGAAGTGCTAGGGTCTATTAGGGTTTCAAATAGCCAGTGCCGGATCCTCCGTTGCACACACACACGCACACGGTGAGTACTCGGTGTGAATGTAGATTTACTCAAGGGGCTGCTTTGCTACATGAAGGAAGGCACAAAAGAAGCATTGTTTGGCATGGAAGGTAAGATGTAGACGCGCGTGCCTATCATTTGTGACTTGCTTCATGCGACGGCGCATGAAGACTTGACGAGCTGGCGTGTTCCTGTCTCCATGACAACTTCTAGACACTGGCTATAAGCAAGCTGTGTTCTCACACTTCATATTCAGTTGTGGGGGTTACTTGGTGAGACATGTTGATAAGAGACCAGATTAGAGTGGCGCGGATGCAGCATTCGTGTAGTTGCAAGGGCTTATTCACCGAACGTATGAAGGTTCGATTCTGGGACAATGTTCTTGTCAAGGTAGATCGCTTTCCGTTGACTGCTGGAATCACCATGCATGTTGTGACGTGCTCATCAGCTGGATTAGCTGGTATGTGCTGTACAGAATTTGCCCGACAGTTCAACATGTGTTGCTTTCAAGCAGTATGATCCGTCTATATAGTCCGGTCAACATGGCGGTTTAGAGGTGCAAAAGGTTGGGTTTCAGGCCCGTTGTTCCAATCAATCCCTCAGCCAAGGACCACATTCCATTTTGGCCGCCTACGAGTCTGGTGAGCTTTGCGTTTGGGACCTGTCCGTGTCCCAGTGCTTGGGATACAAAAACGAGAAAGAAGGGGCGTCGATTGTGTAAAACAAAGCAAGGTGTTCGTTTTCTGCAGTACCAGAAATGATGAATGATGAATGACAATGATTATGCTATGGCATGCTATGGCTATCGTGATGTTTGGGGAAGTATATGTTGGAGCTACTTTTGCATTTGTTGCTTGGGACTGGGGAACTGCGTTGCGCTTGTCCCAAACTGGGCTTGCTTTAAACCAACCTCGCAGTTTCGAGCATGGGATTGGAACTGTGCCCAAGGCGGTTCCCTGCAGAGCCCACAAGCTGCTCGACGGCTGCAGTTGGCAGCCGTGGACCCAAGCAGCCGATGAGCAGTCTCCAGTTGCCATTTTGCCCAATCCTGTTTCCAACCATTTTCATCAGCTACTCTTCCATGCGAATATACCGTGCAGCCGTTTTTGCGTGTCCAAGGCTGCAGATTGATGCACGCGAATGCACCAAGTCCACTTCACGATTCCGCTTCGCGTGAGGCCCTGTGATTTGCTCGGCGGTGCTGTGGCGGAAGGCCCAGTAGATGCTGGTTGGGTCAGCAGTCACTACGATGTGGCACTGGGCAATCCGTGTCGCTTGCGCCAGGAGATATGCCAGAAACCTTTGAAAATTGCACCTGCGCAAGCACCCCAAATTCTGAGAATGCCTACAGTCACAGCATGGGCTGACACCCAAGCCAAAATACCATACAAACATCACCTTCAACGGCCGATTCGCCTTGGAAAGCTGCGCGTAAAAAGGGAAATGAAACGGAACAGTGCAAAAAGGCAAACAAGATTAAAGTGACACAGGCCGCAGCACTGGGCCTCGAAAAAAGGTCCCCAAAGGCCTAGGAGCTCAAGGAAACCACTTCGGGAACGGCCGAGAAAAAGGCGGCGAAGCTCCTGTGTCTTTGGGTTCTGGGCCACTTGGCCCGAGGCATCCCTTCGCATGTTGCGAGAGCAGCCCCAAATGGAAAAGGAGAATGGCTGGTTTCGACCGGAGCACGTTTTTCATATCCACGATGTCCCGTTCGATGTCGTGCACCCAATTTTCCGGAGCAGGCGTATCATCTTGAGCATCAGCTCCCGCAGGGGATGTCAAACAGGAAGAGTTCCTGTCCAGCCCACCCAGCGGCACAGCTCTCCCGGACCTTAACTTCCATTTGCTTGAGAGTATGCTTTATTTTCTCTTGTTGGGTTTTAAAAGGACTCACTTTCTCCAGGGGGCTTAAGCAAATGTAAGTTAAATCAGTGCAAAAGCCTGCGGTGAGTTGATGCAGTTGATGGATCTTGTTTCCTTTCCATCCAGCTGAATTTGGATTGGAGCAATGTGAGAAGCGTTTTGCTTGCTGTCACTTGAAGCGGACCAAACGACGCTGGGTGTGTAGCACAGGCTTGCTCTCAATCTTTCGTTCGATCTTTTCCTCTCAAGAGTTGAATGTTCCCAAGGGTTCAACATCAGAACATCCCGGGCATGTTCTCTCGAGTCAGCCTCCCCCCCCCCTGCGCGCGCAGGTTTGGCTTGCCTGCGCGGGAGGCTCCTTGAGAGCCCTCCGGCTGGGCGCGGCAACCCGGGGGGCCACATAGAGATGGAAAGAGGAAACGATGTCATGTCCCGTGTGGGTGGAGGGTGGACAGCAAGGTGTTAGATTGAATCTTTCAAGGGCTCAAGTTCAGAGGGCACGCCTTGTCAGCCCAAAGCTGTCAGCTGCTTGCGCAATCTTGCGGCACATGAACCCAGCCTTGGGGAAAATACTCGTTTCCCAACTGATTAGCCAAAGGGTAGCATTTGGGTCCAAGGCTTGACAAGAGCTGCCATCGATAGGGGCTGAAACACACAACAAGTTTACTCGGGAAGATTGACAGAGGACGACTTCCTTTGAGGGCCGTGAGCGCAGACTCCAAGCCCCGATGGACGCGGCGGCAGTCACATAACTCAAGCTGCGCGGCGGGTCGCTGCAGCTTTGGACGACTTTGCACCATCCGTTTGCGCATCCAACTTCCTTCGGACCAGCAACATGGTCCGTTAGATGCAACAAGGCGCGACTTGCGCTGGCCGATGCTCTCATTGTGGCTGATTGTTTGCAGGCTTAGCACACTTTGACGCGCAATTGGCGCGCTCAAGCGAATAGATATCGCTTTCATAGACCATCCCCATTCCCCAAGCTGCTTCTGGGATTTGTTTGGAAATCCATTGTGTCTTTCAAAGCAGAAAGCTTTGTGTGGGGACCATGGGGTGTTGATTGTCGTTCGCTGCTACGATGGGCCTCCAAACATTACTCTAGAGGGTCCCCCCTCGTAAGGCGGCCTCCTGATAGCATTCAGGATTTGTATTTCCCAGGCGAGGTCAGTGGCCACCTGCTGAACGTGGCCCATGTGGTGACTTGTGTTGTTGCGATCTGGTAGCATCGGCCTTCCCAAAGAAACAATGGGAAATGATGGGAAACGACCCTTTCTGAAACAGCGCCCAATAATATGCCAATAGTTGCCAACCACCGAGATTTGTGCACTTCTTTTGTGTGCCCTTCCGCCTTGCATAGTTTGAGGCGACTCAGGTTTGGAGCCGACCTCCGTCAGCGTGAAGACTGCAGTGGGCTCAAGACTTTGCAGGTTTGGCAATCGGCATTTGTTGGGGCCAAGCAGAAATATCGTTAGGGCTTTGCAATGGGGGAGCAGTTTCGTCTCTGTTCATTGATGTGTGTGATGGATTTGAGCCATCACTAGCATGACCCTTCATGGACGACAAGATGCCGGCAAAACCAAAGGTCGGAGGGTTTTCCTGACTAAGACCGAACTTCTCGTTCGTTCCGGTCCTTGAATTGAGCCCTGTTTGCCCCCATGCGTGCTGAAATCGGAAAGAAGACGGGTGGTGCTTCTTATGGGCTGGTGCCAGGCTTGGAAATCGGGGATTGCGATAGGGTTTAAAACGATTTTTCACCTGTTTCGTGATTCCTCGCTTTCCGTGATGGAATGGCAACCTGCAGGTCACAACTGAAGTGGGTATTTGCAAGCCATGTCAAAATAGTGCCAATGGTTCTTTCTTGCTTGATGATCTTCAGGCGCTTCAGAAGGATGACTCTCGGGCTCACATGTCTAAGGCCGCAACGCCATACAAAGAGTCAGCTTCTCAGGTTGGGGCCATGGATCTTAGCGGAAATCCTTGACTGCTATTGGGTAACGGATCTTTAGACTTTACCTTTTTTGGAAATAAAGAGATGTTTTCTACTAACCCCCAAACAAGTTAAGCTTTTTGCCGGGGGGTTCAAGCAACGTATCAGTCTCTTTGCTTCGCACTTCGGTAGGACACTGAGACTGCCCAAGTACTGAGGTGCCAGAGGGAAGTACTCATGGGAGCAGGTTGAAGAAATACTTAATCACATGGAAACTCAGCTCCCATAGATTTATGATTTCTTGTGCAGTTGCGCAGTTGGCGTTGCGTTTGTTGAAAGACACCCCTGCACCCTGATGCGCCAGACACTGGCCAGGTGCAGCTGGTGGAAAGCGGAATGAAAAGAGGGTCGACACGACCTACTGCTTGAGGGAACTAACCCCCATCAAAACACAGGCTGGTTTGACGCCCTTCATCATTATATTGCAGGATGCGCAGGATGTGGTGACAGAAAACTCTTGGATTCCGATGTGACTCTCCACTTCAAGTTACCATTCGCAAAGGTGTTCACATTTCGGGAGCGTCAAGTTTCACCCGCCGGGGCACGGCCGTTTGCATGCCAACGATTCCCTGAAGGAAGCCAGTCGGATGTTTTTTCTTGGGGTCATTCCAATTCTCATTCCCTGCCTATCGCCCCTACCCTGGGCTCCGGGCGCCGCTTTAGGCGCGAAGATGACTTCCAGAGCGAGAAGCCGCCTGGCATCAGATGCCACCGCTGGGATGGTTTGGTTTGTTCCAATTCTTTTGCTCCCTGAGGACCAGCAAGAGACTTGCAAAACGGAGGGTCACGCAGGGTGAACATCCTACTAGTGCCAGGGCAACTGATGGGAAAGGCTTTCGGAACACACACACACACACACACAGATGCACACATGCGCACGCTGCAGGCACTTGTTGCAGGGTCCATGTTGAAATGCAGGCTCCTGGCTAGCCGGGCCATGTGAATGGCAGGGGGGGCATCAATGCGCTGGCAGTGCGGCCGGCGGCCTAGAGGAGTTGAGAACATGATGTGCGCTTGGGACGGCAAAAGTGTGAAGTGCTGACAGCAAAAATCAAGAGACCGTATTCTAGGGGTTGATTCCCAAAATGGTTGGTGAATTCACCTACCAACCAGAATGGGATCCCATTGGTTTTGACCCACAGCCATATAGCCATTTTTTTTCAGCCACAGCACGCCGATAGTAGGGGTTGGTTTCTTTTTGCATTCTTTGCAACCATTGTTCTTTTATCAAAAACCGGATCTGTTTCTTTCTGGGTTATTGATGGTTTCCTGAAAATAAGGATCCCTGGCAAGAATGGGGAAGGTACCCCTAGAATTTTGGCAACGAACAGCTTGCAATTGGCCTGCTTCTCATCACTGGACCCAATCTGTGCTTGGTACGCTACGCAGATCTCTACTTCCAGGTCAAGTTGCGCTTGCGCAAAACGTGTGAACTGCTCGGTCCCACGTGTTGAAAGCCTTTCTGTATGGCTCTGGGTGAACTATAACGACGTCACACGACCGAGTGGTTGATGTGGGGAATGGCCCCCCAGCCACCATATTTCAGGCTGGTGAAATATTATAATTCACCCCAGATGGCCAGCTTCACAGCTCGGAGGCCGGACTTGCGCTTGGTCGCTGCTGCGCGCCGGGCGCTTGGCCATTGACACCGCTTTCCCACCCCAGCTGCATTGTTCAAGACCCACGGTGCTCTACACTCTAGACCTTGACATGGAACCCAAAAACCCCGACCATTTTGCCGGAATCTCCTTTTGGTGGATTCCGAGCAACCAGTAATTTATATCCTTTTGTGTGGTTGTTGTCGTCCTCTGGGAACTTCGCAGCAACATGGACTGCTAAGCCATACTGCCCCTCCAGGGGATATGGAGCATGTGGATGTGTGAGTTTTTGAGGGTAGCCTTCTTGCGTGTGTTTAGGGTGCTCCCAAAGGAAATCCCTGCACATAATCTTGACCCCAGATCAATACACCCCTGTTTATTAGTATGGGGGCGTCCCTGGGCTTAGTGGAGAATCATCACTTAACGCCATGGAACGCCCCCAAATAAATGAGCAGGGGCTTATAATCTCTCCCCCCCCCCCCCCATGGAGAGGAGAGAGATTATCAATCAGGGGTCAACATGATTCCCTGCAGACAACTTGCTTCTGCGAGGCTGGGATCGCCGGGTGGAGCTCTTCGACACAAAGCGCGGCCACCCAGAGAAATGCCCGCGGCGAAGGCAGCCCGCACGCGGCTCCGAGCGGAAAGCGGCGATGGCAGTGATAGATCGAGGTGAAGCCATGTCCTAAATGAGACCAGCTGGTGGTTAGGGCGGTTGGGGAGCCGAGCCCTGCCGGAGCTGGGGGAATCCATGTTTTTTGCTTTTAAGTGGGGAGATGTGCGGAGCTACGGATCGGAGTTCTGGTTAGGGACATGGTAGGCTAGGTCCCCCAGTTAGGTGCCCTTTCTCACCAACTTTTTTGGTTGGGAAATAGACGGAACTGAACCAAAAAATGTTGGTGCCAACTTCTTCTATCCTCTCAAATCTGGAGGAGCTCGAGAAAGTCATGCTGGACATCCCGCCCCATCCCATCCCAACCAAACAGAACATTCAAAGCATCAAATCTGGATGACCTGGAGTATGTTTGGGTGGTTTGGGATCAAATCTGGATGAATCTGGAGTATGTTTGGGTTTCCTTGGGCTTCCTTGGCTTCCTTGGCTTCCTTCGAATTCCTTCGCTTCGATGATTTCAGAGTTCGGAGCTGGCCCAGGACATCCAGCTCCCTGGGGCGGCTGGCGTGCCACGATGACTCGGCGCGGGGGGGTTTCGGGGGTTTCGGGGGTTTCGGGTCACGGGGAAGATCAAAGGGTCGGAGGGCGTCGCGTTTCTTCCCCGGAGGTCTTGTCACAGCTGGGCTTCCCGCATGCGTTTCAGCTTTCGTTCTGTTTTTGTTTGTTTGTTTTGTTTTGGTGTTGTCCCGCATGCGTTTTGGCAAATGCTGAAAGCGAGCATGTCGAAGCCAGCATCATGTGACAACTATCCAGCCTACAGGCGTCTCGCCCTGCGATGCCAGGTGCTGTGCGTGGCCTTCGATGCCCAGAAGGGCATCTTGGCCAGCGGAGGCGCCGATGGACGCTGGGGCGCCCAAGAGCGGTGAACTTTTGCGAAGCCGTTTCTTCCAGCTGGTTAAGGATACTTCGTTTTTTCGATTTCTTCCATTTGGTTAAGGGTTCTTCCATTTGGTGAGGTTAACCTTGCAAAGCCTTTTTTTTCTTCCCCCTGTTGGTTTTAAAGGGAATCTATCACTACAGAAGATCTACTATTATTTTATTCCAGGGGACAAAAAAGCAAATGGAGGGTTTGGGAGGGGTATCCAGCTTCCGGCACCTGACCTCCGGTGAGAGGACATTGATCTTGGTTCCTTCCGCCCGTTTTCTGCTGGCCGGGTTCTGCGAGGAAGAAACCACCACGTTTCTACAAACCCATGCCCTTGAGGAACACCCACTTGCACGTTTGGAAGTGCCTGAACCCCCACACTCAGAAAAAGAAGCCCTGGCTTACGGCAAAGCTGGGAACTTGGTTGCCATGGACTTTCCTCTGCGAAAGTCTAGTTTGGGTCCATCCGGAAAATCCGAGTTTCTTAAAAGTTCAAAGTCCAAAGATCCAACCAGCGCCATGAAGGGAGCTCCGATCGTCCAGTTGGGTGAGTTGTTTCGGTTCGATTGGGGGTGAAAGTCAGAAAATGGAATTGGTGCCCTTGAACCTACCACTGGGTACTTTGATCATGGTGAAATGGGACCATTTTGGTATGAACCTAGGCCTTGCCCTGTGGAACTTACTCAGCGACACCTACCTGGGGCGAGGAAGCCAAGATGGGACCGGCATGGCCAACCTTGAGATACATAAGCTGGGTGATAACTACGGTAGCCCATAGGTTTGTGGATCTTCACGTATCTTCACCATGTCAAAGGACACCAACCCGATATTGAGATGTCTAACTTTTCCAAACCTTTGTTTAGCACCCAGGTTAGACCGACCTTTGGCCCATGATGGGGGTGCATGGCGGATGACCGCCACAGTTGACATGATGGCATCCAAATCAGAGTGATGTTGGGTTTGCTTTGAAACCCAGTCAGCCTCTTTAGTGGAAAAGTTGAGGGTCTGGATTCAACGCCAATCCTAAGTTTAGAACTCACAATTCTAACTTTAGCATTGCCAAGGCTTACTCTCAGATGCCCAGATCTCGGATACACCACCCAAAAGTAGTTGCTAAGGCTTTGATCTTGGGCAATCTGCCTTCAAAGCGACCCTCAAAACAGTCAGATTAAAGCGACTTAGGCCTTTTATGGGGTACCCCTTTGCGCGACTGTTTGGCCTTGGTTTTTGTAGAAGGGATTTAATTAGAAGTCGACAGTTTGTGGACTACTTCAAAAACACGAACCCTACGTTTGCCCGATGTTGTTTGGACAACATCCCCGCATGTTTTCCAGCAACGACACTTTCTATTTTCTATCAACACGACCCTCAAAACAGCCACAGGACTCATTAGGAACACCGCAGTCCGGCAACAGCGGTCGGTTTTTTCAAGACCCGACATTACTCTAGGGGTTGATTCCCCATTCTTTTCTTCCACTGTTCTTTTCACAAACCAGATCCATTTCCCAGGGTTTTTGGTGGTTTTCTAGAAAGATCCGGATCCCTGAAAAAATCCCGCAGTAGCGCCCTTTCTCACCCCTTTTTAGGGGAGGGTTCCCCTACTAAAATAGACTACAGAAAAGAAGTTGGTGCCCTTATTCCAACCTCTCAAATCTGGAGGACCTAGCATGCACTCAGTGGTTGACCCTGACCTGGAAGCATGCTTCATATCCCTTCAACACTCAGCCTTTCAATTCCCGGTTCAGTCTGTAGAGTTCCTGGTTACTTGCTTGAGGCATCCATCCTGTTTGCTTGGCCATCAGCTTGAGGCCCGCAGAGGCGCCGGCGCGCAGCGCGCAGCGCGGAGAGGCAGCTGGCCTCATGGCTAGTTCTGTTGGTGTTTGTTTCGCGCGAGCAGCTGTTTTTTTGCGTTGTTGTTTTTTTGTTTGGTGTTTTTTCTTTGTTTGTGTGTGTGTGTTTCCCGTTTTTTGTTTTTGTTTTTTGTGTGTGTGTGTGTTTTTTGGTTTGCTGTTCCATGGACTGTTCCGTTGACCCGACTCCCATCCGTTAGTAAGCATGCTCCGTTCCGTTGGTAAGCATGCTCCGTTCCAGCATCGAACATACACTGCTTAACCTGACAGAGCGTCACTAGCCTCTTCTGGTCTTTTCAAGTATTTGATATTCTCAAAGGATGGCGAATGCGGTAAGGACAAGTGCTACGTGCCAACATTCGCGCGGACCATTTGACATCCTCGAAGGCCTTTATTCGTCCCGCATGCAAGCTGCCTTGGCACTGCATTTTGAAATTCTCACGTGCCATGAATTGGAAGCGATGGAGATGTCCATATTTGCCGGCCTATTATCCATTCACGGCTTAGCCACCTTCCCATCCCTTGCAGGCCGCAGCTGCTTGCCAGGAAGCGGCGGGCGGAGCAAAACACAAGGGGCACGTGCAAAGCGCCGAAAGCAACCAGCGACCTGGTTTGGAGTGGTGGGGGTTTGAACCCCAGCTCCTTTTGAAACCACACGGGGAAGGAACCAAACCAAGCCAAACCACCAGTTAGAAGGAAGCTGAAGCTGGATGCATCACACTTTGTCCAAAATGCGCCTCGCAGCGGCCTGGCATGTTTTGATGGGGAGACTCTTGAACGCAGGCACCTGCTACCATGCCAGACACGGTCAGCCAAGCAGGTGTCAGGGAGCCGCGTTCTGGGAGCTCGTGAGGCTCCGGTAGAATGGCCTTCTTGGCGCATCTGGATGTGCTACGCACCGCGAGCCCGGCAGATCTTGGCTCAAGTCAGCCGTTTGGTCCACATCCGCCTAGCCCCGGAGCCAACCACCTCAAAAACATTCAAAGACAGGGACACCCAAATCCGGGATCAGCCACACGCCGGAAGCCACCTCGCCGATCCCCAGCCGGCTGGAGGCATGACCTCCGAGGTCGCCGCGGCGGAGGTGGCCCCGGGAGCGCAATTTGGACCGGAAGGTGACAAGCCGCCCGACCAGAAGCGCACCGTCGAACGCGCCGGATGTTCGGAATGCGCGGTCTTCAGTTTGTTTTTTGGTTTTTCTCCGGCTGACTGTTGGAATGTGGGTCGTGTTTTTTTGCTTGTGATAAATAGATAGATAGATAGATGGATCGACGAAAATAATTTGCCGTTTTGCGGGTTCAGGTTGGGCTCGCCCATGCGACGGGCCTGTTGAGGCGCTTTGTGTGCTTGTCCTACAGACCTTTTCCCCGCGAAGATATCGAGGTCGGGTCAAGACAAGGGTGTGTGTGTGTGTGTGTGTTGTGTTTGAGTTATTAGCCCTCTAATAAAAAGAAAAGAAAAACACCATTTTGCGGATCCCCTTAAACAGACACGCCCAAACAGAGTAGATTCTAGACGCATGGTGGTTGGCGCGCAAGCCCGGGGTTCGTCTTGCACATTTGCCTGGTTAAGTGCCACAGAAGATTCCTGTTTAATTCCTGGCTACTGGCAAACCTTTGGGATGTCGGGGGAGTTGGTGCTTTGGATGACACAAATTTTAACCCAGGTACGAAATTGGGAAGCAGCTCGGCAATGGGGCGGCTTCCCGAGTCTTTGCATGCAGGTCCCGCGCTTAGTGCTTGTGCAGGTGAGCCAATCAGCGCATAGGATGAGTAGGAGTTGATGCAATACTCTCATTTGTGTCGCACACTTTTGGTGTAACTTGTTTGTCTCACTTTGCCCATGCTCATTGTTTAGGGTTAACCTTCTATTTCAGGGTCCCTTCAACCCTTCACGTGTGCGACTGCGGCCATTGGTTGTTGGTTTGCTAGCTGCCTTTGCCATTTCCACACTTGTTTCTTGTTCCGCTGCTCCTGTTCTAATGCTGTTGGTTGCCCCCGCTGCCATCGCCACCACCGATGCTGCATTGCAGTCGTTCTGGTTTCTTGGCGGATAGCTCGGCTTAGGCTTCACAAGGCGTTTGCCAGAAGTAGCCAGCGAAATACATGCACAGCCCAGGCTTTCCTTTCAGGTTTGGGGTTTCCGTGCGTGAGACAAAACTGAGGGTGGACAGGTGTGATTTTCCGATCTCCAACCCCCAGGATATGGTCCCAAGGACAGGGAAGGCACAAATCGGTGGAAACATCCCTCGGCAGCACCGCGAGCGAAGACATTTCCGGAGGCGGCTGAACACGGGGGAGGAGTTGGCCGTGAAGGCCGTGGATTTGCGGCGGCTGTGCAGCTTTGAGCAAATTGAGCGAACCCAGCGCTCCACTGAGCCACAATCAAAACCGATTCGGGTAGATGAAGGTTAGTAAGGGACAATCCCCTTGCCATAAATAGCTGCGGATATCCGCCTTCTTAATTCTTTACATGGTTCTGGGTCAACCATTGAAATACCGGGTTTGGATGGTCACTCAAATAGTGGCTCCCAGCCATCCCCTGAGCTTTTTAGGTGTTCAGGGTTTGGTGGTAGTTTCCGTTACCAAAAGTTAATCTTGTAGCAGGGGATCTGAGGGCAGTCCAGGTTTGTGAAATCACCTTTTGCCGATTTTGATAGCCATTTATTTATGATCATCCCATCAATGCAGCCTTGCCTTACTTTGTTTGCATTCCGTGTTGCTTCCTACTAGTGCAACATCAGCACGGCGTAGAGGTATGTAGGATTTTGTAGGATTTTGTAGGATTTTGTAGGATTTTGTAGGATTTTGTAGGATTTTGTGCATCGTATGGTAGCCCAGTCAAGTTGGGATGAGCCCAAACATAGCGGGGTTAAACCCGGAAACTCGTCAAGTCATTCCCTACTCGGCACCAGGAATTGGCTTCAACCCGGTTGTTAACCCTCTTGATTTTCCCATTTCTGGCGATGCTCCAAACTCCCCACCAAACCCAAAAAACAGCGGTTTTCTTCCGGACCCTCTGCCAAAGAATCTGGGCCACCCGGTTTTCTATGCGGACCCTCTGCCAAACCACTGGCCAAACCTGCTCCCCTCTTCGGCGCTTCGGCTTCCAAGCCTTCGCCGGCGGCATTGCGGGCGGCATTCGGCGGCGAGCCGAGGCCTTCTGGGGGAGATGCAGGAGCAGCTGAGCCGCCTGGACTGCGAGGTGGGGATCCTGCACGAGCTGCGGCACGCACCTTGGCCAATCGGGGGGATGGCGGGGTGGGTGGAGGAGGGGGTGGGGAGGGGGTGGGGAGGGGGAAAAGGGAAACAAGGCTGTGTGGCGCCCAGAGCCAGCCGGTTCAACTTAGCTCAATAAGTTTCGTGGTTCGGTGTCCGAATTTAACCCACTCAAAGGTAAGCACTCTTGGCGGAGGATCTGAGGACAGCCCAGAAATGGTAGCCTCCAACCATCAACCTCAGGGTGACGGGGGTTCCCTTTAAAAGGAGAATGGTCCAAACCAGGACCCCCCCGAACGCAAGGTTTCATGTTAATTGGTTGTGGGTAGCGAACAAAAACCAGCGGAAGCCGAAAGGTGGTGCTTGAGTGCTAGTGGGTTGCGTATCTTTAGACTTTCATTTTTGGGTTGAACTCAAGTGTGCTTTCCGCATTGAGCCTGTAAACAGAGATTCCCTTGTTGCAGAGGGGTCAACAGTGGCGATGAATTTTAAGACAAGACCTCCAAAGTGTGCCACATGCCAAGAGGTGCACTGGGCTCACTTAAGTCCGATAATCTTAACCCCGGATTAAGCAGAACTGGTTGATTTTGATTGGCGGGTGTCCAATTCCTTTTAGTAATTAAATTGTGGTTGGATTCAGACCACATTTCGAGGGAACACCCCCCCGCCCCACCCCCCACCCCCCCACCCCCCGCCCCCCCCCACCCCCCCCCACTCAGGACGGGTTTATTCATGGGTCAAAGTTCTCGGCCGCCTTCGGCCGTGTCGATCCGCACCAAGGAGCGGATTGTGAACCTTCAAGGCTTCCACAAGAGACTTGGCACGAAGCTTTCGTCAGGCGCGGACCAAGAAAAGTACTGAAGTTCTGAGCTGGCCAAGGGGCTTTTATGCGCGGCCTGGCGTGCGGGAAGTTTCAGACGAAGGCCCAGCTTCACCCGAGGAGAGGCTAGGAAGACTCACTTGTAAAAGACATTGAGGCGAGGCGTGAACCAGCAAGTTGCAGCTGAACTTTGCTTCAGCTGCCACTTGGCGAAACCCGCTTTTCGGACACTGGCAGCCTTTGGATTCCGATTCTCCGATTCAAGGACTGAGAATTGGTATTTCTTGGTCATGGAGTTGGTGGGCGGCGGCGAGCTCTTCGACGTCATCGTGCGCAACAAGTCCCTCAGCGAGATGGAAGCCCGCCGCCCGGCGAAGTGAAGGCGGTGAATCGCCAAAGGAGGGGCTGCAGGAACACGCCAAATGAAGACAGGGAAGAAGGAGGGTGAGGGAAGGCTCCAAAACAAGTCTTCCATGCAACTTTTAAGAGGCTGGCGGATTGCAGGCCACTTCAGACGGGCGCAAAAAATCTCGGAATTTGGTAGGTTTGCATGCAGATCCAAGTTACAAGGCAGCTCGAGCGGTGCATTGAGAGTGGCAGGGACATGTTACATCCAATCATTCAATCACACACTTGGCCACGCACTTGGCCACGCAAGCTGCTAGGCCACATTACACGGGATCAGCAACCTGAATGCAGATTCTGAGTCTGGAGGCAGCTCAAATGCCTGGTAAGATTCGATCCCGAGTAGAATAGACCTTGCTCGCAGAGCAAAGCGGGCTTGAGAGCTTGCCATGAGCCTTGGCCACCCAAATGCGTTTCTGTACTTCAGCAACTCCGGGCTGGTTAGTTTTGGAGCCTATGCCAGGGTATGTCTGAAGCTGTGGTTCAAACAGAGATTGAGGTGTTCATGCATCTCCCACTCAATGCTGCTTGGACATCAAGGTTGGTTTTCTCAAAGCATGTGCCACGGCTTATCTTGAACATGGGGAGGTGTCAGGGATAACAACACCATGCCATGTTGGCAAGCGTGAGAAGCGGGCTTCGGGTGTTTAACCTCTCTTTGCTACTCTCCCGCCCATCAGTTTCGATTCTCATCCAGGTCCTCCAGTAGTGCCCCTTTGCCTAGGCGGCACTAGGATACATATACTTTATAATTCCCCGAAGAATGAGCACACTTTAGCGTGTGTGTGTATTAATATGTATATTTTTACGCAGACATACATGTGTATTCACAATGCGTTCAACCCAAGCTGTTGCAAAATGATCCCCATGAGTGCAACCGCGGGCTGGCGGTGTATGAGGCCATATCTTCATGCAGCTGTTGGAAGGCGTTGGCTACATGCACGCGCGAGGCGGGTCAAAAGTGTTGGCCTACCGTTCGGCGGTTTTGCTCGCCTTCAACAGAGCTTCCCTCACTAGCTGAAAAGTTGCATTTTTGTGCAGGGCCCGTAGCAACACATACCTGTGCCACTTTTGTCCCCCCCCCCCATGCGCATTTTGGGGGGACTGTTTGGGCTGCAAACGGAACCTGGACATTTAGACATTCATACGGCGCATGTTCAGTCATGGCCTCTCTTGTAATTCCCTTTGTTGATTGACTCACGAACCCCTGGCTTGGCCAGCAACTTGAGTGCGACGCTTGTGCAACAAACTGCTGAGAGCTCTTCGTTTCAGAAAGTTTGTCTCAGCCCAATGCAACTTGAGCTTGTTCCGCGTTCGCGGGGGTTGCCTCCTGAAGCGGAGGGTTGCCTCTTGGGCATTCTGCGGAGGCGTGATCCATCGGGATCTGAAGCCGGAAAACATCCTGGTGGCCAGCTCTAGGCGTCGAGTCGTTGGAAACCTGCGGATTTGTCCTTTATGGGTGTGTCTCAAAGACTCGGATTTGAAAGCCCCAAAGTGGTTGGTATCCTTTTGGTCTTCCTTCAATCCACGCCCAACAAGGGACCCTAAAAAGTGACACACCTGTATCTGTATTTAGATGCTCACTTTTTGAAGAGTTTTATCACCTCCAATTCCTAAAATCACCCTGGCCCCTCTAACACACAATTTCCCTAAAATCATCAAGCACTCACCGCATCAGACAGGATTTGGTAGAACTGCTGAGGCGGGTTTTGAGTTTCCGCTTGAGGGCTCTCTGTTCAAAGGATTTGAGAGTCCCTTCGACTTGATATTGCCAGAGCTTGATGTTGCGATGGAAGTTCGTTTTTGTTTTAGCCAGACACGCAATGGGAAACCCCAGTAGCAAAACGCTGCAGCCGCGGAAGCTTGCGGGAGGGCGTTGCACGCTGGACTTTTTTGCGCCTCGAGTTGCCACGAGAAATCTGTTGCCAGAGCTTGAGGGCAACACCAGTCGAGGTGCTGCATTCTTAGCTTGTGTTCAAAAAGGTCAGCTTTCTCCTTGGGGTTTGTCAGCTGGGTGCGTGTCTCCGTGTGTCTCTGTGTGTCTCTGTGTGTCCCTGTGCGTGTTGCAAGATTTTCGGGGGAAATCAAGCAAAAGTGCAGCAGGCAACATGATTTCCCATTTGAGACTTGATCAAAAGGTCCTTGCAAAGACTTGCATGTGATGCGGAGGAGCATCGCATTGCAGGCGTTTGCGCCCGCGAAAGATCCCCGAAGGATTGTGCACAAGAGATGTGTTTGTTCGCGAAATGATTGCCCTAAGGCGTCTTATGCTTGTACGCTTACATGTTTGAAGAAGCATGCGGAACCTTTCGCGGACGGGCCAGAGACTTAGTATATTGCAGGGCGTGCCTTTCCGTTGGGATTACTGCTGAGCTGTCATTCGGGTTCTCAATCAGCTAACAGGTCAGTCCTCACATTATATCCGAAGGCCAATCCAACTTTTCGCTCCTGGCGAATTGACCTGGAGATGAACCAACTTGCCAATGCAAAGGTGTTACAATTAAGCGCGTTTCCAGCTGGAATGTGCCCTGTCCTCGGAGAGCTTGCAGTGGCTTTACCACAGGCTCGATTTTTGCCTCAAGCTGCCACCGGAGACTTGCCCAATCATTCCGGTAAGCCTGGCTCAATACCAGAATTGCATCATAGACTCAAATCAGTATCCCCTTCGGCCCCAAAATCGCCATGATTAACTTTCCCCATGTGGTGAAAGTCGAATCTCTTTTGGTCATTCCTGCCTCCCAAAAATGACCATGGGTAGCTTGTTCAATTTAGCCGGACATATCATCTTGGGGCATATCGCCTTCCCAACCGTCACCCCAGGTCCGGACCTTTCGATCCACCTCCGTCCTTCAACTTCCGGTCGATCGATCGATGGATGGGCGATGGATGGATCGCCAGGCCGGAGCCCAAGGGCGGCGAGCGCTACGAGGTGAAGATCGCGGACTTCGGGCTCTCCAAGGCCTCTGGGCGACACAATATTGATTTTTCGTTCCAGCGAGGCAGCGGGAGGTTGACACAAAATTTGTTGTTCGTTCCAGCTCGAGTCAGCGGAGAGGTTTTTTCCAAAAAGAGCTGGAACGATTTATCCCTTTTTGTTCTCGCTTCTCTAGGGGTGGATTCCTTTTCCGTTCTTGTCAACCATCGTTCTTTTCGAACACCCGCTGTTTCCCGTGTTTTTGTTTGTTGTTTTCTAGAAAGAAGGATGGGTCCACTAGGTCCCCCAGCAATCAGTGCCCCTTTCTCACCCCACTTTTTTGGTTGGGAGGGTTTTTCTACTAAAATAGACGGCAGAAAAAACAGAAGATGACAGCCTTATTCGACCTCTCTACTGGAGCTCGATTTTTCCCTTTTCTCGCTTCCCGAGTTCAAAGGCGAAGCCCCTCCTCTTCCATTTGAAGGTGTTTTCTCAAAAAGGGTTGGTTCATGAGTTCCATTTGAGCTTGCAGTTGCTTAAATGACTATGTTTTATTTTCCCCTCTTAGTCTCAGGGAATCTGTCACTGCTGGAAATATGTCATTATTTTCCAGAGGCTTAAGCAAATGGAAGTATGGTTCCCTTGTTGGTAGCTTTAAACATCACCTTTTTGGCCCGATGAACAACGAGTGTTTTTTGGTGGGGGGTGATGTTTTTAGGGGAAACATAGGGAGCCCTGTTTTCTGCCGCAGCAAGTGGAGACCGTGGTTTATTTGGGTGTACCGTTCAGGTGGGAAGTAGGGCCATTTGGCGCTGCGGTTCGGGCTGTCGCGAGTTCAGCTCACCCTTGTTGTGGGAATTTCTGCGAAGGGCAGAGATGGAATGGGAGCATAGGTGTCCTTTTTTAGGTTATTTTGGTTAGAGATAGATGGGTTCCACTGGAGTAGGTTGTTTTCATGCCAGGACCATCTATTTTCCAAAAAGGCCACATTGTTCGGGAGCACTGGAACATCAAGGCTGTCCAGGCACTGACTCATGTCATTGGGTGTGGTTGCCAGTGTTTGGCAGACTTGTCAGTGGCACTGCCTCTTCAGCCACCACTTGCTCAAAGCAAGTCATGGCCATGCAGCCGCAGCCATGGGTGGAGCTAGTTGGCCCAGCGTCTCCTGGGCTGGGCCTGAACATCATCGGAAAGCCCAGCTGCGATGAGGTAGCCGCTCTGAAGCACTGGACGAGTGAAATGGAGTGGGAGTGGGGGGGGCAGCTTTCGAAGATGTAGGCAGAGGGCGAAGGCGGGTAAGTGCAGCAGATGGGACCCCGAGGTTGAGCAAGGCAATGTCAACCCCGGATTAATAAACCCCTGGTTGACTAATAGGGGGGTGTCCCCTTTTAGTGGGATTCATCACTTTTGGAGGGAACACCCCCCTAATAAAGGGACGGGTTTATTAATCCTGGGTCGACATTACTCTATCCATGCCGACTTCCAAAGGCAAGCATACCAGAATCTTGGGATGCTTGAACATGGAGTTGCGAGCAACTCCTGCTGGTTAAGGCCAATGTAAGTCAAAGTAGTCGTGTACCAATCCACTGTTTGAGGGCAGAAGCTCAAAAAGTCGGAGGGCCGAAGCTCAAAAGTCGTGTGCCAATCGACTTTTGGGGAGGCAGCTGGCTCAAAAACATCCGTGTGCCGCTCAAATTTTCGGGGGGAAGCTGGCTCAGTCCGGTTGCCTTTCCGGCTGAGGTGAGTCGCTTGGGCAGCATGGAGGTGCGGCCCGAGCTGCTGAGGGCCATCTACGCGTTCCGGGGCCTGGGCTTTGGCCAGGCCCTGCGCAGCAAGAAGCTCAAGGAGGGGCCTTTGGTTTGGGCCCCGTGTCGGCCTAGACCCAGAAAGAAGGGGTAGGGGGGGGGCAGAAACATCGGGGTTCAATACAAGCGGCCAACTTTTGGCGGGATTTGAGGCTGGCTCCTCTAGGCTGGGGTCATGATTTTGACGAGTTCGGGTGAGAAAGTCAGAAGCTGGGCTGGTTTTTCTTTAAGCTGCTCTTGGGGGTGTGACGTTGACAGTGGTGAAATCATCGGGCCACTCTAGCTGTTGTCAGTTGTTGCAAAACATCTAGAGGACGATTGGCCCGAAAGCATTTTTCCACCGGTGCTCATCCAGCCGCGGACACCTTTTTACATCGCTGCGGCGAGCGTGTCTGCGCGCGGCGATGCTCAGTGTGCATGGTCACATGAGGGCTCTATCTCATCATCCTACTTTCCTCTCGAACTGCGCCGCGCGATTTCTCACGAAAGTGGTCTGCGCAAGCTGCATTGTTCCAGGCTGCTGCGCGCAAGTGCTCTGTGCAAGTTGCTCTGCGCAAGTGCTCTGAGCAAGTTGCTTTGCGCAAGTGCTCTGCGCCAGTTGCTCCGCGCGAGCGCTTTGCGCATGTGCTCTGTGCAAGTTGGTCTGTGCAAGTTGCTCTGAGCCAGTTGCTCCGTGCAAGCGCTTTGCGCATGTGCTCTGTGCAAGTTGGTCTGTGCAAGTTGCTCTGCGCAAGTGCTCTGTGCAAGTTGCTCTGCGCTAGTTGCTCTGCTTATGTGACTCTGCGCAAGTTGCTCTGCGCAAGTGCTGCCGGAGCTGTGGGAATGTACTTCGCGTACTGTTTTTGTACTTAAAAGTTGCAATTTTCCAGCCGGAGCTGCGGGGGTGTGCTCCGCGTACTACGTTTGTACTTAAAAGTTGCGATTTTCCAGCCTGAGCTGCGGGAGCACGCTCCGCATACTACGTCTGTACTTAAAAGTTGCGATTGTCCAGCCGGAGCTGCAGGAGCACGCTCCGCGTACTACGTTTGTACTTAAAAGTTGCGGTTTTCAGCAGCTCGCCAGTGGATGCCGCCGAGTATCCCGCCAGAGCGGCTCGCCAGTGGTTCCCGCCGAGTATCCCGCCAGAGCGGCTCGCCAGTGGTTCCCGCCGAGTATCCCGCCAGAGCGGCTCGTCAGTGGATCCCGCCGAGTATCCCGCCAGAGCGCCTCGCCAGTGGATTCCGCCGAGTATCCCGCCAGAGCAGCTGGCCAGTGGATCCTGCCCAGTATCCCACGAGCTGCTTGCCAGTGGATCCCGCCCAGTATCCCGAGAGCGGCTCACCGAGCATCCCGCTGAGCATCCCAGAGTAGCTCGTCAGTGGATCCTGCCGAGTATCCCGCCAGAGTAATAGCTCGCCAGTGGATCCCGCCACACCCGCCAGAATCCGCTGAGTATCCCATTAGCTCGCCAGTGGATCCCGCCGAGTATCCCGCCCCCGCTGCGTATCCCACCAGAGCAGCCCACCAGTGGATCCCGCCGAGTATCCCGCCAGAGCAGCTCGCCAGTCTGGTTTTGCTTAATCGCTCGGCGCACAGTTGGGTTTACATTTCATGTTGGCGCCTTCGTGTTTGAGTGCCCTGAGGCTCGGTGCTTTGGGCTGTGAATAAGCAACTTCGTTTAATCCCCCGTCGGGTTTCTTTTTGGAAGGGCTTGAGTTCTCGAGATCGGCCCGCAGACAAGTGGAGTCTGACACACAGACAGGTGGCTCTCAATGCAAACCTTGTTGAGAAGTCATAGGCCCCAAGCCGCTCGAAAACCATGCTCGAATTCACACAACCGTGTTCACGGTCGCAAGCTCGTGAGTGCGGAGGGTGGGGATTGCTCGAAGCGAAGTTTTTTTGGCGCAGGACTTGTACAAGCTCAGCTTCATGACGTCTCACATCGACGAGTTCTGGTCTCACTCCTGGCAGCTCCACTCGGCCCGAAAGATGCTCAGCTTTCCTTGGCAATCTGCATGGGCTCGTCTCCAAGATCCCAAAGAAGCACCGATAATTCCCGCGAAGCTGTTCTAGAAGGCTCTAAAACAGATTTGTTGGCGCTCCCAAAAAAAGCACCGAGAATTCCCGCGAAGCTGTTCTAGAAGGTTCTAAACAGATTTGTTGGCCTTCAAGTGCTTTCGACGCTTTAGTAAATGTGTCCAAAGCGACTGCTTTGGTGTGGATCCACTCAGGCCACATCCAAGCCGTAGGCTTGAGCTTTGAAGCAAGCACCTTGCCATTCCAATGGTGGGAATAACCAGGTAGTGGTTGGAAGGGAACCGTTAGGGGTATCCAAATTTGCGCCTTCAAAGAAGGAGCTAGATAAGTACACATCACCCATGCCAGGATTCCATGGTCCGACTGGTCCGGGCTCGCATCCTAGGCATTTTGGGCATTTCGCCGCACAGGTAAGTTTGAGAACTCAAGCAACCATTTCAAGGGGCCCGTGTAGCAACTCAGGATATTGACCTTGCTGATCTTGAAAAACGGCAACGCCGCCGGCATCGTGGCAACTCTCGCCGCGTTGCTGGGCTTCGTGTTGTCGTTTTATACCTTGCCAGCTTCCAGGAGAGAGCGGTGTGCTCTAATCAACCCTCCCCAAATGTCGAATTCAAGAGTTGGAATACACTCTCAAGCCGTCGCAGAAAGACAAGGCAACATTTGTTGTTCTCAAAATGAATGCCTGTTGTGGAATTCAAAGGAAACCAACAGGAAACCATATTGGCAAGGCTTTAGTTTCTTAGTTTTTCTTGGTTCTGTTCATGTTTTTTTGCAAGCCCATCCCAGCAATTAACCTGGAACCGACAGGGGGCACCTTCGTTTCCACCTGTACCTGATCAAACAAAAAGCACGAGAAGAACAAAGACAGGCCACGGGAAGCAAAACCATCGGGGCACTCGAATTTTGGGGCAGGACTTACTTGGTGAGCTGTTGGGCGCAGCTCTTCGGAGCTTTTGCCTTCCTGCTGTCGCTGCTTTTTTGGCCCCAGCCGCTCGGCGAAAGAAATGAAGGTCAATTTCTGGAAATGGATATGGGGGGAGGGGGGGGCGTATTGTAAAGTTGGACTCTTCCAAGAATAGTTTCAATGGTCCTTTTGGTGTCCCTTTAAAACCACAAAACAGGGGTACTCTCAAATCAAGACACCCATTTGGACCCTTGTTCTTGGTACTGGGGAGAGACCAAAAGGAAACCAATCATAGAAACCAATCATACTTTCCGGGACCCTAGGTTTGAGAGACCCAGTTTCTCCTAAATTGGATACCGATCGTTTCACTCCCAGTCCTTCAGAGACATATTTTAATAAAAATATGCACTCACGCATCACGAGCCAAATCAGGTCTTGAGATCAGAAGTGCGCAGCCCAGGTCACCTAAGCCATAAGCCACGCGGGGCAATGGGTTGAGGGTCAACAAAAATGCTTGACCCCAAACATCCTGCATGTTGTCTTCGCAAGTTGCTTGCTCGGCATAGTCTAGGTCCTCCAGCTAGGTGCCCATTTACCCTTTTTTGGGGGAGGGTTCCCCTACTAAAATAGACAAAACCAAAAAAACATGGTACCGTTACTCTAACATCTCTACGGGAGGACGTAGTGCGGCTTTGGGGCACTTCGTCCAATGCAGGGTCCCAAAGTGGTCAGTAGGCGACAGACGGTCTTCCTGGACAGCTGCTGCATCGACCAGTCCTCTGCGGAGAGCAAGGCTGAAGGCATTTGGAGCATGGGCGGCATCCTCAAGAAGTCGAAGCGGATGCTGGTGCTGTGGGACCACACATTCGTGGAAAGGCCAGGACGTCTCTTTCATCATGTTTGAATTTGTCTTGGCAATCTTGACGCTCAACGTTCAAGCCAGTACATTTGGAATTAAAGGATACAACAGTTGATCTTGTTTTACTGAGGCTCCAAACATAGGTCTTGCTACTCAAACCCAGACTATTTAACTCCTGGCAACTTGCCAACATTTTTTATGAATCCGGGTGAATTGTAACGACCTCACACGACCGAATTCACCTCAAATGGTGGGTTATGTGGGGAATAGTCCCCCAACCACCGCAAGTTTCAGGCTGGTGAAATATTACAATTCACCCCGATTAATCCTAGAAGTGCTGTTTTTGTTGGTGTCCCGGTGGAGCTCAGTTTGCACCATGTCAATTATCCCCTGGCAATGCAGAATCACCGCCCATACACTTTCCATGTAGCTCTTCTTGTCCCCGCGTCTGGGTCCTTTTTGGTTGGGGGGGAATTTGTGTCTCCCGTTTCGGTGGGTAGAATAACTATGCAACTCATGTGTATGGTGTTTGTTCACCTCTTTCTCTTCGTGTTCAAGGTTGAGTGCAGGATTTATGATGGGAGCAAGCCAACAAACAAAGTAAACACGCCAGCTAGCAGTGAGCAATGGACAGCAATTGCCACCACCACAACTGCACAACGATAATCGCGACAACGACAATAACGAAGATAACAACAACTACAACGCAGCTTTGCAGAAGCAACAGCAGACTGCAAAAGTCAAAGCCGCCAATGGGACGGACAATGGCACAAAAACTCGAAGCTGTTGCCCTGACGGCCGGCAATGAATGCCGAAAACTTGCTTTGTGCAAGAAGCCCAAGCCTCTCAGTTTGCCCAAGCAAGACCTTGTCGCGCGACTTTCATCGCCACCGATGGCCGTGTCAAAGCAGTCCTTGACGCTGCGTGGGGCATCGCGCGGGTTGGACCAGCGCATCTACTGCGCTGAGGTGTGAGCCGTCTTCCAAGTACACTTGATGAGCAGGCGGCCGCGCCTGCGATTGCCTTGTGTGACTACAAGAGCCTTGTGCAGATTGCGGGAAGGGCGCGCCGCGGAGGCAAACTGCCGCTCTGATCGGCTGCGCTTTGGACCCCAACATTCCGGATCCTGTGGGTCCCGGCGCGTGAGTGAACTCAACCGGCTTGCGGACCACGCCGCGGTAAAGGGAAAGCCATGCACCCCACACACGCACGCACAAGCGCACGCGCACGCACACGCCCACGCACACGCGCGCGCACGCGCATGCACACGCGCATGCGCACACACACACACACACACACACACCCACACCCACACCCACACCCACACGCACACGCACACGCACACGCACACGCACACACCCACACCCACACCCACACGCCCACGTGCACGCGCACGCGCACGCGCACGCGCACGCACACGCACACGCACATGCACATGCACACGCACATGCACACGCACATGCACACGCACATGCGCACGCGCACGCACACGCGCACGCGCACGCGCGCACGCATGCGCAGTGCCAGTGCACGCATGCGCATACGCATTGGAAATGGATCCCGCTCTCTCGCAGCAGATACCGCACACCTTTCGGGAATGTGGACTTGCTTTATGATGGAGAACAGACCATCAAAATGGCCATGCGTATGAGCTGGGAGGCCACCTTCTGGCAAAAAGAGCCACGTGCTGGGAATGTAGATCAGAGCGCGTGCCCCGTGTTGGACTCTCACAAGAAGTGGCTAACCTTTGACAAGGTCAAAGATCCGAGCTTCGCCGTTGCCTTAGCTGCCGGTAAGGAATCCCGCAAACTTGCTAAGCAGCATGAGCTACTTGAAGCCCATTGCACGTGTGGACAGGAGTGGCCTACTAGGCATCACCTCACCTGGGCTTGCCTGGATAGGCCCAGACCGCCCAGTTTGCGAGAGCCTGCCTCGCGAGCTGAAGAAAGGCTGCTCGTCAGTTGCGTGGCTATGCCACCCGCTGCTGTGGACAGAGCCAGTGGAGATCTTGAGCCTAAGGAAGACCTTGTCGCACGACTCTCTGCAAATTCTCATCGCCACCGACGGTAGTGTCAAAACACTTGGCGGACAGCGCCGAGCTGCGTGGGGCATCGCCTTTGACGGCTGTTCCAGCGCCTTCGCCATGCACGGGTGTGATCAGCACATCTACACCGCAGAGGCGTGGGCCCTGTTTCAAGCAGTCTTGATGGTTGAGCAGGCCGCAGCACCTGCCATTATCTTGTGTGACTGCAAGAGCGTTGTGCAGACAGCGAGAAGGGTGCGCCGCGGTGGCAGGTTGCCACTCTGGTCGGCTGCACTTTGGAAAATGCTTGCAAACATCGCGCCAGCGTGCCGGATCCTCTGGGTCCCTGCGCATGACAGGCGTCCTGACTGGAAGCCGCCGGATGGCCGAATGCCGTGAGCTCAACCGGCTCGCGGATCATGCTGCAGTGGTCCGGTGCACACAGCGCCTCGCGCAACTGCGAGACTGGGCATGCGAGAAGGGCAGAGCTGCCCAATGGAGTAACCAGGCGAAGGTGTGGCAACACAAAGTGCTTGGCGAATTTGCCAACGATGTACAAAGACGGCTGCCTGAGGGGCAGTCGGACTATTGAACTTGCAACGGACGCCCTGTCCTAGCAAACAAGCGATCATACAACAGGCATACATGTGGATCTTGCTACATGTACTTGAAGGTTTCCGAGCATTTACGTGCGTTTTCGCATCTTTTGCACCTTAGGGATGGTTTGTGCCTTGCTCTTCAGCTCTGCACATGGTTGTGATTGCATTGCAAGCATGTTTCCTTTAGCTTTGTGACCCGGCGCTTTGGCGCCCCGAAGTCTGCCACCAGCCACCCTTGTGGCCCAGGCTGTGTGCAGAAACAAGAATACACACACACAGAAAGGGCGACCGTGCTTGCGGCGCAAGCCGCGGGCGGCGGGGCCCTTATTAGGTCTGCGTGCAGTGGGGGGCCGCCCTGCCCCTCGCCAACAGGGCAATTTTCGCGGCTGCGGCATTTTGCTGCGGCCGCCAGTCAATGGTCAGCGAGGGGCTCCTAGCCGCCACTTAGTGGTGCAGGCTGGTGTCCGACAACAACAACAACAACAACAACAGTGCACAGTTCAGGCTATGGTGCATGTTCGAGCTCGCTGCCTTTTTGAAGAGCCACGAGAAAGCGGCGATAGCCATCCGGCCGACTTTGTTGGGGCCCTGCTCCCTGACGCTTTTCAGCAGCTTGTCAGTGGCCATGGTCCTCCTGTCGCTACTCATCAACTCCCGGTTCTACAGCTATGACTTGTTGGCTTTGCTGGCCCTCGCCATGTTGCCCACATTCTATGGTACGGTGGTGGTGTTCCGGAAGTACTGCATGCGCCTTTGCTATTGAGGTGGATCTTGAACCCTTTGCTTTTTGGGAAAGTGAAGATTGCCCAAATAGCACGCAAGCAGTAAACACATTTCGGGCAGCTTAATTGCCATCAAGGTCACTTCAGACCCTGCGCAGCCAGCTGGAAAGTTTCACCGTGGCGACAACACAGTGTCATTGCTGCAGCGTGGGCCACGAGGAAGCTGGCATGCCCATCCTCTGCGACCGGAAGATCGTGGAAGAATGTATCCAGAAGCTTGGCGAAGTTTCCAGACTCCTCGCCCCAGGTTCATAGGAAGGTCTTATGCGTTGAGTTGGGGCATTGCTGCTGGTGGAGCATGGTGGAGCAGTGGGTGTTGGTTTTTTGTTGTTTGTGGCCAAGTGCTTCCATAGTGCTTTCATGTGGCTGCCGCGCTAAAAAGAAGAGGTAAGGGCACCTGCTAAACATTGCCGCTCAGGACACACTTGCCAGATGTCAGTGCTGTGTCACAATGTGTAGCCGCGACCAACACGCAGTGCGGGGGGAGGTTGTTTCTTTGTATGTGGTTGATTTGTGTTTGTCTGTTTTTGTTTCCGCGGTGATTTCTTTTTGCTCAAGCCATGATGAACCCAAGGTTTAGGCCAGGCGCTTGAGCTTGAGCCCTAGTGGCGCGCACATGGATCTTGGGAAAAAGGAGATCTTTTGTTGACTTCTGGTTTCATTTTTTTCGATTGGTAGAGTTTCTTTTGAAAACGGTTCTTTGGGTTTCAAAAAAGACATTTCAGCAAATCGATGTTTATTGTTTTCATTTTAAGGTGCGCCTGGTTATAAATAGATGGGTTCCACTGGTTTAGATGGGTGTTGTTCGATTTGCCAGGGAAGCCCATCTATTTTTCCCAAAGGCCACCTATGATTTGATTTTAAAGGCAACCTATCACTACTGGACATATTTAGTCATTGTTTGTCCAGGGGACTTCAGCAAATGGATGATTCCAAGTGTTTGTTCTTATTTCTTACCCTCCACATTGCTATGAAACCCCTGGGGAGGGTCAAGGGTCCCCAAGTTTCCCTTTTGGCCTTCGGTTTCGCGCTCGAGCCGAGGCAGTGGTTTGGGGGCGAGGAGGCCTTCACGGCGATGGCACGCTCCGCACTTCTGAAGGCCGGGATGTACGAAGCCGAAGCTGAAGCCGCGGGCACTTGGGGGTGTGTCTTTGTAGCGGGTACTTTTGAGAGATACATATATCTATATCTGGGTGAATTATAACGACCTCACACGACCACGACTTACATTACATTACATTACTTTAATACATACATACATACATTACATTACATACATACCTACCTACCTACCTACCTACATACATACACAATTGCATACATACATACATACATACATTACATTACATTACATTACATTACATTACATTACATTACATTACATTACATATATACATACATACATACATACATACATACATACATTAATTTCATTACATACATACATACATGCATACATCCATACATACATACATTACATACATACATGCATTACATTACATTTCATTACATTAAGACATACATACATATATACATACATACATGAATTGCATTACATACATACATTACGTTACATTACATTACATTACATTATACATTACATTACATTACATTAATACATACATACATACATACATACATACCTACCTACATACATACACAATTGCATACATACATACATACATTACATACATACATACACACATTACATTAATACATACATACATACATACATACATACATACATACATACATACATACATACATACACAATTGCATACACACATACATACATACATTACATACATACATACATACATACATTACATTACATTACATTACATTACATTACATTAATACATACATACATACATACATACAGTAATTACATTAATTACATGACATACATACATACCTACATACATACATACATACATTACATACATACATACGTACATACATACATACATACATACATACATACATACATACATACATACATACATACATACATACATACATACATACATACATACATACATACATACATACATACATACATACATACATACATACATACATACATACATACATACATACATACATACATACATACATACATACATACATACATACATACATACATACATACATACATACATACATACATACATACATACATACATACATACATACATATACATACATACATACATGCATACATACGTTACATACATACATACATACATACATACATACATACATACATACATACATACATACATACATACATACATACATACATACATACATTAATTTCATTACATACATACATACATGCATACATCCATACATACATATATTACATACATACATTACATTACATTTCATTACATTAAGACATACATACATACATACATACATGAATTGCATTACATACATACATACATACATACATACATACATACATACATACATACATACATACCATTACATTACATTACATTACATTACATTACATTACATTACATTACATTACATTACATTACACTACACTACATTACATTACATTACATACATATATACATATATACATACATTACATTGCATTACATTACATTGCATTACATTACATTGCATTTTATTACATACATACATACATACATACATATATACATACATTACATTACATTACATTGCATTACATTACATTGCATTTGGTTACATACATACATGCATACATACATATATACATACATTACATTACAATTCAATACAATACAATACAATACAACACAGCACATGACAATACCAGACAAGACAATACATATAAATGTTTGTATCTGTTTGAATTGTATGGAGAAAGGATCTTTTTTCTGCGGGTACGTTTGGTGTATGGCTGTGGGTCAAAGCCAATGGAATCCCGTTTTGGGCTAGGTGCACCACCCATTTTGATTTTTTTTTGTGGGGATTGGGATGTTCGCTGGGGGTACCGGCTTCTGACCCATGGATTATACATAGATAGGTATCTAGGTCCCTCAGTACCCTTTTACCCCTTTTGTGGGGGAGGGTTCTCCTAGAGAGTACTGGAAAAAAAACGGTACCCTCATTCGAACTCTATATATATATAGTATATGTGTACCTTTTCCAGGCTCTAGGTTATAGTGAGGGTACCATTGGAGAGTAGCGAGAAGTAGTTATACAGATGCAGATGAATACGTAAGCTAAATGATTACAATAAAGAGACATACATATATATATATATACATACACTGTGTGCATAAACAAATATGGCGAGCACAATGATCCGTACCAGGCCAGGAGGGAGAATCCCAATAAAATTGCCAATGCCTGTGTCCAGCAAGGGAAGTGGACAGGAAGGTGCTGGCAGACTAGTTGCAATGGAAAACCCGGTCCCCTGGCTGTTGGGTTGGATGCTCCTGTAACGTTTTGGGTGCGCGTGGGCGAACGGTGTTTGCTTTATGTGTAGGGGACAAGCCACTTGCCCATTTTAACCTGGACAATTTCTACGCCAGGCGCCCATTGGATTGGTCCGGTGTCCATAGTGCCTCACATAGGGGTCCATCTATTTGGCGCAAGATGTGGTCCACAGTATGTCTCGCAGGCATTCTTAGAAGATACAGAACAGTGTCAACAGCACAATCTCTAACACACGAACTGATGTGCCCATTTCGTAGTGGCTGGACCCTGGCTGCTAGCTTTCCAGCAATTTCCACCATCCGGTCTATTGATTGAGGTGCAACTGGAGAACATATGAATGACCTTTGTTCCCCAAGGAATATTATTGAGTGATTAAATCACTCGCTCCAGCTAAAAAGGCTCATGTACTACTTTGAGCAAGGATGTGTTTCCTGGTGTTTTCAGGATTCCCTTTCCAGGGCCTTTTGCGTCTCAGTGCTATCGTGCATTTAGGGGCCGCGCTTTTCTGGCGAAAGCAGCAAGCATGCATTTGTTTTTTTCTCGATACGACCTCGCAACATCCGCTTGCGTTCCTTCCAGGCCTTCGCAGATCAGTTGGGCTACCACCTGTTCCCCATCCGCCTGCTGCTGCTGGCCACCTCTCCAGTTCTTTGGGGCGTCTTGGACCAGAGCCTCGGCCCAAGAGAGGTTCAGGGCGGGTGGGAAGGCCAGCCCAGCAGGAAGCTTCTGATTTTTCCGAGGAGCGCCGCTATTGCGCGCGTTGGCGGCAGCCACACCATGTGGTGGCTCATCTCGGGCCTGGGGTTTTGGCTCGGCTGCATCCCCATTTGTGCGGTCTTTTCCCTCTTCATCGCGAACAAGCTTCGGCAGCCGCGCAATCCCTGGTGGGACTGGATGAGCCTCGGCTCGCAGAACGGAGCTGATTTTGAGTCCTCTCCTTGGTGATTTGTTTGCTGACATTCGCAAGAAACGGCAAGGGCCGGGGACTTTGGGGAATCTCTCGCTCTGAGGGCGTAAGTTGCGTCAGGATCAACTTGCTGGTGATGTTCTTGATGCTCCCGGTCTTTTGGCTGACCTTTGGTCTGTCCTTGATGTTGGAGCACCAGGACAGCGCTCCCTCGCCGTGGGCATTAGGGCGTACTAGAGTATCGCAGTATCGCCTTGTGAGGGCTGCCAGCAGGTTCGCGCTCCATGGCTCTTGGCACCGTTTTATTTTAAGCCGATGCTAGAGCTGCTAGAGAGCTATCTTGGCACGTGAATCACCCCAGGACTTCGAGCAAAAGTGGATCCCAGCCACCATCTTCAGCAGCATCATGATCTCTACTGCCTGTGTCGCAGCTCTGCAGCGCTGGGAAAGCTTGACTGTGTCGTCCGATGTTCTAATTGAGCAGCGCGTTCCGATTATTTTGTTTGTTTTTGCGCTTGCCGTGGTGTTTGTGTGCGTCTTTGAGTTTGTGTACTTTGTTGTGTTGTGTTGTGTTGGCTTGTGTGTTGGTACGTTGCGTGGTTTGCATTGTGGTGTGTGTGTGTGTGGATCTTGCGTCTTGTGTTGTGGTGCTGTGCCGGGTTGGGTTGTATTATGTTGTTACGCGGGTGTGTTGTGTTTGATTGTCGTGTTGTTTTGTGTTGTGTTGCGCAGTGCGGTGCTGTGTTGTGGTGTGTGCGTTTGGGTTTTGGTGTGTGGGTGTGTTGGCCGTGTTGTTTTTGTTTGCTTGTGCGTGGTGTTTATGTATTTTTTGTGCTTGGTTTTTGTGTTTCTTTGGTTGCGCTGGGCCGGCTAGTCTCACGTGTTGTTCTTTGAAATTGACCTTTGGAGCAAATTAAATTGCATGTTCCAAATTTCACGGTCTGCGGCGTAATGTTGACCCATAGGGGGGGGGGGTGTCCCTGGGTTCAGTGGGGAATCACTTTTGGAGGGGAACACCCCCATATGAATCAACTGGGGTTGATGATTATGGGGTCAACATGGCATTGGTTGCGATGGGTGCGTGAGAGAAAGTGCCTGTCAAGTGTGGAGCATGCGCGCGAGCCATTCGTGTGTTTGTGGTCTTGATTGTGTTGGTTTGGTGTGCTACGGCCTGTGTTTTTCCTGTGCGTGTGCAATGCGTTGTGTGCGATATGTTTATGCTTGTGTTGTGTTTGTTTGCGTTGCGTTCCATGTCGCGCGCGCGTGTGTGTGTGTGTGTGTTGCAATGTTCTTTGTTCGACTAAGTCAAATCAAGCTGAAGCTCATGATTTGGATGCTGGAAGGGTATTCAAAGAAGGCGCCCACGCATGCTCTCGCCCAATTCCCAAGCGTGCGGTGATTTTGCTGCTGGTACATGGGCTTCAAGTTGGTGCGGCGTGATATTTTGTGCCCACGGGTGCTTAGAACCACTCACGCTGGTTTTGGCGGGTCAGGAGCGGGGGGCAAAGTTTCGCTTGACCCCAAACCTGGCTGAGGGGGGAACCAGAAGGAGGCTGTTAGACCAGAACCTATTTAAGCAGTGGTGAACATGGTTGAGCACAATCAAGGGGGTTACACAATGGGGTGGCCCGACTCGATTTTGGTTGGCCTGGTTTGATTGTGAAGGGTTGGGCGGCACTGGCAGGGAGCAAGAGCTGTCCGTGCCGCAGCGCTATGGAGTGCTAAGAGGAGGTTAGCCCAAGCCCGGAAAAGCGCACAGATGGGTGTTGGTGTTTTCCTTGTTTTTCCAGGGCACCCTGTTGTTAAAGTTAAAGCGACACCAAAAGAAGAGCCGCAGCACGTTTGTCCAGCTTTCCCCACGTGTTTTGTCCCATGTCCAAAATCCAAAAAGAAATGGATCAGGCACCACTTTGAAATTTGGTGGTTTGCATTGGTGCTTTGGATTTGGATTCGACCCCCCTGATTCTTCTGGGTATATAAATGAGAGACACCAAGACACAACCACCAAGCCACGTATTCGGCTCCACCAAAGAAATGGGGGAAGCTGCATGGATGGCTTGGGGTTGGCTGCTGCATGGCTTGGGGCTGGCTGAGGTTTGGAACTTGCCCTGGTGCTGGTCTTCGGCCTGGCCTTTTAGTTACGCGCAGCTCACGGAGCCCTCTCTGTGAGAGACTCCATGCGGCGCGCGAGAAAAGTGGCGCGCGCTATAAGCCGTTTAAGCGTACTCGCAAGCTCCAAGCTGACTCGGGGAAGCGCCGGGTTTTTCCCGCGTCCAGTGGTTTGCCTTTGAAGTGCGCCTTTTTTCCGGAAGTGAACGTTGGCAACCAAGAGGTGCGAGCTTGGTCGCACGTTCAACTCGGGGTTTAGAGGCCACGAGGGTCAGGTTCGGAGCGAGTTCAGCTTCAATCTCGCGAAAGAGTCGAGACTCTGTGTGGCGACGTTAGAACTATAGATAGCGCGACTGATTCTCCTGATCAAGTTCTTTTGCGTGGCAGTTTCCGCGGAAGGCAACCAGAGAAAGTGAGCCGCCGGAGGCGGTACTGAATGTCTATCCTCATCACAGCGCTACCAACACATCAACTTCGTTATCGAGAAACGACAAGAGAGAAAGAGAGGAGAGAGGGCCCCAGTCAACATACCAGAAGCTATCGCTAGATTCCGGAGGCTTTCTGAGGCAGCCTTCAGACACAAATCCCACGCAGCCTGTACAGCATCTTCGTCTCGTGCCGCTTTTTGACGTCTTCGTCACGGCGTTTAAGTTGTTTACTGACGTCGCAACTGAAGGCTTGAAGGCAAGTAATCAGCACGCTGTGCTCGCAGGGCCTAGGCAGCTTGGGCAAGGGAGAAATTGATTTCCCACGGTGTGGCTGGGCCAAGCGAGAAATTGCAGCTCCCACGGCTGGTGATTTGATTGGTGTCACGCGAGAACGGTCGCAAGATATCCAATGCTTGTGGAAAGATTTGAGCCTTGATGTGAAATAGTTCAGATGTATATTCACGTTTGATGCGCACCGGAGGAAGACACCTGAATATTAGGCTGGCAGGCATGAATTCCGGCAAACGGATTGGATGTGCTTTCTGTGGCTGCTAAGCACAGCATTGCGAGTGCTGAGCAAATCCGGTCTGAGAGGAGCCGGAAATTGAATTGGCCCAGCGGGGCCAAAAGAAAGGGTTGGGAGCGTGGGCTTGAAAAACAAATGACCAGGAATGGAACCATGGAAGGTCATCCTTGGAGCAGAAAGAGTGGGGAGATTCAAATGCCTCTATAACACGGGGGAACAAACAACCCCAAGTGTATTTGTTCCTTCTTTTTTGTTTCTTTTTTCGGAAACATGCACTGCTCCAACCCCGACATTCCCAAGACCCTTCAAAGCCAAGCCCCCATATTTGTTTTACCGGTTTCTCTTTTAAGACTCGTTTAGTACCTCACTTCCTGAGTTCATGAACTTTAAACTTTTTGGGAAGACCATTTTCGTGGGGCATATAAAGTTTGAACTTTTTTTGGGCCATCCACTCAGCCAGCGAGGTACTCTATTGCTATTCAGGGCTAGATCCACAAAAACCCGCATCCAAACCGCTTAGATGAATAGTGAGCCTGCCGTCTCAATGTTCCTCGCGTGCGATTCAATCCTTGGCGCGCGAGCGAGGAAAAACATGCGCTGCGAAAAGCGGACTCCCAACCAGGCGACTTATCAGATTGGTGGCTCCCAGCCATCCGGTTCCTTGGCTTTTTTAGCTTTGTAGCTTTTTAGCATTTTAGCTTTTTAGCTTTTTAGCTTTTTAGTGGTGAGTGGGGGTGTCCATTTAACCCAGTAATGAAAGGTTAAACGTTTAGCGGGGGATCTGAGCACAGCCCAGATTTGGGATACGAATTTGTCACCCTGTGGCGATAAGTTTTCCAATGTGGGAAACATCATACTTTTTGTGTTTTTCCCCACGCTCCTCCCATGTAAAGGACCTTTTGACTGCCTTTTGACGAACCCCCAAATGCCTTTTGGAGAAACAAATGACACTGGTAGAGGACTTGAAGCAAGATGAAACCATTGCCATCCATGTTGAAACAAGGGACGCACACTTCCTTCAAGCGATGCCTCCGTTGCTACAACCGGTGTAGCATGACTCCTGGCGCCTTTTGTTCAACCGGTGAAAGCACGGATCTCCAGCGTCTACTTATGCATGCTTGTGCACAAGCCTACATAGATACACACATGGTCATGGCCGGGGGCCCTAAATGGAGTATTGATCCCCATTTGCTTGAAGTCATTGGACTTTTGAATGTGGTGGAGCCAATGGAGATAGAACGACATACCGTTGGGTGCTTCATTCTGAGGATGTGTTCCTTTCAAATGGCCCAAGCCGATGATTCACGGAAGGACCAAGCTTTGGGACTCATGTGATGCATCAAGCCTTTCAAACACCAAAAGAAACTGCAACATGGACAGAAAAAGGTGAGCTGGAGTCGCTGTACACCCTCGGTTTGGGGGCACTCACCAAGGCCATTGGTGGTGGCGCTTCTCTGGCGCGCACTCGCGTGGGCACCCCGCAGTACTGGGCGCCGGAGGTCAGGTTGGGGGGAGCCGCAGGTCCTCAAAAGAACTTGCGACAGGGGAATGACCTTCGCGGAAACCGGGTTGGGAATGAGCCGGGTATGGATTCCCTGAAGGAAACCATGGATTGTTCATAGGGGTCATGCCATTTCTCTGCTGAGAACCAGCAAGAACACCCATATGGGGAACCCCGGAATATGAGGGGGTGCCTTTTTTTGAGTTGCCACCACCAACTTGGGGTCCCCTAACACAAGACGTTGTCATTTGGGGGGTGCCTTTTTTTGGAGGGAAATGGGTACCCGAATGGTGGTACCCAACAAGCGATGAATCCCCCCCTATGTATCAACCCGGGGTTTTCATTGCCACCTTGTTTGGTGGTTGTATCGGGACATCAAAAGGACTACCATCATTTTGGGAGTGGTGACCCTTTCGTAAGTTTCCTCCTGCAATAGGTTTCCCCTGTCCCCTGTAGGTTCCCTGTAGCGGCTTTTGACATTTGATGTCGTTCTTTGAGCTGACCCCTTTTGTGGTGCAAAGGGAACAATAGCAGATAGGTTTGTGTGTTACCCCTCTAGGTTGTGGCGGCTTTTGAGATAGGTTTTTTGGACATGTTTGTTTTTTTCCGGTGGCTTCGAGCCCCGTTTTGGGGATTCATTTTGTTTAAGCCACAGCCACAGCTATTTGGATGATCCATGGTGACATTCCAAGCTCTAACCTGACCAGCATCTCTCGTCTTTCTGGCCATGCATAAAGCAGCCTCCCGGCCATTTCGATTTGTTTGAACCAGGGATGTCCAGTAGAGTAGCCCCAGAGGGTTTTCTTTTTTTCCTCGAACCGCCTGCGCGGATTCATTGATCCGGAAGAAGAGGTCAGATCTCACGTCAGGTGTTGGATGTGCAGAAAAGGGGCGGCTCCTATGATCAAGCCGCCGACTTCTGGGGCCTCGGCGCCGTGCTTTTCGCGGCTCGGCTTCGAGGTCCTGGGGCTTCGAGCTCGCTTTGCGAATGCAGCCCTCACACCATGGAGGGTTCAGAGAGGGCCCCTTTAAAAGGAAAACGGTCAAAGGGCTTCCCCGAAGGTCCCATCTTCATGGGAGGGGTAGGTCGTTGAAAAAAGTGGCCGCAGGCGTCTACGACCCGCCTACAGAGCAACATGTCGCCTTGGATCTTTCGTTACTCAAGGCCGCTTTTCTCAGGTTCCCCCTAATTGGTGGTTTGGATTGGTGGCTTGGGGAGTTGAACCCCTGTACATCCTGTACCTTTTGAACCCAGATGGGAAAGGTACCTTTTAACATCCAAACCGCCAAACCAGACCACCAACTAGGGGAAAGTGATTTCCGATGGAAGTCTTTGTGCACCGGTTTGTTGTCCTTCTTTGGCTTCTTGCGACCCGTCATTGCTGAGGTCATGCTTTGTGGGCGCTATCCGTTTGACGGGCAAAAGCAAGCGCTGGATGACCAAATCCGCACAGCCTCGTACAGCATGTCAGGCGAGGTAGAGAAAACCTTTCGGTTGAGGGGGGATCATTTACCTAAGCCTCAAGAGCCTTGCTCCTGTTGCTGAGCTACCTGCCAGATATCAGTCTAGGTCCCCCAGTAGTGCCCTTTTGCCGTTTTTTTTTTGGGGGAGGGTTCCAAAATAGACTACAGAAAAAAGGGTTCCCTTATTCTTCTGCTTTGTCATGTCCATGGTTTCCTGCATGGCTGCCGTGAGACTCGCAGGCTCGCGGTGGCGAGGCATCTCCGAAGCTGCGAAGAGCTTGGTGCGGGGCCTGTTGCGCGTGAACCCCGTGGACAGGCCAGCCGGGAGTGGGGCTCATGCGTTTTATGCAATGTTTGGCCCTCACAAACCTGGGGTTTTGGATCTAATGTTAACCCCGGAATAAGCAGAAATCCTGGTCGATGGATAGGGGGGTGTCTCCTTTTAGTGGTTGGATTCAAATCACTTTTGGAGGGAACACCCCCCCCTACTAATGGGAGGGCTTATTAATCCTGGGTCAAGATTATGGCTCAGCAGCTAAGCAGTGGCTCCAGTTTCGGCCTCGGCTGCAAATGTTGGGTCGCCATATGACCCTGAGTTTCTAGACTGGACACGTTTGGTCTTGGGACCATTTTAGTTTAGGCAAACAGCTTGGGCTTGTTGCGTATGTCCACTCGGAAGTGGGCTTGAATTGGGAGTGAACACAGAACTTTGGAGCAACAGCTCCCAGCCAGGCTCTCCCTGGACGACTGCTTGAGTCACCCCTGGGTCACTGGTCAGCCGATGCCATTGCCAAAGCAGCAACGCCTGGCTCCAGCTGTGCCAGTGATCGGCATGAGAAGCCTAGCAACTTGGCGTGGAAGATTCCGGCCGTGGCTTCAACCTCCCTGCCCTAAAAAAACAAACTTGGGGTGGGGGGGGGTAATTTTTGCAATATAATTTATGATAACATCGGAAGCCTAGAGGAATGAAATTGGCTGCAACGCGTTGGGTCCACGGGAGGGGTTAGCCGAGAATTTGACAGGTCTACATCTTCTGCTTGCTCGCATCTTTCTTCACAGCTTCAGCCCTTTCCAAGTTCGTGTACATGTTCGCTTGAGCGTCTGTTTGCTTCCAGTAAGAAAACCAAGTCGCGTGAAGAAGATTGTGCTCGGTGTTCAACAAATCAAAATTCAATGGCCAACGGGGTTGCCCAGGTACGGGTCGGCATGAGCTCGGCGGACTGTGTGAGAACTCTACAATACGAGAGCAGTTCATAACTCACGGAAACATTCCCCACCCCCCCCCCCTCCCACCCCCCCCACGCCAACGAGAAGGGAAAGCCGGAAAAGGCAACAGTGGCGCATAATCAAGATGTTGATCACTGTGATTTTCCCAGCTACCCCCCCCCCCCCCGTTGACGCAACGCGTTGTTTGAGGCCTTTCTCCATCTCTGCACCATAGGCTTTTGCGCCTTTTTCGCCCGTTTCAGTTGCCTGAAACGATACCCGCGGAGTGCGAGGGAGGCTTCGTGGCTCGAGCGAATTCCGTTCCGCAAGGACTTGGCTCAGCAAGCAGATCGGGCGCAGATGGCCGTCATCAACGAGGGTGAAGCTGTCGCTAGGGAGGACGTGGAGGGTCAAGCCGGCTCGAGCGAGTTTTCGTAGACACCGGTGTAGCTGCAAGAGTGCATGTGTTTTCTTGTGCTTTTTCTGTGGGTCTCTTGGTCAGAGTAAGACCCCGGTATCCTTTGAAGCGCGCAGACTGACTGCCCAAACAACCACTAAAACAAATGGGGTCAACAGAACCACCAGGCTGAGTCAAGACTTGCTGGACACAACGGCAGAGAGCGAGAGATTGCGAGAAATAGAACCACCATTGTTGACCTATAAGGAGTAACTCATCCTCCAACTTGGGTCCCAAGGCCATTCTTTTCATTGGGCAAGGAGCCCCAAAAAACCGGGTGTTGAGCTGTCGCCGACCTGAACCGTCAGGAGGGCTTCACTCCAAAAGAGGCAGAAGACCGAGCCGAGCACCGGAGACGCAAGAAGCGCATCCTCCCCCCAGATCCGAAACATCCCAAAAAGACTCGGCTGGGCGGCAAGGGCCACAAACTGCAATTGAAGTAAGGGGGCCTTTCCATCTCTGGCGCGCTGGCTGCTGCTTTCAGCACACTACCAATGCTAAACCTAATATCTCAACCAACCCCAAAACCGGAAAATCAGACATGCTTTGGTTCGAGCGCCGATAGAAAACAGGCGTTTACTCAGCTGCATTCATGGACTTGAAACTGCTTCAGAAGACCCCTGTTAGTGGCAAACAAGAGGTTTACTCCTTTTTTTGTAGGGGTAACTTCCCCATTCCAGGGATCCTTCTTTCTAGAAAACCACCAAAAACCCTGGGGAAATGGATCTGGTTTTTGATAAAAGAACGATGGCTGAAAAGAATGGAAAAGGAATCAAGCTCTAGATGTTTTTCGGCTAGTCCACTCAGGAAGTTGCTCATTGGCCCTTTGGAGACTCGAGGGATCGGAGCTTCGCTCAGAGCGCGGAGCGCTTGAGGCGCGCTGCATCCACCAGCTGCTGCAGCGTTGACTCAGACGGCAAGTGCAGCCGAGCAGCGGCTTGTTGCCGGACGTGTTGACTGGAGATCTCCCCCAGCTAGGTGTGCCCTTTGTTTTTGTTTTTTTTTGGTGGTGGTTTGGTGAAGGAAAAGTTCCCCATTTGCCCTTCACATCAAAATTATCCCCAAATCCAAACCACCGACTGAGGTTTACTAGGTCCCCCAGGGTCAAAGTTACCGGTTGGGAGGGGTCCAACCTACTAAAATGGACTGAAGAAAAAGTTGGTACTTATTCTAACCTCTCTACTGGAGGACCTAGTGGTGCAGGTGAGGCACAACCAAAACTCAGGTAGAGGAAGGTTAGTAAATCATAATCCCCCTGCCATAAATGGGTGCAGCCGCCTTTTTAATTTGAAGTTCTCTGCATGATTCTGGGTAGGCGGGTTTAACTCCAGGCTTTGGTTATGACTCTGAAGCCAGTGGAAAAGTTGGGCACAAGCCTACTGTGTATCTTCGGAATTCGGAGGGCCGCACTAACGACTGATCTACATTAGTGACAAGTAGAGCCGGATGAATCCGATGTCATCTTTTTCCAATAACCCCAAGCCACCCCGAGAGGGTTAATGGGATATACAACAACTATATAGCCAATGTATAAGTGGTGTATGCACCGTTTTCCCCTGCAAATAGGGGCGTGGGTCGCATGGCACTTCGCCAACGAGGCCATTTGCCAGGTAGAAAACCTGTTCTCAAATCCCAGTTGCAAGGTTTGACAACTGCATCCAATGAAGCCGCTCTTGAGTTTGTTTGCCATGTTCTTACACTTGGGCCAAACACTTGAAGGGAAAAGTTGGGGAATGCCCAAATGAGACAGGCATTGGTGTGGTACGGTATTGCCTGGGCAAGCCAGGAGCTGATTATTTTGTTTGCATTCGCCAGTGGATGCCAGTGGTCTCATTGCAGTTCAGCATTGACACGTTCATTGTAGATCCGTCTGGTTGATTTGGGATCCAATGTTTGGATTCTGGCTGTTTTTGTTGATAGTCTCCGAGAAATATGCACTTCCTGAGTTCATGGCCTTTACACTTGGGAGTTCGGAATACCATTTTAGTGGCACACAAGACGTCCGGGTACTTGTTTTGGCCACCTCGATGGGAGGTGAGAAAGAAGCAGCGAGCTGAGGTGAGCGAGCTGAGGGAGAGCCAATCGCAGGCCGGGTTCGATTGGCGGTCTTGGGCTGATGGTTGGGTACGGTCTGGTGGAGCTTGGCTGGCGTTTGTTGAGATGTATTCGTTCTGGATGGGTGGTTGGCGTTCTACAAAGGCCAGGAAGGCGATAGTTCTTCCTGCACATCATCTCGAGAAACCCTTCTTCCAACCCCCTTGCTCTGGTTTACCTACAATGTATAAACCCTAAAATGACCTCCTTGATTGCTTCCCTGATTTTGCGGTTGATGCGGGGCCGGAGGCTTCCATCGTTGCCATAGACGCCTTTGGTGCCCCAATTGCACCAGCTGTATCGCCAGGGCATGCGGCTAACCCTCCCTTTGCACGTCACTTTTCATTTCTGGGTATGTTTTTCAGGGTTAGTACCGGTGTTACGGCTGCTTTCAAGGAAAACCAAAGGGGAAAACCACCATTTTTGGGGGTCCCCGGGCTTCAGACTCCCCGGAAAGGGCGCCTTGCGCACTGCGGCACCTCTCTTGGCTGCTGCCATTTCTCTGCGCATCGCGGGCAGCTTGTCAGCTTGGGGGGGGGGGGTGCACGTTGGGAGGTCACACAATGCATTTGTAAGCCCTGCTCAGCAGTGGCACATGCATCGTTCTTTTGCGCAGTGAATTCCCTAAGAATGAATGATATTCACACCACAGCATTGCCCTTCGGACATTGCTCTGGCCAACGCTGGCAGTGGATCCACCGATTCGGCATCAACTAGGGGGAGCGCGTGACAGGGCAGGAGAAGTGATGCTACCGGTTGCCAAGACTTAGGTTTCAGACTCAAGGCTTGGACAGAGGAGGCGTACCCCCTTTCAGGATGGAAGTCGTGAGAGCGCCAATCTGATATTCGGCATATGGCCGGATGTGCTACCTAGTTGTGTTGACTGCTCACCCCTGCGACGTAAGAAGGCTAGTCACGGATAGTGGCGCAAGAGGCGTGCCGTCTTATTTTAATTGCTGCCAGAGTCTTTGCAAGAGCCTTGGCCAGCACCTGGCCAGAGTCAGCCACGCGAATTGGTACGTGGCGTCATTCTTGACCCGCTTAAAAGGCTCGGCTTGAGTCAATGCCTTTACATCTAGGTAACATTCCCAAGATAAATGTTGAAGATGGCTGGAAGACCATGTCTCTGTTGAAGAACTGTTGGCCAGCTTCCATCTTGGTAGTGGCAAAGTCGGGCAAAGTGGAATTGTTTCAGAGGTGTTGACGACCCTAAATGGTGACATGCAGTGTTCATGACCATGGCTCACTTGACTGATTTGGCCCCACCGTTGCAAGGCATGTGCATTGTGAATCATTCGACGCGGTTCTTCCTTCTTCAGATTCAAGACACACACAGACCAGACACCCACATAGACCCTTTGTGAATCATTCGACACCCCCCACCCCACCCCCCACCCACACACCACCCCACCACCCCACCACCCCACCACCCCACCACCCCACCACCCCACCCCACACCCCACACCCCACACCCCACACCCCACACCCCACACCCCACACCCCACACCCCAGCCCACCCCACACCCCCTCTTGTCCCTGCTTTTTTTCCTCCGAGGCAAAGAAATCCGCTTCGGCCGTTGGAGATGGGTTTTGCTGATGATCCTCGCTGTCGCGCTTTATTGGCGGCCGCCTTTGAGGGGCAAGCTGGTTCTGGAAGTGCCACCGCCACCATTGGGACCGTGCTGCTGTGCTCTAGGAAGCGTGGCAAAATCCCAAGGAGGGGGAATCTCCTTCCCCAGACTTCGCTCCCCTTTTATTTTTGTTTGCTTTTCTGGGGTGTTCTTTGTTCTTGAACAAGGCAGCACATGTCAATTGCCAGGGACTCTAGGGGTTGATTCCTTTTCCATTCTTTGCAACCATCGTTCTTTTCAAAAACCGGCTGTCCCTTTGGTTTTTGATGGTTTCCTGAAAAGAAGGATCCATGGAAAGAATGGGGAAGGTATTTGTAGGGGGATGCAATTTTCAGTACAGGTGGGATGATTCTTTTGGCCAGGGAATGCCTGGCTTGCAGAGACCTGAGCACTTCTCCAGCAACCTCAGCGTTGAAGGCCGGCATCCATGCGGGGCTTCAGGGCAACTTACGGGCTTTGGGTGCATGATCAAAGCGCTGATGCCTTTGGTTGCTCCAAGCTGCAAATCTTGAAGGGAAGTGTCCCAGAATATCTTACAACTTATGATGCAGCAGGTGCATGGCTCTAGCGTCCAGTGGTTGCAAGTGTGGCCTTCGAGCATGGGATATATTTTTTGGGCGACGTGGGTGAATGCGCTTGCGACTGCGAAAGGTGAGGATCCGCACTTCCTGGCGCCTCTGGATGTGCAGACGCCCTTTTTCTACCTTGCCGGTGTTGACCGGGCACCCGCGCCACGGCACCAAAAAGGGTTGCATTCGTCGGGCGTGAGCGCCGATGGGCGAAGGGGCGTGGACCTGTTTGACCGAAGCTTCGAGGGTTGAGACAGATTTTGAGAGGCGTCATAGGCGTCGGCGACCCTGTTTCATGGCTCCCCAGCCGTGGTCATGGCGCGAGGTGCAGGACTGAAGAGATGTTCTTGGGGAGGCTACTAGGTATGCACACTCCTTGGATGATTCCTTCCAACGATCCAAGTCGAGAAGTCCCCCAAGAGGAAAGTAATCCCAAAGCCTTCTGTTAGCTTCCAAGCTTCTTGGAGAAAGGGTCACCCTGACTCTTGTCAGCGACTTCCGAACCGATGTGACGCATCTCAGCAATGAAGTGGCGTCCAGTTCCGTTGTCAATAGTGGCCATGTGTGTGGATGTGTGCAAGTGCACATGTGTGCCGACAGCACTTGAGAACTCTGAAATGTACTGAGTTGAGTACTGCTTGCTCTGCCAAACCGTGTTGTGGAAGGGTGCGCGTGTGCGTGTTGGACTTTGAGGCAGCAGTCAGGGGTTTTTGATTGACGATGCAGGAAGATAAACATGTGAGAAAGCGCATGATGGAACTAGACCCTAGCAATCATGTCTCGTTGTTTGAGCTCACCATGTGCAGAGATGAGTGGTGAGCACCCGTTCAGGAACATAACACCCCCCCATCCCCCCTTTGACCACACTCTTGCCGAGTTTTGCTGAGGAAAAGCTGCTTTTGGAGGCCTCGGAGGATGCCTACCAGAAGCAAAAAAGCCTTTTTAGGCTGTCTGAATTGCTGAAGCTGCAGATCTCCATTGCAGGCTGGGACCTGGTGGAACTGCGGGTGCCCCCCTATCCTTTGAAAAAAATAATCTAAACGCTGGCCTTTGCGAGGCTGCGGATCATGTAAATATGTTTTTATGGCACTGGCATGAGCTCCACGGATGAAATGCCGGGAAAGATCGCCATGGGCCCATGAAGCAACATTGCATTGACGTTGGGGCGCACCACGTCGTTTGACGTGACAATGTGTTTGCGTGTTCCATACAGCAAAAAGGGACATGGGTATGTAGGGATACATCAGGCGCGAGATTGAGAAGGAAACCAATCCATTGCCAATCTACTACGAACACAGTGAAGCATACCTCTGATCAAGCATACCATTGCCTATGGAGAAAAAGCATTCAAGGGACGGCAAAGGGGCAAAGGAAATCAAAGTCAAAGCAAAACAGGGGTAAACTAAGGCGTGTGGGGTCCTTGGAGTTTGCCACGAGAGCGTCGCCAGGATGGGTAGATGGTTCGTTTGTGGGAAAATGGCAAATCACGTACGGCCTGGGTTTTCCAAATCGGGAGCACCTCAATAGAGGTGCAGTTCCCCACAATTGTTGGGACGCCTGGTTCCTTGTGATTTTTGTTTTTAAATCCCACTAAAAGGGGGCCCGTCCCCGGCATTTTGAGCAGCTCCCACCTGACGTTCTCTCCCAAGTTTCTCCCAACTCTTCAGAATCAGTGCCAAAAATACGGTTGGTTTGAAACCTCTCGGTTTCCCAAACGAACCCCAAAACGGCACCCTCAAGAGCACACACACACACACACAGATGTGCCATGGTCATTTGCGCCTTTCGGGGGGGGGGGGAACAGATGGTCATCCACCTGGCATCAAGGATCCATAGGAACAATTATAATGATTCCAATCAAGCTGACTGCCTGAGTTCCTGGACCTTCTCCTTTTTGGAAAGACCATTCCAGTGGTAGCAAAAACTGTTTGGGAGCTTGTTCACACCAATCCACTCGATCGGAAGTGAGGGAACCATGGCCTCGGGGGCTGGGGGGGAGGGAGGGGAGGGGGGGGGGGCCCAAATATATCCTAAATAATGCCTAATTGCGGGCTTAAGGGCTTATTTGGGCTCCCTCCCCCTCCCCTCCCTCCCTCTCAGGCGTCATGATGGCCCAATTCTAGGGGTAACTTCCCCATTCGTTCCAGGGATCCGGATCTTTCTAGAAGACCACCAAAAGCCCTGCAAAAATGGATCCGGGTTTTGAAAGAACGATGACTGAACGGAATGGAAAAGGACTCCACCAGCCGCCCCTCCCCTCCGCCGTCAGCCCAAGTCCGAGCCTGGCGCCGGAAGGCTCCCTGGAGATGGCCAACCTGGCGGTGAGGCACGTGGATTCCGAGCTCGCGGAGTCCACGCGCAGCGCCTACCAGCAGGAACGGAAGAGAAAAACGCGCGCTTGCTTGCGCGGGCGCTTGATAGAGGGGTCGGCGCTTGTTTCCTTCGTCTGGTGTTTGCTTGTTTTTCGGGAGGGGGCGGTGGGGTTTCCTTTCCTTCGGGATGATTTTGTGAAGTTTTGTTTCTGGGGATGGTCAAAGTCAGAACATGGAATTGGTTGTGCTTGTTTTTTCCTACTGAACAGGGGCAACTTTGATCGTGGTTTATTTTCATGGGGGGGCCAGTTCCTGTTTGCCGCGTTTGCCTTTAAGGTCCTCGTTTTGCCGGAGCGTGGAAATCTTGGGGGGTTTAAAGGGAAGCCAAATGGAAAGCAACCCATGGGGGCCTAGGGGCACCTGTTTGGGATTTGGTTGGAGCCAAGATGAAACTACACGTTTTTATTGGGCATTGAGCCGAAATGTGGTGAAGCAACGCAAAGCAAAGTTGGCCCCCACTGGAAGCCAAGAATCTGTCGTTGAGAAATGATCCCAGCGGCTTTCCCACCGGGCTGGTTTGTTTGCTTGCCTTGTTTCTTAGCCTTGCCTGATCTCATTTATGTTTCAAAAAAGGGGGGGAAAACTTCATGCGGCATGTTCCTTTTTTCCCTTCAAACCCAGCAAAAACAAAGGAGAACCTGGCACCCTCCAAACGAAAAACATATGGCACCCTCCAAACCAAAACCCCACCCCTTCGGTGTTTGCCACCCCACCCCCCTTCCGCCGATCCCCGGACCCCTCCGCCGTCCCTTCGAGCTCTCCGCATCGAAGCGTCGCTCCGATCGATAGGCACGGGAGCTCTTCAAGCGCGCGGCGGAGGTGGTGTCGCGCTACGCGGAGGTGGCGGGCCAGGTGAGCCACTCGGTGCTGCCGGATCTGCGCCTGGCAGTCGACGAGCAGGCGGCAGATCCGGTCGGAGCGTCCACCGCTTGGAGAAAAGGTCCCCCCAGCTAGGTGCCCTTTTTTACCGTTTCTTTTTCGGGTTTCAACCTACTAAAATGGACTGCAGAACAAAAGTTGGTACCCTTAATCGAACCTCTCTGCTGGAAGACCTCGGTGCGAGAGGTGGCATGGGTGGAATGACCCTGAAATCACAGGTTTTGTGCCACCGCCTGGAACGTGCTCCTTCTGGATGAGCCAACTAGGGGCAAATTGGGGGGTAAATCATATTTATTGGTTTGATCTGGGGGTCTGTGGCGGAGGTCTTCGGAAAAGCCATCAACTTGTGTGTTTTTGTTCTTTGGGGGTTTAAGGAAATTCCCGGAAGCCGTGATTCCCCGAAAACTTGCAGGAGGCGGCAAGAAGCTGGCGAGTACGTCACACGAAGTTCTACATTTGTCCCTGGAACGCCCTCTTCGAAGAAGAGTCCAGACCCACTTGCAAAGCTCTCGAGCACAGAGAGAGCCATTTCACAAAAGGCAAAGCTTCTCCAAGACAAATGTCTGAATCACCGGATTCTGAGTGCCCTTCTCAGCCCAGGTTGGCAATTTGGATTCAACCCGCTCTGGAAGCATTCAAGTGAAAGGCAATTGATTGTTGGGCGGTTTTGTCGGTGGTTTGAGGTCTCTGTTGGCCCGCCATGCTTGTCCGCAGGAGCCGGCCTTTGCAGAGAGCCTGCTGGAGATGGTGAGGAAATGGGTGACGGACGCTTGGCTTCATGTTGGGGATGAGTTGAAACTTCGGACTATCTAAGTGCAATGGATGAAGCTCTGACAAAAAAGCAGACCCATCAAGTGCCCATATCACAACAATGCAGATGCAACGCTTTAACGCGCAGCCCAGTGCGCTGGCTCACTTGCCATGCTGCTATTGCATTTTGGCAAGACTTAAGGACAGGCGGATTTAAGCGAGATGTGGCCAGACACGCCGATCAGGTCTTGTGCAAAAAGGGCACAAGCTCAGTTGGGGCCAAGCTGCCAAGTGCGCCGCAATCCCAATACATATCCAACTGCAGAGGCTGGGCCTGGCCGGATTTGGCCGTGGGTTAAAGCCAATGGGATCCCATTTTGGTTGGTAGGTGTATTCACCACCCATTCTGGGCTTTATTTTAGTGGTTGGATTGGGATGTTTGGGGGTACGGGACTTTGGCCCATGGCCACATGGCTAGTATTTATGAGCCTTATCAAGCGGGCAACCCCTTTCGCGGCAACGAAGCCTCAGCCGAGCCGAGTTCAGCTGGCCTCAGGACATGAAGAAAGACAGCGACGTCATCCGTGCCAACTACGGGGTGCGGGGAACGTGGGCATTTTAGGTCCGTTCGGGTCTATGGCATGCGTAGGGTTTGTTTTGTTGACTACGTGTTTCTTTTCATGTGCGCCCTTGGTGTGTTTGTTGCGTTTGTCAGCCGCAACTTACAGTTTCAGTAAAGACCTTGGAAGCTAACTTGTAGCATGCATCAAGGCCCTTAACGTGGCGGCACAAGAGAAATGACCTCAAAGTTCCCATGTCGGACTTGTTTAAAGTTCCGTTTGGTTTGCTCTTGAAATTAGCCTGAAATTAACTCGAAAAGCGCAGCACACATTGAAATCAGGGGACTCGTTGTTGGATGTGTCACAAAACTTGTTGTAGAGGGGACTCAGGGCATTTGAAGGGAGCCATCTCGAATTTGTTGCTTTTAGAGTACCCTTTGTGGGGTTGGTTCAAAAGCCAAACCAAAGGGACACCAACAACTTTTTGTGCCGCCCCCATTTGTTGTTTATCTTTTTTCAGGGTACCCCTTTATTGGTGGTGTTTTGGGTTTTCAAGCGAGACCAAGAGTTTAAAAGGAAAGCCACCAATTTGGGACCCGGTCCGATTCCTAAAAAACGGAACATCGCAGCAATTTTGAGAGGGACAGGGTTTGCTCCATTTCCCTTTTTGGGTTACCTCTAAAAGTGGCGATCGTTCCAATGGAAACCGCCAAGAAATTGATCAACTTTTGATTCGGGTATATCCGATGGAGCTTTTTGGGTCACCTCCCAAAGTTGTCTTGTCAATGGATACCAACAAATTGATCAACCTTTTGATTCGGAGAAATATGGGCATCCGGTGACTCTGGTCTTCCCGGCAATTAGCTCCCCTTTGGGATTCTTTGCCTGTTTGGGGTCTCTCTGTTTTTTTGGTCCGCGAACCAGGCAAAAAATATATTTGTTTTTTGCTGGGGTCCTAAATGTCCAGCTCCAAGTTGTGAGGAGCTCCAGAGCACCATCGTCTCCCTGGCGGACCGGGCGCTGCGCAGCAAGCAAGAGGCGGATGTGAAGCTGGCACAGGCCGTGGCCACCGCTGCACGGGAGGCGACGGGTGCGGGGGATGCCCGGGGACTCCCCGCGCCTCGCCCCAGCCCAGGTGCCCTTGAACCCGTTTTTTGGGGGGAGGGTTTCCCTACGAAAATAGACTACAGAAGAAAAAAGGTGCCCTGATTCTAACCTCTCTGCTGGAGGACCTGGGCTAGTCGAATTAGGTTTAGGGGCATGGAATTGGGGGGTGACCCCCAGAGGAATTCCCTTTGGTGGTGGTTCCGTTTTCACTTTTTTGGGGAGTACTGAGATGGGGGACCCCCATCTTCTGATCTCCCTCTTAAGGTAGGGGGGGATCTTAAAAATCAAAGGATAGGGCTAGCCGTTAGGCCCGTTAGGTCCAAAGTCAGAACCTCTTGGCTGCTACTTGGATCTTTAGATTTCAACTCTTTGAGGAAATCAAGGGGTTCTCCGCGAAAGCCACAAAAAGTTTAACTTTTTGCAGAGGGGTCAACAGCGACCAAGACCTGACTTTGCAGATTCTTGGCCTCAGCCCCCCCCCCCACGCAAAAGGAGAGCAGGATAATGGAATGAATGTGCCTGCTTGCCCCGCAATGCACCTCAATGCCAACAGATGGGTACTTGATCTGCACGGCAGATCAAATCGGATCGGGGTGAGAAGCCCCAATACAGGGATATCTTTCCCATTCTTTCTAGGGATCCGGATCTTTCTGGAAAACCACCACAAATTCTGGGGAAATGGTTCTGGTTTTTCATAAAAGAACGATGGCTGAAAAGACTGGAAAAGGAATCAACCCCCAGGAAGGACCCCTTGACAGGGTTGTGTCCTTTCGGTTACCCCCCCCCCTCAAAATTATCCAAAAAGGGACCTATTTTGAGAAACACCCAACCTTCAAGGCTTCGCCAAAGCCTTGCCATGCCTCCCACGGATCAGGCAATGGTGCCAGCAGAGAAGAACTCCACGAAGACTGGCTGCACATTGGACCAGCAGCCGCAGTTCCAGGTGAGATCCGAGGGCCGAGTGCCGAGGGCAATGTGGCTGTGGTTGTCACAACCGTTTTGGGATCCCATTTTGGTTGGTAGGTGTATTCACCACCCATTCTGGGCTTTGTTTTAGTGGTTGGATTGGGATGTTCACTCTTTTGTACGGGATTTTGACCCATGGCCATGTGAGGCAACTTGTGACGTTGTGACAACTGCAGTTACAGCCATCAGCCAAGTTGTTAGATTTCCCAGAGTTTACTGACTGAATTTGAATAAGACGAAGCGAAGTGTAATCAGAAAGCCTCACCTGACGGACGTCGGGATTTTCACCTTCAGCTCTTTGGGGAAAAAAAACATGCGGTTTCCGACCAATCAACAAACGTTGTTGTCCGGTTTTGCATGGGTTGCGTGGGCAAAAGCTGCCTCACACCTTGCCTAGTCCCCCAGTAGTGCCCTTTTACCATTTTTTGGGGGAGGGTTCCCCTACTAAAATAGACAGACAGAAGAAGAAAAAATCGGGTACCCTTATTCTAACCTCTCAAATCTGGAGGACCACCTTGTTGCTGTGTCCTTGGGCTTGGCTTTGAGCCGAAAGCTTCAGGTGGCCACAAGAGATCCACCAGGCCCGGAGGTGGAGGTCATCGTGGAGGACTCTGCTGAGAGCTGGGCGAACATCGACAGCAGCGTAGCTCCAGCCGCACGAAGCCCGCCAGTGTGGAATCCCAAATAGGCGGTTGTGGTCGTGGAAGAAAGGATTGCACAAACAGGGAGCTTTGCACCAACCGCGGGGTTTAGTGATCAGGGCTTTCAGCATTTGGAGTATCAAAGGGTGTTTCTGTTGGCTTCATCCGTTCCTCCAGTAAGGTCGCCACATCGTATTGCTTTTCCACTGGGCAGAAGACGCATGCTTGGTTTTTTTGTTTTCGTGGGGACTGTGCGACGACCACCACCTCATTCTGAGGGCCCCTGTGCTGCTTCTGAATGCTATGCGTCACTTTTGCCATGGCTCCTGAAGGCTATGGACTACCGGGGGGCTGGCACAGCTGTTGTTTCAGCCTTTGGATGGGGGATTAACTAGCTGCCAGGATACTTGCCGGTGCGCTATGACCCACTTGCCGGGAGTTGGGGATGATCCCCGGCTTTGGGGGAGTTGCCCGAAAGGAAGCCACGAGGGGATGGTTTCTGGGGGTCGTTCCAAGCCTCATGTCCGAGGTGTCTCAATGGCTCCCCACCAGCTCGGGCATCGCCTCCGGCTTCAACAGCACGGACTACATGGCTCTTGCGCCTGCGGCGAATTTGGCTGTGGCTCAACAGGGTACCAAAACCTGCGGTTTGATGGAACCCTGGTAAGTGGAAACATGGGTACCAAAACCTGCGGCTTGCTCTGTTTAATTTTGAGCCACACCCAGGTTGATTCAGCCAGGTCGGGAAGTAGGAAGCAAGCTCGAAGAGATCAATCGTGTCGAATGCCAAGCAGACACAGCTGGAGGTCTGTTCAAGTTGGGTGATAATCAAGTGATAACTTTATTCACTGCAGAGGCTTTACTTTGGTGCATTTGGCCAAGGGATGTTAATTCGGACTTTAACTTTTTGATCCAACTGATGGGGTTTCCATTAAGCCACCAGAAGTTTCATTTTAGGGGAGCAGAAAGCAACGGAGCTTTTATTCAGTGCGAAAGGATTGTTGCGTGGTGTTCAACGCGCCCTCCCTGGGCCCCAGGTGCCATACCAGCCGAGCTACGATGCGAAGGATGCCAAGGCGAGGATTCTTTCGGGTAGCACACCGGAAAAGTGTTGGGGGTTCAAGCCACCATGAAGACAATGAAAGTTCATAGAACCAAAATGTTTTTTTACCTAAGGATTGAACCAGTATCCCAAGCCACCATAAGTTCATAGAACCACAATGTGTTTTACCTAAGGATTGAACGAACCAGTCTCCAAATTAGGTCCATCCCAAGGCCATTCTTTAAGTGGGGCATAAATCCTAGGGAAAGAGGATCGATCTCCTTGCGATGTCTTTTTGGTTATGGCCGCTGAGCAGCCATTTGGCGCGAAACTCATGGAGCTGCAGGAAAAAAACGAAAGCAAAGGGACATGGTGGCTTTGAATTCTGGTCGAAAATGTCGACTGCCCTTGAGCTTGCACGTGTGTCAAGCATGTCGCATGGAGTGGTATTGGCTGGTGACCCCGCAAACGGGGACCTTTAATAGAGGATGCACTCGGATATCAAGATCAGAGACTTGCTGTTGTACTCGCCAACATGTAAGACGCCAGCCGCAGGAAAGCAGTAGGAAAGCATGTGCCTTGTGTGCTCACAAGCATCTTCAAATATCTTTCACATTGGCGTGTTATTCAGGGTATAAGCTGATTGCCACATCGTTGCTTTCCCTTTTTGCTGTTTTCTTCTGCCTGGTCTCAGATGTGGAAGAAGCATGCTTTAGTTGACCGCAAGCATTTGTTTGATCCTGCTTGTGTTTCCATAGCATTCAACACATGGTGCCTTTGGTGGCTCTCCATGTTTCTTTTTTTCAGGGCGTGACAACCAAGGGAACAGAAACGCATCCACAAATCAACAGGCACTCAGATTGGTCAGTCTCAGGGCCTCCTCTCTTGGGTCTCCGGGTCCAGGCGGCGGCAGAAAGGGCCGCCAGCAGCTCCAAGCAGTTGCTGCGAGCGCTGCACGAGCTGCGGCGCGTGGACTCCATCCTCGAGGGCTGCTGCTGGGAATGCGTGGTCGGTGGGGGGGGGGGGCAGGGCATGGGGGGGCAGAGGCCTGAAGGAAGTGGCTCCCAAGCTTCGGCATTTGATTCCGCAACCAGATGGCCGTGGTTGTCAAAACCCATGGGATCCCATTTTGGGGGTTTCGGTGCACCACCCATTTTAGTCCTTAGTGGGGATTGGGATTGACCCATGGCCACATGGGATGAAAGTGACGTCCAGCCCAGGTTTTGGCATGAAACAATGAAACGAGCCGGGGAGTCGGGAGCCGGGGGGGGGGGCGTATGGCACACTCCGAGAAAGGCTGGAAGGACAGCCAGTGTTTGCCTCGAGATTCTACATTTGTGATAAAAGCTGAACCGTTTGCATCTCCGTTTGTTCCCTTCCAATGTTCTGCCTCAGGGTGGACTCCAGATTTGGTTTAGTCGCCACATCCATGAGACCACCTGTTTGACTTTGGCTCACATTAGCTATTGGCCACATATCACAAGACGATCGAGCACTGCTGGGCTCATACCAAGCTGTTCCTAACTAGGTCCCCCGGTAGTGCCCTCTTGAACCCGTTTTTTGGGAGAGGGTGCCCCTACTAAACTAGACTACAGAAAAAATCGGGTACCCCTACTCTAACCTCTCTGGAGGACCTAGATAAGGCTTCAACCTGCCAGGTAAAGCAGGGGCTAACAAAGCGGCTGAGTGGCCTGCAGAAGTCCAAGTTTGCAGTGACTCACGTACCACCGGCCGGAGTCAACCTGGGAATGGTCAAATTTAGCTCGAAAAGCGCCCTGTGCATGCCCATACAGCGACTAGGTCCCCCAGTAGTGCCCTTTCTCTCCCCTGGTTTGGTTGGGAGAGTTTCCCTACTAAAATGGACAGCAGAAAAAAATCGGGTACCCTTATTCTAACCTCTGTACTGGAGGACCTAGGTGACGGAAACTCAACAAAAGTTTCCCCCAAAAAGTGAGCTTCACATTCCCTCAGAAGTGGGACACCCCTTCTTTCCGCTGCTTCCTGGTGGTTGTGCACAGGAGGCGTGTCATTCTTGGTCAGTGCTTATCACAAACTATTGACATGTCACTCCCCTACAGGAACATGGATCCCCAAAAACTTTCCAGAGAGAGCGGCAACTCCTTTCGGGGTCCCCTTTTTGGGTTCCTTCCGGAAGTTTGTGGAGGAGTATATCGTGCATCTATGCACATCTCATGCATCGGCGGTCCCATCGTGCCCTTCCGCCGCCGAGGCTACGTCTTCTGGGCGAACATGGATGGCACAGCCGGGGTCTCGGTGCCAAAGTTCTGTGGCTCCGATCTGTGAAACAAAAACCGGGGAATATGGTTATGTGTCACAATAGGGGGCACCCTTGCAAAACAAGGGTGTTCCTTTGGATTCCTTAAAACCGTGACCTCCCCCCTCCCACAAAAAAAAAACAAGAATTAGCATACACATACACATATATATTATATATAGAGCAGTTGGCCAACTTGGCTTAGGAATGCGTGGAAGTGGTGCGCTGGACACGTCTCCTTCTGGTGATATTGGCTGCCTGTTGTTTCTGGCAGCCCAGTCAAGAAATCACAGGTCTTTCTCACTCATTGGGGCAAGCTGGGGAGGGACAGAACGGGCAGTCGCTGCAGTCGCTGCAGTCGCTGCAGTCGCTGGCTTAAACAAGTTACCTAGTTGTGGCATCCCAGCTGGCTCACGTCGTTGCGAGTTCATAGTTGTTGTTGTTTTTTGTTTTTGCGGTATGCAGGTAAGGATTCCTTGGGCCACCTGCCTGCCTCAGCACGGTACAGAAAGCGAGAGAGAGGGAGAGAGCCAACAAAAACTGGTACCTCTCCAAACTGGTAACCCCAAAAGAATGAGTACCCTCAACAAGCGACATACCCATTTACCAAAGCGTGTGTTGTTGTTTTTGTTTCAGTTGGTACCCATTTTTTGTGGGCCTTTAAAGGGAAACCGACAGAAGAACCGCAGCCCTTTTCAGGCTCCAGCCTTAAGACGAAGGATCAAGAGATGCTCACGGGATGACCGTTAGGGAGCCCAGAAACATGGCGTTCGCCACCAAATCATGGTTGTTGTTGGGACACATTTTACAGTTTTGCAAATTGTGGTTTAGTGGTTGAAATCCAAATCCACTTAACTGCTAACAACAAATTGATTTTGCTTGCTCCCCCCTTTCAACGTCAACCAAGAAATAGGATTCATCGTATGGTCCATTCAAAGGGATCAGGTTGTCTTCGCGCTTTTTTTTTGCCGGGCCTTGCAAGGGACATTTTAAAAGGAGGAGGGTCCAAGCCTGAAAAAAGGCAGCCAGACCGTGGATGGTTGCGACATCCAATTTACCAAAGAAACCCAACGGAATGATTCGGCTCGCTTCACCAAATTTCAAGCAACGACCGCTGGGTTGGATCTTCAGACTTTGGAAATCGAGGTTTCCACTAAACCCACAAACAGCTAAACTTTTTGCAGAGGAGTCAAGAGCAACCAGTCGTGTTGCAGTGGCTGGTTTGCTTTTACATGTGTCTTCCATTTGCTTGAGACGGTTTGTTTGTTTGATTTCCCCCGGTTTTTTTTGAAAGGGGCACGGTTTAAAGAAAAAGAAACACAAAATCCCCGGGGGCTTCAGCGACTGGACGTGTTCGGGCTCCGTTGGCCTCGAGGTGCAGAAGCTGGGGCAGATGAAGGAGCACGCGGAGAGGCTGGTGAACTTTGCCGGCAGCACCCCCAAGCTCCGGCAGCGATTCGAGCAACGCATGAAGGAGCCGCTCGCCCTGCGGGGCGCCGTTTTTTTGTGTGTGTTTTTTTCTTGTGGGGGACGGCAACTGCACAACTTCTTGGAACAAGTTGGTTTTCTTCCTTCTTTTTCTGGTTGATCGATTGTTTGGTTCATTTTTAGGTTTGGGGCTGCAAAAAACAGTCCGTTTTTTGCAAGCCCATACCAAGGGTTGTGAAGTGCCCAACTTTTGGTTTTCCCTTGTTGAGTTCCCATGGTGAGCGGCCGCAAAAGGTGATCACCTTTTCTTTCCAGGCCCCCCATCGGGAAGTGCAAACCTTCCACGGCCATAGCTTTTCCTGAATTCGCCGGCGGCCAAAAACCCACTCCCAAGCATGTGTGTTGCGGAAGCGGCTCTCGAGGTTATTCCGAGCAAGCACGTTCAACGGAAAGAAAGCAATCAATCAGTCAATCGATCAATCAATCAGTCAGTCAATCAATCAATCAATCAGTCAGTCAATCAATCAATCAATCAGTAAATGATTAAGTGGCCTTTTAGATATAGCCAACTCAATAAACAAATAGGTGGTCTTTTCGAAATAAGCCTGATGCGAGTGCATATCCTTGCCATTCGCACCTTGGATTTCACCGGGGTGCGATTGCCACGCCCTAGCCAAGGTATGGCGACTTTTGGACGGACCTGGAGCGCTTGTGCAGGCAGTACAGCTCCGATCACCACGCATCTCAGCCTGGGAGACTCCATATTCCCATTCTGGCTCGTCTTCTTGAATGCTCTTGGGGCTGAATCTTGAACCTTCAACTCTGTGCAAATCATGATGTTCCCAACAGCTTGCAAACAGGGAAACCGTTTTGGGCAGGGGTATAGTTGCCATCGTTTTTCTCTAGCTCCTGCATGTCAAATGCCGGGAGAGGTCCGGGATCACGGCGCGTTCAATGCACTGTCGCAATAAGAAACCATTTGTACAGAAGGAGGTGGTAGCAGCATTGGGAACTGCGGATTGCTTGAAAGTGCGTTTGTTTGGTTTGGCTTTTTTTTTTCTGAAAGGCAAAGTGAGGTAATTACATGTGGCCTAAGTGTGCTCCCTGGTTCTCTTTGCAAATGCAGAATGCGCAATTGGGACTGATCTGGGGTGGATTTCGGGGGGAGGCCCAAGAATTACCAAGATAAGCATTTTGTGCACCTTGCCTGAGGCAGCATCTGCCAAGATGCGGGAAGTTGTTCGTGCTTCTGGGCAGCACAGGCACAGCCCATTCCTCCCAGAGATTTTCATGTAACCGGGCGCACCCATTCCGCCAAACAATGGCCCTGCGCTGCATCAACCGTCAAGAACTCCCGCTACAAGTTACCCACTTGGAAGTTGAGGAACTCTTTGTTTGAAGGGGCAACGCAGGTATTGGCTTCTGTTAGGTTCTTTGTTTGCCGACCAGTGCTTATGACTCCAAGCACTTTCCCGAGGAAGTGTCCTTTGCCGCTGATGTGCGCGATACCCACGAGAGTGCCTATGCTGGGGCGCGCGCTGGAAATGCTGCCAGATCTTCAGGCTGAGTCGCTGTGCGTTTGGGGGGAGGGAACCTCAACGACTCAAGGATGTGTTTGTTGACTGGCACAGGGTAGCAGCAGTCGTCAGTTGCCCTGAGAGCGGACGGGGAGATTTGCGCTGCAGGAGCTTTTGCTGGCCACGATGCTGCGGCCAGCACGGGCGATTTTCCGAGCGAAAGCGCTTGACACGCATTGAGGCTGAGCGGAGACTTTCGCCTTGAGACCGAATTACTGTTAGGCCGCGATGGGCGGAGAGTAGGAGGTTCCCCGCCTTCAAATCTCTTTATTTGCGCAAATGTCTTCTTGTGCCGACAAGAAGCGTGTGGCTCGGGAGCTTGTTCATTTTTCAAAAAGTGACACCGGCCAGGGGAACTGGACGCAGATTAGGCTAGGTTGTGCCATACCGGCACCTCAGCCATGCATGCGCACGTGGCCGAATCTGCAAGCGATGCCCACGTTCTAGCAAGCATCACATGTTCCAAGGAGCTTACAGTTGAGCCTGGCTCACTTGTTGGATATCCACCAGAGACAATGGCAAGGCCAGGTCAGATTGGCACGTGGTGTTTCCAGCCCATGTGATATGATGTGGTTTGAAAGGGCCCGAGCAGTTCCGTCCGCATATTGTGTGCTCGGGTTGCAGCGCAAGCGTCAGCCACCGGCGAGGTCGTTTGAGGGCGAACGCGCGAAGCAATTGCAGCTTTGCTTTGCCGGTGCTGATGCAGGATTTTCCGTGACAGGGAAGATGGGCTTGGAAGCGAGCTTCAAGACACGACATGGAAAGTTCTGCTCCGGACTGGAGTCTTAGCGTTGCTGTCCTGACGTGAAGCGTCAAGGCGGATTTGCGAGGCGCGAATTCTTTTGTGCCTTTCAGATGAGGCCCAGGTGTGTCTTGAGAGCAAAGGACCCGGTAGAAGCGTCGGCCCTTTCAATCGAATCACAGGTGAGAAAGGGATAGGATTGCCGTTGCCATTCTGGGCCCTGCCTTGAGGACATCACCTTGGCGACAGAAGTTTTGTCGCCCAGCACGAGTCGGGGGGTTGCTCACTGGCTCGAGAAGTTTGCACACGGCATTTGCTATGGAGAAATCCTCAATTCTCTGTGGGGTGCTCTTAGCATCCTTTCAACCAAGGCGAGGTCGTCCCCAATAAAAGGAGCAAGCGCAGGCTTTGGTCTGGCATGCGACCCTGGTGAGAAGGTAAGCATGTTTTTTGGGCTGCATTCTTGGAGGGCAGCATGAATCACAATGCGCATCCGGAAGCTTCGACTTATGCCAAGTCTCCCAAAGCCACGGTTAGCTTGCTGTCTTGCAAGCTGCTCGTATCCCAAGTTCAACTGGAGCCTTTGAGTCCAAAGCCTTTGAGTCTTACCCTGGAGCCTCAAGCTGAGCCTCAAGCGATTAAGACGCGCAGAAGCCTACCATATGCTGTGCCCGGATGCTCGACAAGATCACCCAGAAAGGAGTCCTAGACTTCCAAAAAGAGAGCACCAGGCACAAGCGCGTGGTTTCCAAGACGTGCAAGTGAACAGAAGATTCGAACCTCAAGTCACTTCTTCTGGGCCGAACGGCTTATTTGTTTTGAATCTGATCCAAATGCCAAGTTGAGTTGTCCCCCGGTTGAAAGTGGTCAATGGCAGTTTGAAAGTTTGGCCCTGAGGCTGTTAGTGACGGTGGCAAAAACCCCGTTGTTTTTTCCTTTCCACGAAAACTCGGCGGGGTTCCAGCCATCTCATGATGGGCAACCCTGACAGGTGGCAACAAGCATCTGAGGGTTGCCCGTCCCTCAAGCAAAGCTGGCAGGTGGGTGTGGCTCAAATATTAAGAGTCAGGGTGCCGCAGGTTTTAGTCTACTTTTGCATTTACACAGGTTCCATTTTGGGCCCCTAGTTTGAGCCACACTCAGTTGGTTTTTCCCCAGCCTAAGGGCAAGTGGCAGCGCTGGCAGCAGAGGCTTGTGGGAGATTGAAACCCAAAGAGGCAACCATCGCTTGATAATCATGTTGACTTCCAGGAAGGAAGGGTTGACCATGTCTTTGCGTGGAGGAATGTGCAATGCGCCTAGCCATGGCAGTGAGCCAGGCTACACAGCCATTGAAGACACAACAGAACAAATCCATGTCAACTGACTTGAACGAGTACGATGATGTTCCCAGAGCCTCACAAATGTGCATTGCATAGCCTCTGCTGCCCGCTTGTGAAACTTCAGTGCAGCAGGAAGTGGAAAACGCAGGGACACGTCGTGGGCAGATGAAGTCTTTCTTTGGCAGATGTGTTCCTTTGAGTGGTTCACATACCGCAGATCAGACTTTGTAAACACTGGACCTTGAGCATTTAGAAACTCTGAAGCTGATGAGTTGCTTGCCCTTTTGTGACTGAGAGCCGCTCGCTGAATATTGGTTCAAGTCTTTGCGTGGTGTTGCGCGCGGATAGGTTTCACATGTGATCACGGGCTGAATGGTTATGTTAGGCCCTTTCAAGAGGATCATTTGTTGCGATTTGCTTTGCTTCTTGGTTGGTTTGCTGGCAACTAGGGCTCCTAGCAGTGGAATCTGTTATTTTTTTGCTTGCTTCTTGGTTGGTTAGTCTGCTAGTTTATATTTCAGCCACTACTTTGTCATATATTTTTTTCGGTCTCGCTAAGCGGGATTCCCCATTCGTCTCGAGATCGATTGTTGGGGAAAGCTTCCAGCCGAGCTCCAGTCCGCCCCAAGCCGAGCGCCAGCGTTTCATGGGCAAGAAGGGCGGCTCCTGCCCAGGCCTGAAAAGCGCTAGATCTCGGTTGTTGTGTTCGCCGACTTGGCCCGAAATGCGTATCAACATAGATATGTAATATATATATATATATATGTATATATATATATATATATTGGACATATATATATATATGTATATGCACATACAGAATATAGTATGTACGTGAAAAGCGAGTCTGGGTAATGTTCTGATTCAATAGGTCATGGGAGCCCTGGCCCAAACAGTGATCTATTTGAGTCCTGCCGCAAGCTGAAGTATGGAAAATATGTAGAATTGGACAGCCAATCGCATCAAGATCTTGATGGCCTCCGGCCATCCCCTTAGCTTTCTAGCCTTTCAGTGTTTAGTCTTAGTGGAGGTGTCCACTGAACACACTAAAAGTGAAGCTTCTAGCGGGGGATCTGAGGAAATCCACAGACACGATTTACAAAGAAACAGATGCGCCAGATGCGACCGAAAGAAACACAAGAGAGGAGCGCAGAACAGCTGGGACTTGCGCGTTGTTGGCTTTCAATTGAACTGCATCCGGCATTTTGTCCCCAAATGTCTGCAACCATTGAGAGTGCAAGAATGCATGGTTCACAAGCATGGAGGAAATAGAAGTCGGAGACACCAGTGTACTAGTTGAAAACACGCACATACAGCCCAATGAGGTAGCAATCACACCAGCATCATCTCCTCAAGCGACAAAGTCCGAACGCTGATTGGCGAACTGAGTTTATGCGAGATGCTCTACGTCAGGGCGGGTAGTTTGGCTTTTGGTGCTCCTCAGGTCTCAGCCCAGGCATAGCCCTCTTTCTATTAAGCTGTGAGGTGGCAGCCACCAGTGGTAAAGCGACCTTGTCAGCTCCGTTTCCTTACAAATGAGTTATAAGTCATGGTCTCAACGGTGTTGCCTTTCCTTTTGAGGTCGACCTGAGCGAGATGGGAGGGCCGTCTTTCTGGTTCCTTTGACCTGGAGCACTTTGTCCAGCCCTGGTTTGAACCAGCAAGCCTTGCTGGTTCTACGGAAAGGGTCCCCAACCATCCGTGTCTTTTCCTTAGGTCGACCGAAACCCCCAAAATGGCGGGCGCAAAGGGTTTTCCCCTGGCCTTTGTAACCGAAAATTCCAGCCAACTCGAGCAAGAAGACGAGGCGATGATGAGCTCCAGGAGGGTGAGGGCCTCTTGGAGGCGCAGCGCTACCAAGAGGCGCCTTCAAAGACCGCACGCCGTTCCATTTGAGGAAGCTTCAGTGGTGTCCCACTAACATGGCTGGTGCGATCAGTGGTTCCAACAGCTATTCTAGTTTTGCGTAGGTTGGGCGTGGTCCTGCAGTCGACCAATTTGCGGCGTTTGCGGTCCAAGCTCTACCAATTGATGCGAAGGGCGCTTGGGCCAGCAGTTCTGCGATAACATGAGGTCCCCAATGCTTCGTCACCAAGTCACAGTCTGAGTTGGCATGCATTTCTGTTGGCGCGGTAAGGCACCAGCATTGCATGACATTGGCTGTTGTCTTTGGGTGCTTGGTGCTTGCTTTTTCCCGCAGGGAGAAATCCTTGTTTTGCAGTCCGTGTCCAGATGCAAAGTTTAAGTGTGATTACTGCAGCTCACCGCTTCTGCGAGGCATTCTTACCGGGTTCAAAGTGCCATTGCAACATCTGCTTTTGCCCCTCAAAGAGTGTGTGTGCATGTGGCTTGGTTTTGCCCATGTGCCAACCGGGCCTGTCTCAAAAACAGCCAAGAAACGGAAAACCTGACTGGCTGATCAATATTGCCAGGACTCTGTTGTGATCCATATAGCACCACCCTACTACTGCCGACTCCAATAGTCGCCATGCGCAAAGTCCAACAAAACGGTCGCTGCTATGAAAAGAAGCCCCCCCATCCCCCAACCATCCCCCTGCCCTCCCCCCCAAAAAAGAAGTCGCCATGTTCCACCCCCCCCCCAACTTCCCGAGCTCCCCCCTCCCCAACTCCCCAAACCATCCCCCCCCAAACCATCCCCCCCCAAACCATCCCCCCCCAAACCTCCCCCCAAACCATCCCCCCCACCCGCCTCCCCCCCCAGGCCTTGCAGCACTTCGCTTCCGCCGTGGCGCAGCAGCCGCAGAAGCAGCTGCCCTGGTTCAACCAGGGCCTGGCGGCCGCGGAGCTTTGGGAGGCCCAAGGACCGCGAAGTGGTTTGGGTCAAGCGGCAGGCGGACGGGTTTCCTGGCTAGGTCCCCCAGTAGTGCCCTTGGGGGGAGGGTTCCCCTACTAAAACAGACTGCAGGAAAAAAATCGGGTACCCTTATTCTAACCTCTCTACTGGAGGACCTAGAAGGTGTTCCCAATGACACAGGGTTGTGTTGGGAATCTTCCCTGTTATGTGGGGGGTTAGTGTTTGGGGCTTCATTGTTGCATCACAGAAGTGGTCATTTCCCACAGCCCTGGGGTCAAGCGGCCATGCTTTGCCCGGGCCGCTTGACCCAAACTCAAAACGGCCGTGGCTCAAAAGTGGTACTCAAAATGTCACTTTGCTTGTGGGAACTCAAAACCAGCGGTTTGCCCCTGTTTCATTTTGAGCCACAGTGTTTCCTCTTGCACCTCCGTTAAATACCCCCGCCTGGATGCGGCTGGTTTGCCTAGCCAAAGGCGTCACCCTGCCACCCTGCCATAAGGTTTCAGAAGGAACCGTAGAATGCACCCTGTGAAAGGTCGCCCCTTCGGCTTCCGTCACCGTGGACTTAAACTGGCCCTTGCAAAAGTTTGACGCCCACGTAGATGCTGGCCGTTCAAAGCAATATTTGCGAGGAGGGTTAGCAGTCAATCTGAGTGAAGTAGTGCAAACTTGGAGGGTTCACAATGAGGGTTGTGAGATCAAGGGGTTTTACCCCAGTGTGATACAAGGGAATCTCCCCCGTTATGTGGGGGGGGTTAGTGTTTGGGAAGCCCTTATTGTTGCATCACAGAAGTGGGCATTTCCCACCGCCCTGGTTCACAATGCGCACTGGGGGTATATACTGAGAGAGTGGCTCGGAAGAGCCTCCCAACAAACTGCCCCAACCTTCCAGATAGCCATCGCACGCTGCGGCGGCTTCCTCCCTTCTAAAAGGGCTTGCGTGGTCAGAACAGCTGGGGCCAGTTGGAGCTGCCACCAGCATTCCGAACGAAGAGAACGAAGGCATAGCATGACTTGATACCAGAAGCGTTGGCCGCATTGCCTGGAAGCTGGGAAAGCCATCTTTCTGCAATTGGCCCCCAAGCAGCGTCCCACAACAAAAAAAATAGTACCTGTCAGCGTCTGACATGAGACCTGCAAAGGCTTCAGGTGAAGTTTCAGGCCGAAAAAGCTAGCAGCAAGAATGTAGCGGCAGGATACATGCATCCATGCACATACGATTCCCAAGAATGCTCACAAACAAGTCAGGGATCCCTTGCAGGATGCTGCGATGGAAGTTTGTGCGGGCCTCAGACGGGTGGAGATGCGTGGAGTCCTTGAATTGCTTGCTCTGATCAGGCCATGAGTTTTGCGAACTATGAGAGGGGTATGCTGGTTTTTGCCGTGCTGCGCTCAAGATGCCGGAGACTTTTCATGGTCAGGCCTCAACAAGTTCTTTTGGCAACACACACACACACACTGACTGATTTACCCTATGTAGGAGCATTTCATGCACATGTCAGCTGCCTGAGAAGGCCTTGAGTCTTCCTTGCGTCTGGGGCGCGGGCTGCATGAAAAACCTCTCCCCATTTGTTTTGTAAAATCCTCCTTTTCCCATTCCTACCTGGTCCGCTTCCGCCCCATTCGGCAGCGGGTCCGCAGCTGCTGTTTCAGTTGGGTTTGTGCGACGACCCCAGTACAAACATTGTGACAACCTCCTATTTTCAAAAGGGAACCCCCGCGAACGTGGTTGATGGCATGTCCCCAATGAACAGTTTGAATTTGAATCTATTGGACATTTTGAGCTTTGTTCTCATTGGCTGGGGGCTTGCTACCTTTCGTGTCTCCTTCTCAAGTTGCTTTTTGTTGTGTCTCAAAAAACGATACTGACCGTCACCAGCGATACCCTAAAACCTGAGGCAAAAACCGGACAAACGATACGGATGACCCCCACGTCGGAATGAGTATGGAAAGAAGCTCAAAGCGAAAGTTCGCTTGAAGCATTCGAGGCCACACAGAAGGTCTTTAGACAAGGCTCGGCGCTGCCCAGGCCTTGATTGGATGGTGGGCTTCAGACCGCGCTGGAGAGATTAGCTGTCCGGTTAAGCTGAGGCGACGGGAGTTGCTCTCAGGCATGAGTGATCCCAGGTCGGTTGCCATCACGGTTTCTCTGTTGTTCCGATTTCTTGGCTTCAAGATATATGGTCGCGTGTTCCCTGTTGCTACCCCTCCAGGACCCCCCCCCCCCGGCCCGAGACTCCGACCCCTGAACTCGCACCCCGACACCCCGGCACCCCCACCCCCAGGACAAGCCAACCCGCAACCAACCCGCAACCAACCCTAAACCAACCCTAAACCAACCCTAAACCAACCCTAAATACACGCTAAACCAATCCCTAAACAATAAACCCTAGACCAACCCTAAACCAACCCTAAACCAACCCTAAGTACACCCTAAACCAAACCCTAAACCGTACACCTCTAAACCTAAACCAACCCTAAACCACCACAACCCAACCACAACCACCGGGGGGGGGGGTACTTGTCTGACCCATGACCATTGGGGGGGGGGGACTGCAACGCTGCACCATATGGTTACCATATATATACATATTATGTGTTTTTTTTTTTTTTTATGTATTTATTTATTTATTTATTTATTTATTTATTTAGTTAGTTAGTGATTTTTTGTATTTATTTAAAAACAAATGGGGGGGGTGGCAAGGTTCGAGACTGCCGCGTCGTCATTCCGGACTGTGCTGCAGTTTCCTGGCTGCAGCGCCGGAAACTGGCCTCAACGAGTCCGTGACTGGGGGGTTGTTTGTTTAATTTGTTGTCTAGGTGACCTACTGTTACAGGGCCTTATGCCGGTTGCTTCTGGGAGGTTTAACAAAGGGGCCAAGTTCGAGTCAGACATGCCACGGCGCGTGCGAACTTCGACATGTTGGGTTTGCGTATTGGGCATTTTCTTCAGAAACTGTGTGGTAATTAATTTGCAATGATGGCTTTCTGGGACGGGGCCAGCCAATACACGCACCTAGCCCGTACGCTACTTTCTGCCATCGCACATGAAATGAATTCTTACGGTTGACTCAGTTGATGATGTCTCCAATACTGCTTGTAATCCTTGCCAGTTTTTGCCTCTAGAAACTTCACCCGGGCTCATCAGTCCCTTCTCAAATCAGAATAGGTACTCCGAGACTGAGTTTGCAAATCAAATTGACAGTTGGAAAGGCAATATTTTCAGGGACGCCCTCTGTTTTTGCAAGGCTTGCACATGAGTTCCTGGCTTTTGTTGCTCATTCATTGCCAACCCCACGGAAAGAATGAAGCATTCATCCTTTGTGATTTTAACATGTTGGGTATAATTCCAGAATGAAACATTCATCCCGCACTGGCATAGTTCATGTTCAGAGATTTGTTTCGCGCATGAATAATTAGCTCAGAGAATCGATGTTCAAGTTCAAGTTCATTAGCTCATGTTCAGGTAAGAATGACTAATTCATCCCGCATGGGCATATTTCATCCCTTGTTCCCGTTTCTCATTCACTCCGATAATTTTTCGCCCGGCGGCCCTCACCCCGAAGACTCGCCCCGAGGCTGGACACCTCCGGCCGGGCGGAGCTGCGGTACTTGGCGGCGCTGGCGGCGGGGCGCCTGCTGGCACGGCAGGCTGAGGCCGAGGCAGGGTCCATGGGCTGTGCCACTTTTTCAGGAATCGAAGGCCCCCAAAAACATGCGCTTTTTAGGAAAGACGTGATTGGCGTGGGTGGGTCCTTTTTGTTTTGAAGGGGCCGCTTCCTCTGATACCAAGGACCAAGGAAATCCCAAAGGCGTTGCTAGATCCCCCAGTGCCCTTCTCTCCCCTTTCTTTGGTTGGGTGGGTTCCAACCTACTAAAATAGACTACAGGAAAAAGTTGGCACGCTGATTCTAACCTCTCTACCGGAGGACCTAGCAAAAAAGATGTGGGGTTTTCCAGTTGCCAGAAACGATGTATGGTTTTCCGACCAAGCCTAAAAAAAGATAGAGCCGATGGTGGGAAAACGGAGGTAGGCGGCCAGAAAAACACATGTGATGTTTCTTTGAGTTCCCTGGGGGGTTGAGCTGCCTTTGACACAAAGTAGCAGCCCAACGGGCCAAGTTTCATATCAAACGCGGGTATGTCTCACAAATGTGGTGCTTGGGCTAGTGCCTTTTGCCCGGTTTCCACCTGAAAATCGTTCCAGGGGCACTGACACTGGCCAATGCGCCTTTGTTGGTTGGGGGAGACTTTGTCGCTGGATAGTCCCGCCTGTTGACCGTTGGCAATGGCCATGTGGCTGTTGAATTCTGAGCATGCTTGCAACCTGCATTGTGAGGTGTGTGCTACAAAACTCTACTGCTATTGGCTCGAATCTTTACACTTCAACTCTTTGGGAAATCAAGGGTGTTCCATTAAACCCACAACAAGTTGAACTTTTTGCAGAGGGGCCAACAGCGACCTTAAAATTGTGAGGTGCGTGCTACAAAAGATAAATGGTCTAGAAAAAGAAGCGAGACTCCCCGTGGCCCAGGAACTAGAGGATTGCCGCGGGAGATAAAATTGCATGCTGAACTTGGTTTCTGCTTTAGGGCCACCTGGAGCTGTTTTATGTCCAGTAAACGTTGGTGCATTTTGCCAAGGGATGTTAGGACTTTAACTTTTTGTCAACTAATGGGATTTCAATTAAACCACTAAAAGTTAAACTTTTAGCAGGGGAGCAGAAAGCAACCAAGGAAAGGTGGCGACAGGCAAGGGGCCTTTGGCACGGCTTGTGATAATATCTCCTATATCGGTTTCTCCGGACGTGACCCTGCAGATCCAGTACATGACAATGCAGAGGTTTGCTTGGCAAGTGTTCTCTTCCCGACTGGTGTTTGCCATGTGTGATTAGACATGCAATCTTACAAGTCTGCCTGTCTATGCCATCTCGCCTTTTGCCCCGGCATGATGTGTGTGTGTGTGTTTGACAGGCTCACGTGCAGAGTTTCTGCCAATCGTTTTTTCCTCTCGTTGTTGTATTGCTGCTGCCGTTACATGTCGCCGAAATGTAATAGTCAGCAAACCAGCAAGGCTGGCTCGTGAAAACATTCCAATTTGCATCACGAAAGAAGCAGGAACAGGGCGAACAGGGCCAGGAGCAAAGGACTGGCGCAGGGCACAGCAGGGCGAGGGCGCACTCACGCCGTGCCGCCTGTGCTCAGGACAGCGGGCCCGCAACATTGCCAGAAGCCTTGCAGCATTTCGCCGAGGAGTGCTGGGAGAGAAGTGTGAGTGCGATCACCTGCAGGTTGTGCCCCTTTGAACTTCCTGTGTCACTTATACAACCTGTTGCGTTTGAGCCATGCATATATCCCATTCTGCCCAGAAAGTGAGAGTTTCAATGGAGCCCGGCGACCATCCGCTTTTGCAGGAGACATCGGGATGGGTCATATGAAACCACCAGGATATGGTCCATTAGGATCAGGGAGGGGATAGGCACCTGGCACGTGGTCCATATGATCCAACCATTTGGATCCCCACCCCTTTAAAAATGGAATAAGGGGAGGGGGTGAGCTCCATGTTTGGGTTGACAAAAGGAGGGGGGTTCATTTTTTTAGTCCATATTTTGGACCCAAGCCCAAGTGGTCTGCCTCCAGGCAGACTTAAACCTAGGGGTTCTCCTTTTTGGGGGAATAAACCACCCCTGGGTTTAAGTCTACCCTCGTCGAAAACGTGGAACCCTGTTCCATTTTGGATCCCCACCCCTTCAAAATGGAATTGGGGAAGGGAGATCTCCATGTTTGGGTTCCTGTGAATTTCTTGGTGGCTCCCAGCCATCCCCTTAGCCTTTTAGCTTTTTCGCGTTTAGTGGAGTCCCTCGAAGTGAAACTTTTAGCCGGGGATCTCAATACGGGCCCAGAGATGTTAAGGTAGAGGTTTCATTTGGGGTTTTTTGGACCTGCACGAGGCTCAGCGGCTCGTGGAGCAATGGGGTCACCCGGATCTGGGCTCCGCCGCCTTGGCTGACTGGGCCAAGGCAGTGGCCTTGCAGATGCGCAGGCGAGCCAAGCTGTAGGGTGGCCAGCCGTTCGGTTCCTCAGCCTTTTAGGCTTTTACTTGGTTTAGTGGCTAGATTTCCATGCCACCCATGTACTTTTTAGGGTTTAGTGGCTAGATGTCCATTTCACCCACTAAAGTTATTCACTTTTAGCAGGGTATCTGAGGGCAGCCCAGCTGTTTCAACGGGTCCAGCTCGAGTTCCCCTTTTTGGCGGTAGAAAAACATCGCTTTTTTTGGCCCCAAGGTGAGTGTGCCTTGGGGTGATGTTTTAAGGGGGAAATAATAGGGAGCCCTGTGTTGTTTTTCCCCAGACAGCCAGGTCATGTGGTTTTGTGTTTTTCTTGTTTTGTTGTTTGTTTGGTGTTTCCCCCCCCCCTTTTTCCTCATCTAGAGTTTGTTGGGTGTTTTCCATTTTTTGTAGGAGGTGGTTTGGGTCCAGGCGTGCAGGAGTCGATGTGTCGAAGTGTTTGGTTTGATTGTGCAGCGGATGCCGAGGTGCATTCAGTTCCGGGCTTGTGCTTGCCCATGTGTCTGCATGATTGGTTTGTTTCTTTTTTGCTGAGTGCTTGCGGTAGTTTGGAGGTTTCGAGTCCTTCGAATTCAGATCATGTAGCGAGATCGTGTTTCCTCCTAGCTAGCATCGCATCATTCGGATTAAAAGAAAAGATGTTGCACCGGGCTGTAAAACTGCCATTCCCATCGGCTGGAGCTCGTTTACACGGGAAGCAACAAAGCTTGGAGCGTGTGCTCAGCCAACAATTGGGATGCTGAATCGAAATAAGCAAATGCGAAGCATAGCACGCCCTGCGTGCAGGCAGATCGCAGCGATTTCTTTGCCGAACAGCGGCATCAACTGGGATTCGCTGCTGGGGACGCTGTCGGCGCTATGCCGGTCCCTTACATTTGATCGAGGAGCTTTTTGGGGTCCAGAAAAACTGAGGTTTTGTTCTCACACCCTCTGGATCCAGTGTTTCTTTGGCCATCGAAGCTCGGCCTTTTGATCTTGAACCGGGGCTGGATGAGTTTCGACCTCAGTGGGTGTCGTTTTCGCCTCCCGTGTAAAAAAGTTCCAACCCGAGAGGGGTCCACCGTCCACCATATTGAGGAGCACCCAAAATTTGACTCAGCATGCCGTCACAGGCCTGCAGGCTTCGCGTGCTGAGGCGAGGATGCGGCCGAGAAGTTTGAGAAGTCTCGGTCATCGCCTGCAGGCCCCTGCAGGGTTGTGGGATCACTCGGGGTTTTACGCCACTTCTGTGATACTGTTGGGAATCTCCCCCGCTATGTGGGGGGTTAGTGTTTGGGGTTAGGCCCGTATTGTTGTAGCACAGAAGTGGATTCAGTTTCAACCGCAGCCCTGCGCTGCAGGCTTAGTCAAAGTTTTCGGGTGTTCCTCCATATGGTGGACCCCTTTTGGTTGGAATTGAATGAACGGGAGGCCAACAAGAAACCAACCATGTAGGGGACCACCCACTACTTTGGGAAACTATAATATTTTACGCATGTAAGGATCTTTCCCATTAAGGGGGTGGGACCATCTACCTCAGGTTCTGGTGATGGTGAGGCAAAAAGTGACTTCTAGCAGCACACCAGCATGTGTTTGATGCGTGGGACATGGGAAACGGGCATGGACCGGGCGCTTCCATCATGTTTTGCTTGGCGTGCATCAGTCAGACCCTAAAACGGGCTCTCAGAAACAGTGTTCTCGCTTCCGTCGCGTGGCATGGCGCCATGGACTCATTTGAAATTTAAAACGCCAGTTAGGATCGCCCAAGTCAAGCCATGATGCATATGAGTTGTTCACAGCTCATGTTTTTTGCCCAGCCCTTTCACAATGCTGCACATTGCCATGTGCTCGGATCCATGACAAGGTAGGCATCCGGGCGAAGCTTCCTAAGCGAAGGAAAACTGGGATGCAAAGGCATTGGGTGCTTTGTGCTGTGTGGATTTCGCTGTGGGCTCTCAGCTGCAGCATGTTGTGGGCAATCATCCAAGCTGGTGCAGCGATTGTTGGCAAGGCATGGGAGGAGAGTGAGGTGGTTTACAAACACGCTTCATGGTGATTGATGCCCGCCCGGAGCCAGCTTAGCTCATTAGGTGGAAGGCTTGCGGGGCGCTGCCAATCAACCTGATCACATATATACATACATATATATATATACTATATGATATGATATTTCTTTTGTATAACAATAGTTTATATATAATATATGCACTGCGTAAATTGTGCCACACCTGAAGTGATGGTCATTAGCGCGCACCAGGGGAAAATTGCAAATGCCTTTTTGGATCCCTTGTTGGTGGCGACGACAAGTTCTCGTTCTTGGCATCGCATGCACGACCAAACATCGCAAGCATCAAGCCCCGCCGAGCGCAAAAAGTTTTCGCCGGGCATGGCGACCATGGAGAATCAGAAGTACAGCTTCGAGTGCTACTCCCCGCGAGCGGCCTACTGGTCCTACGACGGGATTCCCTTCACCAGTTTCTACGTGGCTTCCATGTGCTGAAACGATTTGTTTTAATTGTCCCTTGTTGGTTCTAAAAGGAATGTATCATTGCTTAAGAATATGTTCTTATGTTTTCCCGTGTTTTTAATCAAAAAAAAACACACATCCAGCAGTCTTAAGCAAAAAGGTGGTGGTGCTGGCGGCCGTCCTGGCCCGGCAAAGCTTTGTGGCGGATCATCTGCTGCTGCTGCTGGTGCCGGCGGCGCTGCACGTCTTGCTGCCTGGACTCAATAGAGCCGTGGTGGTCAAATCCGTTTGGTTGATTCCCAAAATGGTTGGTGAATTCACCTACCCCAAAATGGGATCCCATTGGTTTTGACCCATAGCCATATAGCCACTAATATAGCCACAGCACACCGATAGTAGGGGTTGATTCCTTTTGCATTCTTGTCAACCATTGTTCTTTTCAAGAAACCGCCGTTTTCCCTGGGTTTCCGGAGGTTTTCTAGAACGAAGGATCCCTGGAAAGAATGGGGAATGTACCCCTGGAATTTTGGGGTAGGTGAATTCACCACCCATCTTAGAACCTATGTTAGTGGGGATTGGGATGTTCACTGGCAGTACGGGATTTTGACCCATGGCCTTAAAAGGACGCCAATGAGTTTGACACTGCGAGGGGTGTTTAGCTTCCCACTGAAAGTCTTCTCCGGTTTGATTTCAGAGATCCAGATCTCAAGGTTGACGAAATATGAAGCAGAATCTGACATACTTCTTGGTGTACCCCGTACCCTGCGGTTGGGCCAATGCCTTTGGGAAGGACCGAGGGCTGCCGACACACAAGACATGCTTTCCCTCTTTCCTTTTTGTTTGCAAAGAGACCAGCTGGATAAGACCTTCCCTTCGGTGGCGTCAAAAGTAGATTAGGTTCATGATCACCTCGCTCATTCACTCATTTCTTACCTTGGCACCGCACGAAGGGGGGAGACTGTGATTGGCACACATACATGCAGCATTGTGTCCTTCACTTGCATTTTGCTGAAATCCGTGTTTTCGCTTCCGTACTTCAGTTGCTTGGTTGTCAGAGCCTTGCCTTCCATCACCAGGTCCATACACGAGGCAGTTTCACGAAGCTGTCTCTTGAATTCTAGCAACAGTGGAGTGTATGATGGCTCACTGATTCGCACTTGGGGCGATACTCCCCGTTGGTTTGCAAAGGACGGCATATGTTTGCGCTTGGTCAAAGTTGGTGCTAGCTGACGACAGACTGTGATGGAAGGCCGGCAAAAAGGGTTAAGAAAGCAAAATGCTCATACCGCAAGACTGGACAACTGCAAATTGCTCAGGGTCGATGGGATTCAGGGCGCGTCATATAAATCATAAGCAAAGAGAAAGAACGAGTACGTTGATAGGATTTGTACCGTGGTATGGTTGTGAAATCAGATTTGCATCTGGTTTAAGACCTTTCGCGTTTCGATTTCCGGCAGCTAAGGCTCTTCCTGGCCACGCAGTGGTCCGTGCAGGTGAGGTGCTTGGTTCGATTCAAGCAGGAGGACATTCAGAGGGCCAGCCATGTGAAGGTAGTGCCTACCTCCAATGCCAAGCAGAACTCCAAGATGCTCGGGTTGTTCGTTTTTTTTTTTTTTTTTTTCTGACAAAGGCCCCGAAACTTAAATGAGCAATGATCATAGATCCTCTTTTTATTTGGGGTTGGCTGTGTTGTTTCTTTCTTTTTCTGACAAAGGCCCATCATAGACCCTCTTTTTATTTGGGGTGGAGGGATGGTCATCCACCTGGTGATAATGATCCTGAATCATCATAATGATTCCTATTTGGGAAACCATGGCCGTCTTGACCATGGCTCACATTGCCTTCTCCCGTTTGCAAAAGGTGGTTTGACCTTTTGCAAACGGGAAAACCCAGGATTCTGCTGGTGCCGGTGCATCGTCACGATGGGCAGGTGTCTATTTCCTACCTCAAGAAGAGGTTCATTTATTCTGAGGAGCATGGCACGTTCCAGCGCCTTCAGTTCGACATCCAGTCCCCTTTGAGCAAGTACTTGGCCTCAACGGGCCTCGCGGCACCGGAGATCGCAGAGCAACGACGCACATTCGGGGAGAATGTCTATGACATTCCCTTGCCTACCTTTGGGGAGCTTTTTCAGGAGCACGCTGTAGCACCATTCTTTGTTTTCCAGCTGTTTTGCGTTCTGCTGTGGCTCATGGACGACTACTGGTACTACTCCTTGCTGACCTTATTTCTGCTGGCGCCTTTCCTTGAATCAGTCGTAAAGCCCAAAAGGCCCCGCCCTTCTCCCGCGCATTTACGGCACCTTCGGAAGCTTGCCATGTGGGTACAGGCCAGAATTAAACCACCGGGGTACTTTTAGGCCTTGGTTCCATTTTCCAGGGTTCCATTTTGGATATTTTGGGTACCTATTTTTTAATTGACATTCAACAAACGAAATTCCCAGCAAGATGCGCAAATCAGAAGACCAGTGCAAGCAGACCAGTTCGCCCAGGGGGAATGCCACTTGTGCTCCTTACGCCTTGTTTCTAGGCTTACCGCTGGGATGGCCTTGCAAGCTGCGCATGTTGACTTGCGTTCAATTGTAGCGGTAGAATCGGCTCGGCAGCTTCACCCAGCGAGGTTGGCTCATGTGTTGCCACAGATGCGGCGCAGTCGTTCAATTTCATGTGCTGCATTTGTGGATAGCACACCGTGTGCAGCACACCCTTCACGGGGGCTATCATTGGTTTTGGATGTCTTCTTTGTGATCTGTGGCTGGTTTGGGAGGTGAAATGCTGGTTCTTGGCTCTTACGACCGTCAACTCCGCACAAACCGCCCAATGGTTTGAGGCCAGCTGAAACTCAGTTCCCCGGACCAGGCCAAATGGGGTTGTCTTCTTTGAGGCTACCCGCCTTGGGCTGCTTTACAGGAAGCCAAAGGGAAGAACCCGTCCATTTTGGGAGTGCCCCCCAATTTGTTTACACATACTTGTTTTCTGCGATTTGCTCCCCTTCTTTCGGCCTTGTTCAGTCGGCCGGAACTCTCTTGCTGGTGCTCAGGGAATGTGGGAATGAACCGGAACGGCGGCCCCGAGGAAACCACCAGTGGTCTTTCTTGGGTTCATTCCATCCCTGTCTTGCCATCCCCTGTAAACAGGGTTCCTTAAAAGATCTCCATTTTGCAACCATTTGAAACATGTGGCTTTTGAACCAAAATAAAGGGAACCCACCATTTACAAGGCAATGTTTAGGTGTATGATGCATCCGGATCCCTGGTAAACCATCCCCTATTCCGTTAAGGGGACCTTTGGGTTCATGAGCCATTTCTCGGTCTTTTTTTTGCCATCTCTCGCACCGATAACCCACCCCGTTTCGCTCGGTGTCCGCTCGGTGCGAAGGTGGTATGAGCCACATAAACCATCCCTTGTGGTTTCCTAGGGAATTCCTAGATTCATTCCCAACACCGTGTATCATCCCCTGAGCGCTGCTGAGGTGGTGCTGGAGGCGCAGTTGGTGCACCGCCGCCGCAGCGACCTCTCGGAGCTTCGGGCCATGCGCATCCCGCCGCGGCCCACGCACGTGCTGCGGAAGGGCAAGTGGCAGGTGGAGCAAAGCAACGAGCGGCTCGGAGCGGGCGAAGGAAATGGGGGTGTATATTGTTTTTCGTGTTTTTTGTTGGTTGTTGTTTTGTTTTTTGTGTGTGTGTGTGTGTTTTTTCTCGGAACTTGGGAGGGTTTCAAGGGGACTGACTGGGGTGGTTTCAGAGGGAAGCCGAAAGGAAGCAAACTTCTAGGGGGACCTTCCCCATTCTTTCCAGGGATCCTTTTTTCCAGAAACCCAGGGAAAAACGGGCGAGCATTGTTTTTGTTAGGAAAGTGCGGAAGACCAGCCTGGACCAAATTGAAGAATTGAAGGTGTGAGGGGAGCCCTCAAAATTTGGTGGGAGGTAGCTTTTGGCCAAGAATGGACTGGCTGCTTCCGCTATCTGTGACAATGCAGGGGAACCATCGAGTCGGAAAGCAACTGTTCAAAGCTCGAATCCCTCGCTCCGCGCTGCTGGCTGACTGAGATTTCATTTCTTTGGCCTGGGTTAAGATCCAACTTGTTTTGGGTTACGTAGTCGCCTTTCCAGCTTTTCTAGGGGTTGATTCCAATTCCATTCTTTTCAACCATCGTTCTGTCCAAGAACCGGGCCGTTTTCCTGGGCTTCCGGAGGTTTTCTAGATCCCTGGAAAGAATGGGGAAGGTAGCCCTAGAGTTTTTGTTTTGGCGATGGATCGGGATTGGCGGAGTCTTTGTTTTGAGTCCTTTTGCTTCGCCTTGAAACCAAACCAAAAGCTAGTCAAAAGCAACGAGAGTCAGGCTGTTGCCTGGTGACATCATCGGCATCCAGCGGAGTCCCGACGCATCCTTCCCCTGCGACGCGCTGCTGCTACAGGGCAGCGTCCTGGTGAATGAGGCGATGCTCACGGGCGAAAGTGTGCCGCAGATGAAGGCAGCGACGGGTTCGAATCGAGAGCCAGCGAATCTTTAACCCCGGAGGAACCACCCCCTGTCTATTAATAGGGGGTATTCCTGGGTTTAGTGGGGCTTTCTCACTTTTGGAGGGGAGCACCCCCATATAAATACACTGTTTATTGGGGACTTGTCACTTCTGGAGAGAACACAACGCCCCCATGTGAATAAGCAGGGCTAGTCTAGGGTCAACATTAGGGAGAAAGGGCCTTTGAGATAGGTAGAAAAGAATTGCGGTTGTGTTCCATACAGAAAGGACCATTGTTTGAGAGATTCGTGTCACGGTTCAAAGCAGCAAGTTTACTCTCTCGCACCCCTTGGGCTAAGATACTGGTGGCATGCATGTGCCCATGTTTCAGCCTTTGGCCGAAGACATGTCAAGACCAAGGGCCCTTCCAAAACTGTTTGGAATTTGCTCGTTGCTTTATTTGGGTGCATTATAACGACCTCACACGACCAAATTCACCCCAAATGGTGGTGTATGTGGGGAATATCCCTCCGACCACCTTATTTCGGGCTGGTGACCTAGTTGTGACGTGTGGATGGACGAAATTGTGCACCACTTTGAGATCATTGTCTGTTGGTATTTACAGAGGGCTCATCATCCCAGGGTTTCTTGGGTGGTGCGTTGGGTGGATTTTGTCCATCCACAGCATCACATGGTCGGATCCTTGGCTCGTTGGATCGCCAGGTGCACGCCACCTCCTCCGAGGAGGCCTTGGACATGGCAGGCCGCCACCGGCAGCACGTGGTCAGCGCGGGCACCAACATCATGATGCACCAGAGCTCCGGGGCCAGAGGCTTTCCGAAGGCGCAAAACAGGGAGGGGAGGGGAGGGGAGGGGAGGGGAGGGGAGGGGAGGGGAGGAGGAGGGGAGGAGGAGGGGAGAGGGGAGAGGGGAGGGAGGGGAGGGGCTGCGTCTTGAGATGATGATTTACATTTCATGTCGTTGGGTGTGGTGTACTCAGTTTGTTTTCTTTTCTTTAAGTGGGTTCGGATATATATTTTTTGTGTCTGAGTTGTGTACTCTGAATTTTGTGTGTTTTGAGATGTGATTGGCATGTGTCTGAATTGTGTGAGGATGATGGGGGGGTTGATCAAAAGGTCCGATGAACATGGGACGACCATCAGTTAGAAACCACCAAGAAAGATGACTTTCCCCACTCAACAAAAAGCTCCCCATGGTCATTTGGGGGGCCAGGACTATTGATCAACCCCATTTCAACTTGGCTCCCAGCCATCCAGTTCCTTGGCGATTTTGCTTTTTGTTTTTTTGTTTTTTGCTTTTTAGGGTTTAGTGGGGGTTTCCAGCTAACCGACTAAAAGCTAAACTGTTAGCAGGGGACCTGAGGGAAGCCCAGTCATGTGGCTAGGGGTGATAGCCTATGCCGAGCCATTTTGGGGCGGATTGAACACCCATGTAGCACCTATTTTGATGTTCACCAGGGGTACGGGGTTTTGACCCACAGCCATGTGTGTGTGTGTGTGTTGTGTACTCTGAATGTCGTGGGCTCTGCGTTGATTTTTTTCCGCAGGTGCCGGTCGTTGGCTCCTCCCCGGTAGCGATTGGATACGTTCTGCGCACGGGCTTTGACACGACCCAAGGGAAGCTATGCAGAACCATCCTCTTCAGCGCAGATCGGGTGACTGTGTCAAGCAAGGACGCATATCATTTCATCCTGATCCTGCTCTTCTTTGCGCTGGTTGCATGCGCTTATGTGCTCTACGATGGCCTGATCGTGGCGCCCACCCGCGAAACACCCAGATCGACATTCAAGCTCCTGCTGGCAGTGAGCCATATCATCACAGCCGTGGTGCCGCCGGAGTTCCCTATTATGCTTTCTCTGGCGGCGACTCGACGGCGCATGGTGTGTGTCAAATGTTCGGCACACGACTTTTGCTTCTCTATGGTTTGAAAACTGAGTTGCAGCTAAATTCGAGAGTAGGACACAGGCAGGCAGCCGGAGCCAGCTCGACCGCAGCATCCAGCTGGAAGCCACGTTGAGTTTGACTCAATCCGTTTTCCCTAGTGCTTCTCACTACATCATATGGCTCAGGTAACCCTTAGTCTAGTTGGGCAATCCAAGGATTTGGATTTGAACCTCTGGCTTTTAGAGTTCATAAATGGTTGAAACCCGGCTCACCAAAACTCCAATCCAAACTATGGAGGTAAGCTGAAATGAGAAGTTTGCTTGGGGTCAGTAAGGTGAATTTGAGCCTAGTGGAGCTGGTGAAGAAGCGCATCTTTTGCACCGAGCCCTTTCGTGTCCCGCTGGCTGGGACGCTTTTGGCGGCAGAAAGAAACCACAGCCGGCCGTTTTGGGGATTGGGAGCCGTTCTTTCGAGTCAGAGAACTTGTGGCACTTGAAGGATGTTTGTGGGTTGAATTTGGGGCCTACCCAAATTTCCAACGGGAAAAAGAAAGCTTTCGTTTGGGATTTTGGGCAAGGAAGATTCAGACCTGCTGCTTTGACAAGACGGGGACCTTGACCAGCGACTCCATGGAGGTTGGGGGGGTGCACGGCCTGGAGTACGCGCCCCCGCCTTTCACGCCCGCGGACGAAGGGGAGCGGGAGAGGAGTTCGAGAGCCTTGGAGCAGCAGCGCGGCTGAAGAACTCTGGGTGTGGTGTGTGTCAGTGTGCATGTAGGAGATGAATGTTGCTCCGCGCTTTGGCTTCTGGGGCCCCGGTCAAGTTTCCACGGATTTGTTTTATTCTTTTTTTTGCGGGATGAAGTGGGAGACTGGGCATGGGTCAAAATCAATCCGCGGGGCCGCGGATTTTCGTCCTTGGTTCCATGTACTCATGCAACCCATTTGGAGCATAGGAGTCCTTGTTGGTTGTTTTGCTTGAAAGTAGATGGCGATGGTTGGTATTTTCCTGGTGGTTTTTTCTCTACCAGGGAAGCCCATTTGTTTCCAACCAAAAATTGGACTGTGATTTTGGGGGGTTACAACCGATTTTCGAGCACCAGAGCCACAGACAGGTGGTGGGTTTCAGAGCTGAGGAAGTTGCCCTTCCTCTCCACTGCGGTGATGGCGGCCTGCAACGGCCTCACCCTGGTGGAGGAGACGGTGGTGGGAGATCCCCTGGAGAAAGCCGCGCAGCAGGCGGTGCAGTGGAGGAGCCCTGAACAGGGGGGGAGGGGTGGGGTGGAGGGTGGGGTGGAGGGGGGGGTGGAGTGGAGGGGGGGGTGGGTGGGGGGTGGGTGGGGGTAGGGGGGGGAGGGGAAGCATTCGATTTGGCCAGGTTGGCGCTTGGGTTTTTTGTGACCGCGGCATGTGCATGCATGTACACCACGCGTGTTGATGGAACGTGCCTTTTTGGGGAGGCTGTTTTGGAGGGTGGTGGTGAAGGACAGCCAAAAGGGATCCCGCCGCATTTTCCGGTGCTCCCCGAAACGGCAAAGCCACAAACGCGTCTCACGCAGGATGTCTGGCGCTGACCAGGCCACCTCCAAGCTCGGGCGCGGCGCCTTGGATACAGCGGTCTCTCTCTGAGACCTTTAGTGCCCAGTTCGGTCGTTGGCTTCCCCACCATCAACTCCCATCCGAATTTCACCTGGTGAAAGTGGAACTTTTAGGGGGATCTGGGGACAGCCCAGCACAGAGGGTTACCTTTTGACCAGGGCCACCGAAGAATTGGGCGATTGATTGAAAGTCTGGGCTGATTTGCAGATGGAAATCGGGCTCTGTTTTCGCAACTGTGCGACGGATGGCGAACTTACGGGGCCCTGCACGTCCGTACGTGGAAGCTTTGAGACGTTTCCATCCCAAGCTTGGGCCGAACAAGTTGGATGGGCACCAGCCAGACGGGTTCGTGAAAAAATGTTTCGATGGACATCTCGCACCAATGTCCTATATAATACGTCCGGCTTGCCGTTGGCAAAAGGGTAGGCGGATTCCAAACCTCGGAAAAAGACAAATGTCATGCGCCAGCAGATCCCTTTGCTTGGCGGGCAGGTTTCCTTTGTGTTGACTGGCTGGCTTTTTGAGAGAAGCCTTGCCAAGTTGGCAAGGGAAGGAAGAAGGAAGGCCACAATTCTGGGGATCCAAATCCCCATGTTGACAGATTTTTTCGCGCTGAAGCTTCGCGTTTTTCAGGACCAGATCGGCTACACATCCTTCGGCGATACCCTTTCGCCTCCGAGAAACTCGGCTTTTCCATGTTGGCTTCTGATTTCAAGTGGGTTTCATGTTAGCGGACAGGAGGGTAATCCTTATCATTTGAGATTGTGTTGCTTGCTTGGCGGATTTTGGTGGTGTGCTGTCTCTCTCAGTTGTCTTTGAACCGCTGCTTTCTGCCAAAGCTGATGGTTCCTATGTAAATGGCGATTTCTTTGCCTCAAAGCACCATGGCTCGGGTTTTCTTGCTGGCGCAGTAGGGAATGAAGGAATGGACCTGAAAATTCCCCAAACGGAAACCAAATCGGGGATGGTTCATTCCCTCATTCCCTGCCTATCGCACTCGGGTTTGTTGGCTGGGACGAGGCTGCAGCGAATGGCTGTCCTTGTGAGACACCGTGGGCCCGGCCTGGGCTTCTGCGAGGAGGCGGGGGCTGGCGTGTCGCATCTTGTTTTCGGAAAAGGGAGGAGCTCGGGTTGAGCGCGTTTGGGCCATGGGTGGTTTTGGCAAGATACACTCCCACCAATTAACATGGAACCTGACTATTTTTTGGGGGGGGTCCTGGTTTTTTAAAGGGACCGGGTCCCGAACGGCAGGTTCCATGTGAATTGGTGGGAGGGTACTGGCTCCTGGACTGGAACCAAAAAGCTTGGAATTGTTCCGATCAATCCACTCAGGAATCGAGTTTTAGCTTAGAGCGAACAGGAGCACCACCTGTTGGCAGGCCCCTCTTTGACGCTACTTTCCTTCGGACCAAAGGCCCCTTGAGACGAAAAGCACGGCAGCGGCGGAGTCGCCGGGACTTCCTTCACGCAGCGATTTCGGTGGAGCCCTCAAAGTGGATCTCGCAACCCATCGGTTTGTTTTTTCACCACGGCTGCAGAAACAAAGAAAGTAGATGCGCGGTCCGTGTGGCAAAAGCTGCTTTGCGAAAGGCATCGCGACCGGAGTCCGCCCCCGGCGACGGCTTTCTCTTCTTTTGTGCGTTGGTTTTCTTCTTTGGGTCCTTGCGGTTCAAAACAGAAAAAAACTTCAGGTAACCCTTCATTGGTGGTTTGGATTGATTTGGGGGTTCGAATCCCTGGCTTTTGTAGAGGGTAAATGGGAAACCCGTTGACCAAGCTCCCCAATCAAAGGAAAGTTGAAATCTGCAACCTCTTCATTGAGTTTATTAAAAACATTACATGATTAGAAAGAATTATAATAAGTATAGGAATGATTGAAAGATATGGTTCAATGATTGAAATAGATACTAGATTGTTGTATAATGTTGAATTAAAGCCGTCCCGTTCCCTGACCAAACCTCCAAAAGCACTCAGAGGGGAGATCTGCGATGCTGCCGTCCGAGGGCCGCGGCGCGGTGAGCGACCGGGTGCTTGCCTTGGTGAAAGGCTCTTGCGATGCCCTGAAGCCGCGTTTGGCGCAAGCGCCGCAGAACCTGGACGAGCTGCAGGAGAGGTCTCTGGCTGGGTGAATTTTAAGGACCTTACACGACCGAATTCACCCCAAATGGTGGTTTTTGTGGGAAAATAGCCCCCCAACCACCTTATTTCAGGTTGGTGAAATAGGATAATTCACCCAGATCCGCGGGAAAAGCGAAAAGCCTTGCCCAAAATTTTGGAAAAATCTGTGTGTGTGTGAGTGTGTGAGTGTGTGTGTGTGTGTGTGTGTGTGTGTGTGTGTGTGTGTGGGTGTGTGTGTGTGTGTGGGTGTGGGTGTGGGCGTGGGTGTGGGGGGGCGGGGGGTGTGGGGGGGGGGGGGTTCTTTGTTTAAGGTTGGGGTTCCCGAAAAATGTTGTGGTTTTCCGGTGGGTTTCCCCCTCAAAACCGAGCAACAGGGGGGGTCCCTAAAATAGACACACCCATACGTTTTTTGGAGTTGGCATAGCCGAAGCCAATTTTGAGGGGACCAAATCCCTACTTTGACTCACCGAATGAAGGTCAGGGACAGTCACTGGCGGTTTTCCGCCTTAAAACTCAAGACATGATTCTGTGTAGACCACTTTAGTAGCAGGTGTTGATTATGGCGCCCCACAATCCTAAGCAGCCCCATTTCCTGCCAAGGTGGAAATCGGACATATTGACAGTGATAGCAGGGTGGCGACCAGAATGACAGTTTGTTTTGTTTTCCGTCGAGTGAGTTGCCGAGTCGGCCCAGCCATCCTGGCAAAACCGCTGTGTTTTCCTTGGGCCCTGTGCCTTTGTTTCAATGGCCGGCCAGAGGAGTCCTCGATGTGTCCGTGTGCCTTCCCAGTAATGTTGACCCAGGATTAATAAACCTGTCCCATTATTAGGGGGTGTTCCCTCTAAAAGTGATGAATCCCCACTAAAAGGGGACACCCCCCTATTAATCAACCAGGGATTGTTTAATCCGGGGTTAACAATAGGTGCTGAGAGTTGGTGAAGATCAGGTGGGGTAGGCAAGCCAGGTCCCCAGTTGAAATGGTTGAAACCTCGATCCATGTCGACCGGGGTGAAGCAGTGCTTCCCCCAAATGTGGGGCACCCCCATATGAATTCAAAGGTCAAAAATTCCGCGTGCCCATTAGTTGCAGGCACAAATCGATGAAAGAAGCCTCCGCCAAGCTGAATACATGGGAGCAGAGCTGAGGCAGCTTTCCTTTGAGCTTCTCCCTGTCTTTGATACCTCCCACTGACGGAATCCATAAAAACGTGCCGATCAGAACCTGAAGTTTCCCAGTGCTTTGCTGGATAGCCAAGCCTTGCGCAAATTGAGACATATTCCATTTGTGAGCTTCCTTTCGGGTTTCCCAAACCGGCATCAACACCATTCTCAGTCATATGACGGCCACAACATCCAAGCATCAACCCAAGCCTCCTCGCAGGACCAGCTGACCAAGTCGGGCTTCCGAGTCCTTTGCTTGGCTGCCAAAGAGATGGCCGGGGAGGTGGCGAAGTTTGATGCTGAGGCTCTGGAGAGAGAGGCGGTGGAGCCTTGGCAAAAAAAAACATTAGCCGTGGCACCAGTGGGAACATGCTTTTAAAGCGACCTGTCAGGTCCCATGGCACCGCTAACATTCTGCGGGCAGCTTCCATTTCCATTCTTTCCATTCATCCGGATTTTTCCAGAAAGCCACCAAAAACCCCGGGGCAGCTGCTGGTGATTGAAAAGAACGATAGTTGGAAAGAATGGAAAAGGAATCAACCCCTAGACACATGGCACCAGTGGGAAAATACCAGGAAGATCCACATCCTCCCAAAGCGACCTGTCAGGTGCCATGGTGCCATGGCAACGTGGGGAGGGTTTTTCGGGTTTGTACCTTCCGCGATTTGCCTTAGCTGGGGCCCCCGTTCTCTCGTTGAAACGGGTTTCCCCGTTTTTCCCCGTGGCCCCGGTTTCCTTGGCTGGGGCCCTTGACTCTCGTGGGGTTTCCCCGTTTCCATCCGAAAGCTGAGGAGTCAGAGCTGCAGTTCTGCGGGCTGCTGGTGCTCCGGAACTCGGTGAAGCCCAACACCTCCAGCACCATCCGCCAGCTGCGGAAGAGTTACTTTGGTGCTATTTGCCAAGGGATGTTCGGACCTTAGGTGTCCTTTTTGGGCCCTGGTTTACCTGGTGGTTTAATCATCTACCAGGGCCATCTATTTCCCCTGAAAGGACACCTATGGTTAGGACCTGAACACTTTTTGCCAACTGTTAGGGGTTTTCCGTGAAAAGCCACTAAAAGTTGTTAAGCTTTTTGCAGGGGAGCAGACAGCAACCGAGGTTACCACCGGGTGCTGATGATCACCGGAGACCACCCGCAGACCGCATGCCAAGTGGCCATGAACGCCACACGACTTTGGAGTGAGTAAAACGCCTTTGGATGCGCAGGGTGTAACAAACGCAACTAGTAGTCTAGGGGTCTAGGGGTTGATTCCCCATTATTTTCAACCATCTTTCTTTTCAAAAATCGGGTGGTTCCCCTGGGGTTTTGATGGTTTGGAAAGAATGGGGAAGGTACACCTAGAACTAGGTCTTTGTGATTTTTGACTGACTGACTTCACCGGTTAGGATGTGGCCGCAAATGCACCCAGTTAAGGTGTGCATGGCCAACGGGCGGTTCCTGGTCTTGGAGGGGAGTGGTGACCTGGAATGGAGATATCAAGACCACGAGCAGCACCAGCAGATCCCCTTCAAGACAGCAGCCTCTGGGCTGCAATTTTGAAGTTTGCTGAAGAAAAGGCCACATTGGCCACTCTATTGGCCAGAGGCGCCTCGTTCGTGAACCACCCGCTCGTACGCAAGAACAAAAAAAATCCGCGCTCGCGTGACGAAAATTTCGGATCCGAGTTCTGAGGAGCTGCTGGACTTGGCTCGGAGCCACACGCTTTGTGTGCCCGGCTCGGCGTTGGCCAAGCTGCGGCAAGAGGAAGTCGAAGAAGCCTGGCTGATGGGTCTAACTTGTGTTTGGTGTTTGGGTTGGAGCCAACGGCCGCCATTTCTGGGGGGGGGGGGGCGATTTTTAAGACTAAGACACTCCCAGAGTGGTTTTTGGGTTTAGTTTCTTTCTGGGGACATCTGGGGACCAAAGGAATACTGTACCAATCGTGAAAGGACTTGAAAGGGCCTCGGTTATTTGAGTCATCGCTTCGGCATGACAGGTGCAAGAAAGGCCGTCGGGCCTTTACATTGTTGGGACAATGTAGATGGGGGTTGGGTTCACTGCAAATCAGGGGGGTGTTGGGTTTCCTCGGTTAGGAAGTGGTTGGAGCTGTGACGGTCTTTGCGCGAGTCTCGCCGCAGCAGAAGGAGCAAGTGATCTTGGCGCTGAATCAGAGGGCCCACACCGTTATGGCGCCATGGGAATCACAAATGCGGGTGTGCCTCTTTTTGAGGGTTCCCAATTTTTCTGGTGGGTTTAAAAGAAACCAAGAGGAAAGCCATGATTTTGGGAGTCTCCTGAAAAAGACACACCCATGTCTCAAAGCTGGGTCCTGCCTTGTTTTTTTTTGTTGCGAGGGGATCCAAATGTGTTGGAATTCCTGTCCGTTGCACTTGCAAGCTTTTCGAAAGTGTGTCTCAAAACAACCCCCCCCCCCAAAAAAAAAAACAAGAAGTTTTCCCTTGTCCGTTTCACAAAATCACCCAAACAAATGAGGAACAAAAGGCGCCCCGAAAAAATCACGGAGCCACGGCCCAACGGAGCCTCTCCTCCCCCCCCCTTCCCCCCCCACCCCCCTTCCCCCCCGCACCTCGAGAGGTGGGGGACGGCACCAACGACGTGGGGGCGCTGAAGCATGCTCACGTGGGCATCTCCTTGATGACCACCCAGGCGGGGGGGCAGGGGTGCAAGCCAGAGAGCCGAAGAGGGGTGAAGCCCCAAGAGGCGTTTTCGGAGAGGCGACCATAGCTCTGTTGCCTAGTGGATTCCGCCCTTTGTCAACTTGTTTTTTGGGGGGCAGGGTTCCCCTTTAAACTCAACCAACCAAAAAAAAGATGCCCTTTTTTCCCGTGGCCGCTGGGCATCTGAGATAGAATAACACTCAACAAACAGTCCAAACGTTTTGCATTGACGAGTCCGCTTCCAAGGGATCACGCCATAGCCAGCTGCACCAATCACAGAGCAAGCGACCGTAGAATCCTTTGCCGGAGGGCGTACCGGGGATTTTCCTTGTCACACACCGACAGCCGACTTGATCCAATCGGCTTTGCGGAGAGGCGAGCGATCATGAAATGTATTTTCCACCAGAGTACCCCCCTTAAAATGGTGTACGGTTCCATGTCCACGTTCTTCTCGGTTCCATGGGTTTCTTGGCGAGTGGAGGGAGGGCCAGGTGTTTTTTTTACGCGCAGGTGGCGCCCAGAGCTCGCACTCAGCAGGAGTTGATGGCGGACAACGGGCAGGCGCCTTTGGTGCGCCTGGGCGACGCCAGCATTGCCAGCCCCTTCACCTACAAGGGGGACTCCATCAAGTGCTGTATCCAAGTCCTGCGCAGTGGCAGGGCCACCCTGTGCTCCGTTTTGATGATGTACCTTGAACTTCAGCTTGCTTTTTTACCCCTCGTTTTGGAACATTGCCATTGTCTTACTCACCAACACGTCGCCGCTGATGATTGTTTTTTTGTTTTTCTTTCTGGGTGCGGGTGCGGGGGTGTGGGGGTGTGCAAGCTTATCAGGTGACCCCTAATTGGAGGCTTGGATTGGTGGTTTGAGGGTTTGAACCTCTAAACCACCAAGCCAAACAACCACTTGGAGAGAGCGCAAGAACAACAACCAGTTGAGGGGGGGCAGCCGGGCTTAGGTACAAGATCATGGGTCTGAACTCCGTCATGTCCGCCTTCGCGATGTCCGCGCTGACCCTCGATGGCGTGAAACTGGGGGACAGCCAGACGGCCATGGAGTCCCTCTTCACCTCCATGTGCCTCGGCTTTTGCGTGGGGCAATTTAGCCATAGACTGTAGCCTTTGCCATAGCCTTTAAGTTTGCTGGGAACCACAAATTAACCAAACAAAGCAACCAACCAACCAACCAACCAAACCAACCTACCTACCAACCTACCAACCTACCAACATACCCAACCTACCCAACCTACCAAACCCACCAAACCCACCAAACCTACCAAACCTACCAAACCTACAAACCTATTAAACCTAAAAAAATCATTAGTCAACAGTTAAGCTCCCACAAGCAAAAGTTGAGCTTACAGCAGCTTTCCGAGGTGCTTCTTCCTGGTCTCGCGCTCGGCGCCAGCCAAGCAGCTTGCCAAGCAGCAGCCCATCAGCAGCGTCTTCGAGTGGTCAGTGATGCTGACACTGGCGTGTCAGCTGGTCATCCACTTGGTGACCCTCTTTTGCGGCTGGCAAATGGCGAACCAGTATAGGGCCAAAGACTTCAAGCGAGATCTAGAAGGCGACATGGTGGATCAGAAGGTCCTGTAGGATGGCCATCAGGGAAACTACCAAAAGAAGATGCCCTTCCCCGTGAAACCGGAGAAGTTACCCACGGACATGTCGGGGTCCGAAATGGAATATGGGTCAACCCCCAGATCTTTTGGCATGGGATTGCCAAGCCCTCAGACCAAGCAAGTTGATGTTCCTTCCGCCCGCGCCCGGCAAATTTCAAGGAGCAAACAGCCAAGCATCCAAGGTGATGTTAGAACTATGGGAGAAAAGGGGGAGTGTCTCAAAATATTGGACCAGGAAACCACCTAGCTACAAAAAAAGAGTCACCAACTTTGAGCATTGTAGGGAACCCCCAAAATTGTGGTTTTCCTTGTGGCTTCCCTTTGAATCCGTTCCCTGAATAAACGACACGCATATAGGAAACCCTGCCCAGGCGAGTTCGAGCCAAACTTAACCAACACCGTGGTCTTCGAGCTGATGGCAGCGATGCACGCCGCCTCGTTCCTGGCCAACTACGACGGCCATCCCTTCATGCAGCCGCTCTCAGCCCCCGATCCGCAAAGGATGGCTTGCCAGCCACCCCCCGTTTCAGAGTGAGCCAGATTTTTCAAGTTGGTTTTGCCTGGATCTGCAGGCGGCCGTGTTTTGCTCCGATTTCTGGGGTTCACCCCGGAAGGGGCAACCTGTTTGCAGCAGAAAAAATGGGCCTTCGCTAAGTGTGGTTGGCTTCTGTTTTGGGCCTTGCCTCCACCTCCCCCACGTTGTGTCTTCGCCACATATCAGGCCTCCGTCGGCTGCCAGGATTCTTGAAGCACAGGCCATGCCGTCCAAAGCACGGACGTTTCTCACTACCTTCCCCAAGCCACCGCTGAAACGAGGTGCTCAGGGAAACCGATGGCAAGCCTTCGAGTTATCCCAAAATCCCAACCGACGGATCTTAGGCGAACAGGCCGTTGATGTACAGCCTGGGCTTCTTCGTGCTCATCATTCTGGTCTGCGCATCTGAGCTCGTCCCAGGCCTCAACGAGTCCCTGTCCTTGGTGGTGAGTCCTACTCCGGACTTCCGGAATAAGATCCTGCTGCTTGCGCCCCGGCTGGAGCGACGTGCGAGCTACATAGCTGGCCGGTTGCAAGGGGCCCTTCATCCTTCCCACCCCTGATTTTTATGGGTCTCCTCCAAATTTTCGGGGGTCTCCTCCAAATTTTCGGGGGGGGGGGGGAATCTCCTCCACATAGTCAGCGGTCTGCTCCGCATTTTCGAGGGTCTCCTCCAAGTTTGCAGGGGTCTCCAAATTTTCAGGGGTCTCCCTGAAACGGTAAAAAATGAGCAAGACGTCCATTTCTTCTTCCACTCTTATCCCTGCAAATCAATTTCCAGGTGCTCGGCGACCTGAGCCTCTCCTGCTTGCTGGCCCGCAGCATCTCACAGTTGGCCCACAAAGCGAGGGGCCGCGCCGCGGAGACCCGGGCCAAACACCTGGGCCTCGCGGAAAAGATGTCCGGGCCCCAGGCGGACGAAACTGGGGGTCTCCTGCTACATGCATGTGTCAATACAAATGTGTATATATATATATATGTATATATCTATATGTAGATTCAAAGGGAGGGAGGGAGGGAGGGAGGGAGGGAGGGAGGGAGGGAGGGAGGGAGGGAGGGAGGGAGGGAGGAGGGAGGGAGGGAGGGAGGGAGGGAGGGAGGGAGGGAGGGGGGAGGGGGGAGGGGGAGGGGGGGAGGGGGGGAGGAGGGGAGCGGGGAGGGGGGAGGGGGGAGGGAGAGAGACGAAATGTTGACAAAGTTGTTTGGGAGTTAGGCAAAAACTTTACGTGATTTCAGGAACTGATTCGGAACTTCGACGAACGGTTCTGCGGAACCGTTTTGATACTTGTTGAATTTGCACCGCAGCTTCGAGGAACCCTTTGAAGATCACTTTTGCAGAACCCTCCCAAGAAACCCTTTTTCTCGCCAAAGTCCGCGGCTGTCCAGGCTGCCCACCCCTCCTGTAGTCAAACAGACGAGACAGAGAGAGAGAGAGAAAGAGAGAGAATCAGAGAGACAGAGAGACAGAGAGGGAGGGAGAGAAAAAGAGAGGGAGTGAGCGAGAGAGAGAGAGAGAAATGTAAAGGTAGGCTAAACATGGAACAAAGCCACAAAAGATTGTGTGGTGTTTTTGCACCTTGTAAACTACGTGTCCCTTTCGGGACCCCTGGGTTGAAGTTCACCAGTACATCCAAAAACCCTGACTTCCTATGAATCACCAGCTGGTGAGTAACACGGTGGAAGGATACCTCAAAGAAACACCTGCTTTGCAAGGATTTAGGCCCTCCAAATCAGCTGGTTAGAGGTCATTGTTCCACTGACCCAGATGTGTCCTTTAAGGGACCTTGAGCTGAAAGCAGTTTGATCTGGTCAGCTTGCAGCTACTTGGGCATTTTTTTGGTGGGTGACTGCTTGGCAGTCTTCAGTGTGGAGGCAATGCTTTGCAGTGAGATTTGATCAGAAGCAAACGATCGTTCTGTGTTTGTGCAGAATTCAGCTTGCAAGGCTCGGGGCAAACGGCTCCTCAAACAACGCAAGGCTACAGATGCATTTGGCTTCAAACTGCGCACTCTGGCTCATGGTTTAAGTGCCATTGTGTGGTGGTCAGGCAGGATATCTACCCCTGTCCAAGTTTCTGCACAGAGTGGTTAGTGTACTACGACAGTTCGCACTGAGACAACCACTGCGCCAGTGATTTTGGCTGGTCCTTTTTGCGGGTGTCGCAGGTCTGAGGGGCAAATCGGTTGCTGTGATTCAGTTTGCTGACTCACCCGAGGTGAATGAAGCCGTGCGCTTCAGGTGGGCAATGCTGCGCGGCGCCGCGGTGCGGGCAGCGCATAAGACGCACCGGGAAAAGCGAGCTATGCCTGGCTAAACGGGCCAAGTGGGGAAAAAGAATCGGGGAGGGAGGGAAGGTGGGTGTGTGTGACTGGGTTCGGACTGAGGGATGAAAGGCGGTTTCGTGAGAAATTTGGCGTCAACTCAAAGGGCCATGTCGGCAGGGGAGTTCTGGGCAAACGTGCTCCGAAAAGTAAGGCTGACCCAGGATCTAAGTAGACCCGTCCCATTAGGGGGCGGTTCCCTCCAAAAGTGGTCTGAATCCCCACTAAAGGGGGACACCGCCCTATAAATCAACCGGGGGTATATTAATCCGGGGTTAACATTAGTTTGCAGGCGAGGACGAGGACGAGGAGCAAGACCTGGACTCCATGATTCTTCACGTCGAGCTGCTTCGATGCGATAAGCAAGCTGTTGCAAGGCCAGCGTTACACGCAGAATTGTTAGGCAAACATCCATAGAAAGCCGTAGAATTTCTCAGGTAAGCTGGTAATCTCGAATTGCATAACAGGGGTTGTTGCTGGAAGATGCTTGAAGCAGGCCAAGGACCTGTGGGTGTGCCGGCTGGTGCAGCTAGCCCTGCACCCAGCCTGCGAGGAGCCAGAAGCACACCAGGCCAAGAACATTCAAGCGTTCAAAGCTCATGCGTGGGCGGGAGGTCAAAGAACAATGTGCAGCGAAAAAATCGTGTCTCCCACACCACAAATGAAGCTGCACGCTGTGCTCCGTGCGCCCAACGAAACCAAGCCAAGCAAAGCGCGGCCCTTAGACTCCGACGCGTTTGCGGAAGAGTCTGTAGCAATTGGTGGCTCCTGGAGAGCCCATGGTCAGTTCTGGCTGTGTCTCCGGGGTGGCCCCGTTGCGGGCTCACAATCTCAGAGGTGCATCTGGAGGCTTTGGCACGACTCGTGATGCTAATCAGCATTGCACGCAGTGCAGTGCGATGTATTCTCGGCTTTACAGGCTTTGCGACAATGAGGGCAGCGAAGCGGCCAAGTCTTTGTGCTGCAGGGTGCTGGGTACTGGTGCAACGCGCTGAGTCCGGGCGGACTTGCGGTGAACTTGAACAAGGAGCACAAGGTTGACTTGAGCTCTTCTAGGTCCCCCAGTAGTGCCCTCGTACCTTTTTTTGGGAGAGGGTTCCCCTACTAAAATAGACTGCAGAAAAAAGGGTACCCTTATTCTGACCTCTCTACTGGAGGACCTACGTAGTCTTTTCTGGCCTGGGAGCTGCTGTGAGAGGCGGAGCTTGCGTCGTGCTCTCCTCCGACTTGAGGGGGTGTCGCTCCTCAGCTGGGTGCAGCTGGGGTAGCTGCGCCAGCCGGTTCTTTTTGCAGCGCGAGCTATGTGGGGCCGGTTGCGTCGGAGTCGGCAGGGTCGGCGAGCACAAAACGACCGGAGCATCCAAGACCCGCAAAGGGATGGACGCTTGATGCTGAACGGCGTTCCCGGAAAGCCACGCCCGGAAAGCAGCATCGCTTCCAGCACGTGAAAATTGAAGAACACTGCACTCGTTACCATTGCTGAACCGCGGGCAAGCCAAAGCGGCGTCCGAGAGAGAAGAAACTCCGCAGTTGGCCACGCTATGAGACTTCCAGCCACACAAAAGGTGTGCAGCCGCCACAGGCCGCGTTCCCCTGAAAAAGGGGTACCCACAAAATAGAACATGTACCCATCATTTGGGCAAGTTAAGGCTTAAGCTGAGAAGCCAAAGCTTCGGAGGCACTGCTGATTGCCGTTTGGTACTTGCTTGTGTTGCACAAAGCCCCCCGTGACCTGATTGGAGTTTGGGCATGTGGAAGGTCACATGGGTTTCGTCCGTCCGCACCGAGTGAGGCACTTGCTGGAGTTTGTGAACTTCACCAGCAAAGCTCTGTCCCACGTGACCCAAGGTCTGGAATCTTGGCACGCACACGCGGTTTGTTTAAGCGCCTTAGAGCCATAAGCTTGCAATCGTATATCATGTCCCCTTCTGCGCAATAGAAATGTTGTTGCTTGCCATCAAACGGTTTGATGGTTGATGAAGGGTGTGGCCACCCTTCTGATTCTTTGCAGGGTCTTGGGTTCCCCCTGGTGAACCAGGCTTGATTCTCACGTGGCATCTTGGCAGATGAAACTTTGGAACCAAGCTGTCTGTGCAAGACTCGGTCCAGGGTTTGGCCTATTCAGGTATTACGCTGTTTCCGAAGAAGCAATTTACCCGTTCCAGGGTGGAGAGACTCTCCGCTGTCGCGACGCCGCCGAGGAATGGCTGCGGCGAGGCTTGCTGGCCTGGCAGTCTGCCATGCGCTTGGCGCTGGCCCTAGGGCACCTGGCTGCGCCGGAGTGGAGGTTCGAGGCACTGCGAGGCGGGGGGGGTCTTCAAACCCGCGGGCCCCTCGACTTTTGGATGGGTTGAAGGAAACAGAAGGGAACAAGCCTTTTTATAGGGTAGTCTATTTGCGTCGAAAGGCGCATTTGTCCCTTTGCTTCAAGTAACTCGGTCAACAAGTTCGAATGTGACACGTGTGATTTCCAAGGTCCATGAATTCCAAAAGGATACCAGTCAGACTTGGCCCAATGCAGGAGATGTTAGGCATCAAAACTCAGTTGTTGGACTTGAGTGACTTCGGGGAATCGCAGGGACACGGTTTTCGCCCAGAGCCTCGCCAAGTTAAAGCGGGGAGTTGCAAGCGACTGGGCGCAACCAGGAGATGTTCTTGCTGCGGGCTGCCACCTTCTTGGTCAAGGAGTGCCCAAAGTAGAAGAGGCCCTGCAGCAGGGCCGCTTGACTGGTCATTGTTGTCGCTTTGCCTGGCCTTAAATTGCCAAGCAATTCACACATCCGATTGACAGGAGACAAATCCGGCAGAGCTTCAAGGAGTGTTTTCTATGTGCGGAAGCATAGAAGCAGGGGTGTTTTTGTGTTGCGCCTGGCTGGCGGCTGGCTGGTGGGAAAGTAATCGCCGCACAGACGGGCTGCGCTGCGACTCAGGTTCTTTGCCTCCTCAGTGGGGCCAATTGCTGGGCACGGCTGGTGTGATTGTGCCGGCAGGGCCCAGGAGCGGCAGCCACGCGGCACCAGGGGTGGATAGCTTCTTGTCCCCTTGCTGATAGGGCTGTGGGTCAAAAATGGGGAATCCTTGCAAATGGAAACATGGACTAAAACCTGCGGTCCCCTGTTGGTTTAATTTTGACCCATACCCATATAACACTTGAGGTAGCTGCAGCCTTGCAGGATCGTCCACTGCTAGCGAGTTCCGCGCGCACTGCATGCCACACATTTATCAGTTGCAGTGAGACTGCAAGCTTGCAGTTCTCAACGAAAACACCCTGTGTCAAATGGCAAGCTCGTGCACTCATAAGAAAAGAGCAGCCCGCAGTTAGAAACAGCCTAAAGGCAGGTGTACGCGGAAGCTGCTCTCCATATTCTGTGTGCCGCGTTTGTGTGTTGCCCGCGTTTTTGCAGCCCAAGGCTCTGATGTGGCCTCAGCGACGGAAGCAAACGAGGAGCAGCTTGCAGCAGCCGCAGAGGACGCCCCGAGAGCTCTGAAACCAAGCGCGCCGTATTTTGCTGCGAAGTCCAGAGGGGTTGACCGTCGATGGTGCTCTTTGGACGTGCTTTTCCACTGTGGAAGAAAACCATACACTCCTTTCCCCAGAACTAGTTCCCTTTCTATTTGTTTGCTTTTTTGGGACTAACCAGGCAAACCATATCTCGCTTTTTGCTAGGGTAGTTCCAGCCAAGAATCCGGAGCTCCGGGCGTGCCGGCCAGTTCTGCAATCGCTGGATCGGATCGGAACGTCTTGATTTGCCACACACCCGGCTCCCGATGGTTTTTGGGCTCTCAACATGGGCTGTTTTTGAGGGCCCTTGAGGAATTGGTCCGGGTTCTTCATTGGAGGGCCCGGCCGCAGCGCATTGTAGGGGCCATGAGCCCCAGGGCAAGGACGCCTGCATTTGAGCAACCAAAGCCCATGTTGATCATTCTGGTTGGCTTCATGGGGGTTGTAGTACGTAAGGGCTATTTCCGGAGGTTCAATTCCTACTGCGGAAGAAGGCTGCGAAGGAAAAGCAAATGCAATGAGCGCGTATGAGGGTTAATGAAAATCCGAGATACGCATTATAGCCCACAGAATGTATGTATGTGGAATTGTGATGGAGTATAGTAATTGTGACAATCATGATTCTAATGAACTTTGGGGTTGGGCTAAGATAACATGTCATTTTTAGGTATATATAGATGTCATTTTATGTATGATATCTTACTGCAGCAGGTTCCCATGATGCTACGAGTCAATGGACATAAGAGACCTGGCTCATGACAAGTGAACGTGGCGCTCGGCCAGTACGGCCGGGGCAACCTTAACCATAGACTTGTGCTCATGAGATGCTTCGGTCGGCATCACCCTTTTTTGGGCCTCTTTTGCAGGTAAGTTCCCGTTTTGGGGCGTGTTAGGAGAATGCCCCGAAACGTCACGTTTCGTGAGGGTATCATGGGAACCCCAGATGAACAAACCCCTTGATGTTCATTGGGGTGTGTCCCGTTCTAGTGTGCATTCAGACCAGTTTTGGAGGGGCCGCCACCCCTCTAATCATAGGCCGGGTTGATTAATCCGGGGTCAACATAGGGAACCCTGTCAGTTGTTCAAAGCGAATCGACCTTCTGACCTTTTGGCTTTCCCATGTTTGCCCACATGTATTCAAGGTTCTAAAAGGTCAACCTTCTATATTCAGGTCCTTTGGGCAAATGAGTTTTACTTCAGTTTGGTTGAACATCGGGTAGATTGGTTCCAATCGTTTACCAGTGCAATCTATTTTACCAAACGGACACATGAATGGGTATGTTTCGAAGGGGACTCCTCGAAATCGCTGGTTTTTGTTTTGGTTTCCTCGTAACAGCGGTCGCTGCAAGAATTTCTCGGCCCTTTGGGCCAAGGAGGCCTACTCGAAGGCGGTACACCTCGGCGGCGGAAGTGGTCCGCTGCTGCAGCTGGGCGAACTGCACCTGGAGCGCGCGCGCCGTGGTAGGCGCGTGGCGCGGGGCAGGGGGAACTGCTTCCGATTGCTTTGGGCTCTGAACATGGGCTGTTTTTGAGGGCCCTTGAGGAATTGGTCCGGGTTCTCCATTGGAGGGGACCGGGGGCCGCAGCGCATTGTAGATAGGGGCCATGAGCCTTAGGGGGGGGAAGTCCAACCGTCCTTAGAGGTTTCTCAAAATAGGGATCCGGTTCCAAAAAACCGGTGGTCTCCCATTTTCCCCTTTAAAATTACCAAAAGCGGGGTCCACCATTTTGAGGAGCGCCCCTCCGGTTTCAGCCCTGCTTTCAAACCAGGGCTCCTGTCGTTTGATGCCATGAGTTTGCGCTGGTACCTTGAAGGATTGGCTGGTGTTCTATCTGCCTATGACGAACTATTCTTATGCAACGAATGTGTTGTATGCAGGCCTTGTCATTTTCAATTAGGCCATTCTACACAGGAATTCAACACATCTTCAAACTTTGTCGATCAAGGTTGCTTCAAAGCACGGCCTTTCTCTTGGGGAATTCTTGGACCCAATCAAATGAGTCCCTGTTTGATGATTTTAAGGGCCGCCCTGACCAAAAATGCCAGGAGCTGTGGGGAGAGCATGGGCAAAGGAGAATAAACTGAACGCATGTGTGTGCTTCCAGCACGCTGTCCAGAAATGAGCCGCCTCTAGGATCAAACCCCCCTTCATATCCTTTCATGATCCCGTGGTGTGTGATCTAAGAAGCCATGAGCATAGGTGTCCTGTTTAGGTTAGTTTGGCTAGAAACAGATGACACTTGTTTAGATTGGTGCTTTTGCATTTACAAGCCCACCCGTGTCGCCTGTCTCACCCTGAAATTCTACGATTTCCTCATTGATCTTTGACATTCTTTGACCATGCAGTTGGCTCGGAAGGCCCCCAAGTTGACCTCCCTTTCGGCCCATGTACAGAAGTCCTTACCTGACAAGAACACCAAGCGCCCCACTTCAGGGGGACCTCTCCAGACTGTCACGCGATATATGTCCCCTTGCGGGTTTTGGCTTTGTGTGGTTCATAGAATTTGTGTGTGTTTTTCCCGCATCATCAGTTGGATTGTTGGCTTGCCAATGGTCAGGCTACTCTTACTTGGCGGTTTGGGTGGGTGAAATCGGGGGGGGTTTGGACCCTTGCTTCTGAAAGGTCTGAAGTTTGAATCAGTGAAGGGCGAATTGGAAAACCATCCTACCAAACCCATCCAAATCACCAGTTAAAAGGCTGAATTATCAGTTTTAGTTTTTATCTCATTTCTTTCCGCATAATATTCTATAGTAGCTATATTATAGAAATAATTATTTCGTTGGTTTTGTACAAATTCATTGAAATGCCGCTCCAGGCCAATGGCTTTGGCCGCGGCCCACGCCTTCCAGGCAGCTGCTCGGGCGGGTGAAGGCGCGAAGAGAGAAGACATGTCGCCAGAAGGCGCGAAGGAAGACAGGGACGGAGGTCCAAAGGGTTGGGACCAAACCAAATCGACCTTTCGAAGTTTTTTTGGTTTTGGAGAAGCCCAGCAGTCGGTTGCGGCAATTTGTTCTTCGCGACTCAATCGCTGAGCCCTTTGATGTTGGCATCGGGAGCTGATGTTGGCATCGGGAGCTTCAAGGAGTCATCCAAATTTGATTGGCAGACCTATATCGCCCGAGTTGTTGTTTGGGGCAAAGCACGCAGCTCTCGACTGCAGGCACAGCTGATGTAGCGAGTTGGGAAGCACACGTCCATTTTGGCGCAGGGGAGGATCGTGCCACTGCCTGGTACAACTTGGCCTGTGTTGCGGGTCTAGCTGGGCAGCCTATAGCAGCAGCCAAAGCCCTGAGGACCGGGGCAGTTTTGTTGGGAGCTCTCCGGCATAGGTCATTGTCCCATTTGCTGAAGCGCCATTTGAGATAAGGTAAGAGTCATGGCGGGCATCAACACATGCCATCCCCACCCCCTAAAATATGGAATTGGGGGAGGAAGGTGACCTCAAAAATTCCATTTGTAGTTCCATTTCCTTTGCAAGGGCTGGAATTGGGATAATTGGGAACCTTCCCCTTTAGGGATATGACGCCGTTTTGGGACCTTGGTTCTTGCTCCTTCATGTGTCACACTTGCTAGGACGTGCCTGGGAATTCTGAAGCCAGCGTGCCATCAGAGTTGGATCAAGGAAGCCCTTTCAGACACGGAGCCTTGGTCAGTATACGCAGCTGTCTACCTGTGAATCTGCATTCGTTTGCATGCTGGCCAAGGATTTGCAGCAAGTAATTGCGCATCCAGATGTACAAGCAATCTTGACCAAAAATGAAATGTATGCTTAACAAACGCATTCGCTGACACCACGTTCGTTTGTGTGCTTATTCCCGTGTGTCTTTGTTTGTTTGCCCGTTTGTTTGTTTGGTCTTTGCATTTGTGCACTCATCGATGTGGCCGTTTTATCAACTTTGTTTTTGCAGCCCTCTTTTATTTTATCTCTTGGCAACACCGTATTGTAATGCATTTACTATATATATATATATATATTTATGTGTATAGATATATAAAAAAATATTTATAATTATGTAATTTATTTATGTTATTTATGTATATTGGTTTGTTTATTTAAGAAAAAAAATAATTGTTATATATGTATATAAAGAATTTTGAATATTTAAAAAACAATTATTTATAATTTTAGGAATTATAATGTTAAAGAAATAATTGTAAAATGATCGAAATAATTATTGAGAATACTAATTAATAAAAAGAAGGTATACAATTAATTTGTTGGATATATTTTTGAATTATATATTGATTTTGGAAATGATGAATATGTTTATGTTTGATATATTGGTGTATATATTGTTCTAAATGATGTTTATATTATATATTTAGATGATTTATTATGAACAATGATGATTGGGATATATATTTATTGGATTTTATTATTAGAATATTCATTTATATAAAATTAAAGAAAATATAATTTATTTAATATATATATATATGGTTTGTTTATATATATAATTTATCTAATATTATATTGGAAAATAACTAAATTTGAGAGGTAAAAAGAGTAACTATTGTTTTAATTTAAAATATGGAATTTTTAGCCGTATAAAATATTATATTGGTGATTAATAATTGTTGATTTGGAATGTTTTAAATTAATCATCTGTTCTTGAGATAATATTCGTTTGCTCCATTTAGAAATATATCTCTATTGGGGGACGTAAAGGCCTTGACCATGGGGTTATGTTTTAACTTATGTTATGGATTTTGTTTCTTTTCTTAGTGGATTCCTAACCAATGGTCATGTTATGTTTATCGGAGCTTTTAACCAACCTCTAGCTGCTTGGATTTGGATTCCTCTAAGATTGTTCCATCGTGGCTCCCCATGCTTGAAACCAAGAGGAATTTCATCTTGAGGATCGTCACTTGAAGGATCAGTTTTCTTTGCGCAGCGCCAGTTTCTTGCTGATTCTCAGTAATTAGGGAATGATTTTGTATATGATTTGTTTTAGGGATCCTTAGCACACCACAAGTTGGATGGTGAATGTTCTTGGTTATGTCCTTATCCCTTGCCCAGGCAACCCAAACAACAGTGAAACAGGTTTCAAGAAGCATAGTTGTGCATGGTCTTAGGTGATCTCCTGTTGGTCTCTTGAAAAAAATCAACGCCCAAAAAGCGTGCTGGTTTCCGGGCACAACACCTCCCCAAAATACCATATCTAAAGACCTCTAGGGGGTCCCCCAATGTATTATGTTAAGAACCGCCCAGAAAACCAACTGTGTCCCTCAACTATATATACCTTGTGTACTATAAATCTCTTTTACATAAAGTCATTAACAATTAATCGTAAATTCGTTTTATATAGCCCATTATAGGTGTCGGAATAGTTTCATCGTATAACCCATAGATGTTTACATAATCCATCCTATCGTGTAAGCCCCAATATATCATATCTTATCTCACACTGTATTATAGCGCCCCCCCCATCCCGTCGTGTAATCCGTCGCACCCCGTCATTTGCCCATCGTAGTCCCCTATATAACCCTCGTAGTCCGGTCATTCACCCGTTATGACCCCCCCCCCTATTATGGTCTATTCCACACCCACCATAGCGACGGATTACACGACGAGACGGAGGGGGAATTTATATAATTCATAATAAAATATAATATATTGGTAGCCCCTTAGGCCAGATAAACACCCGTGTATCGTACGACAATACCCGCGACAAAATCATTATGAGATCTATGACGGGCCACACAAAATTAAAAGACCGGATAACCCCACATGCTATGTTTTTCCCAAGGATGTGAGTTCAAATGTCCACACACATGTACCGTGCGCAAGTGGTTGTGCTACAAGCTTGTGGCAGGGCTCATGAACATCGCGGAGACAACTAGCATGCGTTCTGTCACCTCATCCCGCAAACAACTGCGCGAACCTTTTTTTACCTTTCTTGCTACGCTGACCTTGGCTCGGGCGCAGCTCATGCCACACTGACTGTCAGTTCCGGCAGCAATGCTTCGTGCGGACGCGTCGCGTCTGTTTTTCGCCAGCTGCGTAATGACGACACTGAACAAGCTCGGTAAACTTCTCAATCCGAGTTGCGTGGCTCAAACTGAAGAATCTCGATACGTGGCTCGACATACTATTTGCAGCAGCTAACGGCCAATATATTGCTTCAAGGTTAGCTACTGGTTTTGCCAAGCAGAGCCACGCTTCAAAGGATTCGGACAACATTTCGCTGTGATAGCTGCGTCATGCTTCTCATTCCGAGTCGCGCGGCGCCCAAAAATGCAATCACAGCAGCTAGTGTCGAACATTGTTTCATGCCTGCTCTAGCACTGGTCTTGCCAAGCAGAGCTCGTCTTAAAAGGGGTTGGCATGCTGTCTCGTAGCGTGCGCGCTCGCTTACCGGGAGTCCACTCACTGGCATAGCTCAGAGCAGCAGCCGCCGTCTGCTTGGAGATGATGTGAGAGTAGTACGCGTTGACAGCCAGCGCCGCCTTCTCGTGAACCTCCACGTGCCAGAGGACAGACCACTCATTCTCCGCGTCGGCTTGCATGATGACCACTTGGTGGACTTCACCTGGCCGTGCTCGGAGGATCCAATTCACTGCAGACGCAGGGCCTGCTGCTCGGATTTTGCTCCGGAAAGGCAAGAGGGTTTCAGCGTCGGGCACTGACAAGCAGCAGTCCACCGAGCGCTTGACTCGCATGGCCGATGCAGATTGCGGGTCTTGCTGCAGAGACTCATCATCTGGCAGCTGGACTTCGTTGAACATGACGAGCGCTCGCACAGACGGAGCGTCGATCTCTTGAATCGTCAAAGAGCCCAAGTCTGTGTCCACGCGTAAGTCGCGCAAAGCAGCAACCGGGCAGCCGCCGCCCAGAGAGCAGCGTGGAAGTTCCAGCATGTGGGGCGTCAGGTCCGGGCAGTCCTGGTTGAAGGGCAGGAAAGGCGTCAGATGGCGACACTCCAACTCCAGTATCTGCTGGTAGTCGTTCTCCCGAAAGGTGACTTTGCAAGTCCACAGTGCGCTCCGGAATGCGTTTCGCACTTCGGACCGCAGCTCTGCAGTGTCTTTGCAAGGATTCGGCAGCGAGTAACCCTGCTCCTGCAAGGCCAACTCGACGTGGTCGTGGTAGAGCACCATGCTGCACTGGCAGTCGCTATCCGCGAACACAGCGCGCAGGGCCACGCGCTTCTCTTCAGCAGCATCTGGATGTGCCTGCACAAAAGCTTGACAGATTTAATTTTTCATGCTGAATAACATTAATCAGAACATCCTGATTGACATTTCTGCGTGCCTGGCAAGGGAAAGCTCTCTTGCACGTGCTGCAGCTGGACAAGATCCACTCGTCCGTTTCGGACTTGACCGAGCTCAAGCCATGATCTGCAGTCCGGAGACGAGGAACACAGTGTCCACCTTCCGCAACTGCCCGGGGACAATCGTGCCCACGAGCGCGCTCAATGTGCTCTGCACTGCCTCGCATTCCTTCCAATTCCTGGTCGGAATGAGAGTGAGCATGCGGCAGTCGCCAGGCTCCATGATGCGCTCTCCAATGTTCTTGGCAAGCTCTTCAGGGCACTCCAGAATTTGAGTGCCTCGCCAGCTGCCAATCTCCCATGATCCTTCCTTTTTCTTCTCCACCAACACTTGGTAGAGCAGGATGCAGGTTCCAGCCTGGCAGGTCGCGAGCTTTTCAGCGTGCTCCCTCCAGAAAGCGCACCGCGCTCGAACGCCATTCTGCTGCACGATGGCATTGCAGACCAGAACGCGGCCTTGGACGGTGTCCCTCTCGATCGCGCCCGGGTTGTCGTCCACTTGCGCGGCCACACAGATCTGCTGTCGGTCTTTCACGCGAGCCAGCGACTGCAGTGGCACCAAAGGATGATGAGCAGGGACGCCGCTCCAGGGCAAGCTCTCCAACTTTTGGACCAACACTTGCGTACCCACAATGCCTTTGACGCGAAGGTGGTAAGGTAGCCTAGAAGTGGAGTACATCTGCGCAGTGGAGATCACGGTCGCGCCCGTGAGGGCGATCAAGTCTCCCACCTTGCAGCGTAGGCCGAGTTGAGTAGCTTGCTCTCCCCAAGCCTCCATATACACCACCTCATTCACTGAGTCTGCGCCTGCGATGTGCATTTCCAACTTCGTGGAAGATGGCGGCTGCGAGCTTGCTTTCAAGGACTTCTTGCCTTTCCGAAGGCGTGGCCGCCGCGGCGGAAGCAGCTTTGCTCTTCACTTCCTGCTCCACCATAATGACGACCCGGCCAGCGACTGCCGTGCCTTTGAGCCCACCATACTCCGAAGGCTTCAGCGACAGCGACATCGCGCGGTCTTCGTGAGTGGGCTTCCTGTTCGAGCTGCTTGAAATCGTTGCTAAGTCACACATGCACAGCAAACACGACAACCAAGCGGTACAAGCTCCGAGAAGTCTTGAGAAAACATGTGGATCACTCGGCGCTCTGCGATCCACGTGGATCTGCGATGCGCCAGACACAGACAGCCTGTGGGTCAGTCGCCATCGCATGCCTTGCAGCAAATGGCTTGAGTCCAAAGGGCAGTGGCGACAGACTGCTGCGGCCACGGCGAAGTAAAGTAGTAAGCAGTCAATGGCGACGTGATCCTGGGCGCTAGGCTAAGAATGACTGAAAGCAGCTTTGTGCCAAGGTCCCAAGGCGCCTCGGCATGTTCTTCGGCTATATGGTGTTCAGTCAAAACTCAAATTGTCGCTGAGGTCGAGACACGCGCAAGTCAGCAGGTCCGAGTCAATGGCCATCGTATGCCTGCCAGCAAATGGCTCCAAGCAAAAGGGCAGTGGCAACAGATTGCTGTGGCCTCGGCGAAGTCCTTTAGCAAGCAGTCGAGATGAAATGTTCCTGGGCGCCAGGCTGCGAAGGGCTGAAGCAGTTCTGTGCCAAGGTTTAAAAGTGCCTCGGGTTGTTGTCCTACTATATGGAGAAGCTCACCTGCGGTGTAGGGAAAAGTCTGCAAAAAACTTTAACAAACTGTTGATTGCTTTTAAATGGTGCTCAGAAAAAAAAAGATAGAAATCAAGCAGCCGCTGAGGTTGCAACACATGCTGCGTGGAGGCAGAGTCCGGTCAGTGGCCAAGACCACGCAGCCATTCAGCATCTGACTGCAGGGCCAAAGCTTCCGTGGCAAAGTGCTCCCGCAGCAATGCTTTCGCAGCGCCCAAGACCCCAGCGCAGCCAGGACTGCTCTCCAGCCTGCGTGCTCGAGTTGCCAGAGCGTTGGCGGCAGGCGTGCCCCGAGCAAAGTCATCGCAGTGCCCTTGCCGCAACCACTGACTAAAGCAGTCCAGCACGGTCTGCAACATGGAGTCGACCATCTTGCTGTCGTACCCAGCAGACGAAGCGGTGGGATCCACTCCCACAACGTCCTTCTCCGAGTTGGCCGCATCTCTCAATGCTTGCCCCGCCGCCGCAAGGGCAGACAAACCTTCTTGGGCAACGTCCTGCAAGTGCGCCAAGTCGAGCTCAGCCTCTCTCACCAATGCTCGACATGGCCCTCGCACTCGTGAGCTAGCTTTGCACACGCACGCTCGCCATGCGCCTTTGTGGCGTTCGATCGGCATCTTTAGCCAAGCGAACACGTCTCATACAACGATTCTGCCATGCGATCGAACTGCTCAACATTCTTCTGCAAACTTCTGACAACACTTCTGCAATCTTCTGCCAACTTCTGACAAAACTTCTGCAAAATATAAGTTCGTAACCCTGGACACAAAGCTTCTGCGAGCCCAATCTCAACATCCAACAGCTTGCCTCACAATGCACCCTGCCTCATGTACTCACAGCTCTGCACTTACACAAGCCTTGTAGACGACCCTTTAGACATCCGAGAAGTGTGAGGGAGTGTGAATATGAATGCGAGCGAATAAGTGACAAAATGCTGCCCCTGCCACACAAACACACACCCAGATGCACAGAATGCTGCGCCTGCCACGACTTCGGCAATGGCATCTCCACACCCAGATGCACAGAATGCAGCGCCTGCCACGACTTCGGCAACGGCATCGCCAAGTGCTGCGCCTGCCACGATTTCGCACGGCATCGCAAATACCCCTGCCACACAAACACACACCCAGATACAGAATGCTGCGCCTGCCACGACTTCGGCAACGCCTGCCACGATTTCGCAACGGCATCGCCAAAGTGCGCACCACGATTTCGCACGCCCCCCGCCGCGCGCGCGACAACATCCTGTCCCTCTAGACAGCTGCCGAATGCGACCCCTGCCACACAAACACACACCCAGATGCACAGAATGCTGCGCCTGCCACGACTTCGGCAACGGCATCGCCAAAGTGCTGCGCCTGCCACGATTTCGCAACGGCATCGCCAAAGTGCTGCGCCTGCCACGATTTCGCACACCCCCCGCCGCGCGCGCGACAACATCCTGTCCCTCTAGACAGCTGCCGAATGCGACCCCTGCCACACAAACACACACCCAGATGCACAGAATGCTGCGCCTGCCACGACTTCGGCAACGGCATCGCCAAAGTGCTGCGCCTGCCACGATTTCGCAACGGCATCGCCAAAGTGCTGCGCCTGCCACGATTTCGCACGCCCCCCGCCGCGCGCGCGACAACATCCTGTCCCTCTAGACAGCTGCCGAATGCGACCCCTGCCACACAAACACACACCCAGATGCACAGAATGCTGCGCCTGCCACGACTTCGGCAACGGCATCGCCAAAGTGCTGCGCCTGCCACGATTTCGCAACGGCATCGCCAAAGTGCTGCGCCTGCCACGATTTCGCACGCCCCCCGCCGCGCGCGCGACAACATCCTGTCCCTCTAGACAGCTGCCGAATGCGACCCCTGCCACACAAACACACACCCAGATGCACAGAATGCTGCGCCTGCCACGACTTCGGCAACGGCATCGCCAAAGTGCTGCGCCTGCCACGATTTCGCAACGGCATCGCCAAAGTGCTGCGCCTGCCACGATTTCGCACGCCCCCCGCCGCGCGCGCGACAACATCCTGTCCCTCTAGTGAGTGTGAGTGAGTGAGTGAGCGAGTGAGTGAGTGAGTGAGTGAATGAGAGTGAGTGAATGAGAGTGAGTGTGAGTGAGTGAGTGTGAGTGAGCGTGAGTGAGTGAGTGTGAGTGAGCGTGAGTGAGTGAGTGTGAGTGAGTGTGAGTGAGTGAGTGTGAGTGAGTGTGAGTGAGTGAGTGTGAGTGAGTGTGAGTGACTGAGTGAGTGAGTGAGTGAACGAGTGTGAGTTGAGTGAGTGTGAGTTGAGTGAGTGTGAGTTGAGTGAGTGAGAGTGAGTGAGTGAGTGAGACGGAGACGAGCGGGAGGAGGAGGAGGAGGAGACGCGGCGCGCGGACGACGAGCGGCAAAAGTAAGCATCCCACACAAAAATATGGGGAACAAATTTATATCATTCGCCAAATAAGTCCCGAAATATACTAAAGCCCGGACTAATTACGATAAGGTCGCATAAAACAGCAATCGCCCAAACAAAATAAAAACGAAGCCGCAAAATATTAGCCTCAACACCTCTACAAGTATTACAAACGCAAGCGAAATCAATCCAAAATCAATCCAAAAATGAATATAAAAATACAACCAAAATAATTTTTTACCTAAAAATATAAATTCCTATCTTGGCTGGCGGATTTTGTTCCCCTTCTATGAGAGCATTTGAGTCACATTCGAACCCCGGGTAATTGCCACAAATGGTTGTGGCCGCCTTTTCATTTCGTTATATGGCTCTGGGAAATGAATTATCTTAGTGTGAATAGTTGTTAATAAGATTATTTGTTATATGTTTATTTTTGGATCTTTCAAAATTAAGAGATGTTACGGGGTAAAAAATACATATATAATAATTCCTAATGTTTGAATGCGAAATAGCTTCGTGGAATTGTTTCCCCGTAAGAAGGTATAAGGTATATGTATGCGGTTGGATATGAAATTTGTAATATTGAATTAAATATATTTGTTATTAAAAAATAATTTAAATTCATTCCTTGGAATTAAACAGGAAGTCCGTACTCTCAGAAAGCCCTCTAATATGGAAATGCCTTCCCGTCTTTTCCTGGGGAAATGTTTGTCTCATTTTTTTTTATTGGGAAGGTACGACCATCTCCTAACATAGAATTTGTGCTAGGTGCCCCTCGCCACGGTAATCCTAGGGTTTTCCAAAAATTCTTCGGGGGGCCGGTTTCGAGTCTACACTTCCATGTAAACCAAAAACACGAGAGTGAATATACACGTTCTAACCAACGAAAATATCTAACATAGAACCTGAAAATGGGCCCTACACTTCCATGTAAAGGAGAACACGTGCGCTTAACCTTGAAATGCAGATTCGTCGTTTGCCATATTGTTCTTCGGGGGTTAATAGGGAAACTATGATTATGTTAGGAGCGGTTTCGTATATCCCTGAGAAAAGTCGTGAAGCGGCAAAAGTCGTGAAGCGGCCTTTCCCCGGTCGCTTAAAATTACGGTGTGTCCGCCCGCTAATGTAAAAAATACGGTTTCCGAGCTAATCTCACCCCCACATGCCCAGTTGTACGGCGTACGTAGGTGGGGTTCTGGGCCAGTTCTGGAAGGGGTGTGGGGGGAGTTCGGTTTGTGGTAGGGGGGAGGGGAGGGTTTTTGAGGGTTTGAGGGAGCCGTTGCCCAAACCATCGTCGGAAGTTAGCTACGTGTTCTGAAATGCGGAAGCCGATATAAAAATTCAGGGATTTCTATGTTAGTATTTCTCAAAAGCCTGGTTTTTTCGCCTAACCTACAAAAAAATACAAAATAAAATTTCGGAGTTTCCTATTTAATTCCAGGGAGTGTATCTCTTTTTGCCTCCCCCCGATAAACCTATCGTCCGCAAAAGCCGGCGTAAATTCTGGTGAATAAATCAAAACAAAGGATTCATGATGGGGAATTCTATTGTTTTCATGAATATTGTTCTAGTTATCCTTGGTAAATCAAATGAGATGGGGTTCTATAACAATAAGAAGTAAATCGAGTCGAGGAGGGAGTGTAATTACGAGTATCTTTTAAGAATTGAATAGGCAATATTTTATTAAATTTGTTATAAATAACGATTTATAAAAGAATATAAATGGGCCTAACACAAATATTGTATTTAATCTATTTTCGTATTATATGGATCATGATCTCAGTATCATAAAAAATATCGATGCCCAATTAATTAGGTGTTAAATATTGTTAAATTTCGGGACGATTCACTGTTAAAGTGGATTTAAATTCAAATTTCGGCTAAGTAAACCCTATAATAATCGGGCGAGTGTCCTTATCCAATGGGATGGATTCTCCCCGGGCATCGGTTTTCCTAATCCCAAATAATTAGTTGCCGCTAATCCAAGGACATAGATACGCGGGGGCCAATCCATCAGCCAATAATTGAGCAAAGTCGTGAAAAAGCGGTATTATAAGTTCATCCGAGCCGGAACCCAGAAGAATTTTCACCCGTCCAATTCCGGACCAATACTTATGACAAAAGAACGGATCTGCCGGAGTATTATCGGATTTTAGGATCAAAAAACAGCATAGCCATAAATTAAGGCAACGATTCTAGCGGACAAAGAGGACATTTGGTTAACATTGGTTTAATTTCCTTCCATTGCAGAATTTCCCCCCATCTAAATAATCCAAAAGCACAAATGAAACATTAAAAAAAAACCTTCTCCTATCAACAAACCTTAATACACACAAAAAGATACTCATTATCATTACCTATATATATATATATATCATAGCAATTATAACAACCCCCAACATCCTCAAATTCCAAGAAAATCACAATTCATATCTTCAAAATACACCAATAAAATCAATACCAAACAAATCACCATGCCAACCATAATTCCAAAACCAATATTTATTTAATTACCTTAATGTTTGTTTAAAACCAATATTTTCTCATATATTATTCTAAACTAATATTATAACCTAAACAAAATCTATTTACAAAAACAATAATAAATAAATTTATTCCTACCATTATAATATACAAATTTAATATAGAATTCTATAAATATCCAAATCAATAAATTCCAATAAAAATAATATTCAAATTATATAAATCAATTTAAAAAATATCAATAAAAATAATAATATAATTAATCTATCTGTATGTATATCCCATAATAAATTATAATAACTAAAAATATTCAAATTCTAAAAATTAAATTATCCTATTCAGAACACAAAATTCCCAACCACACAAAAACAACATCTTAAAATACATCATTAATAAACAAACCAAATAAAGCGTATCCTCATCTATTTCTAAACCGATTTTCCGACTAAACACGAATAAACAAAAAAGACAAACAAATAAACAAACAAATAGACAAACAGGCAAACAAACAGACAAGCAAACAGACAAACAGACAAACAAACAAACAGACAAACAAACAAACAAACAGACAAACAGACAAACAGACAAACAGACAAACAATCAAACAGACAAACAGACAAACAGACAAACAGACAAACAAACAAACAAACAGACGAACAGACAAACAGACAAGCAGGCCGACCAGTAGCCGAACAAACAAACAAAGCAGGTAATATCAATATAAACAATTTCTAAGAACATTTATTAATAATCACAATTGTTCTGCTCCGGGCGCTCGGGAACAGAAAAACAAACTCGGTAGTAAATATACTCCTAGCAATCTGTAAATTGTTCAGCATGCGTATATATATATATACACGAATACTTGATGTTTCTGAAGATTCAGTAGAAGCTCGTCTAGATCCAGTTGCTGCCTGGGCAGGAGTCATAATCAAAGCCGGGCACTGAAAGGCTCTACCCGCAACTGTTCATTGTAACTTCCCCATTGGATTCGGGCGCGTCTGTTTTTGAGGGCGCCCGTTTTCGTGGTAAACGGGAACCAAAAGGCAAACCAGGGTCCCCAAAGAAGATACTGCCATAGGTGTCCTTTTAGGTTGGAAATAGATGGGTTTTGCTGGTAGATAGGCAAACAAACACCAGGTAAACCAGGGAATCGCCCTCTATTTCTCGAGCAAAACCACGAAAAAGGACACTTATAAATACTGCTTCATCCCGGCCTGGAAGAGCCTTCAGCTGCCGAGCCCTCCTGTGAAGCTTCGCGCGAAAGCGCATGGGGAAGCAAGGATGCGGATGCAGACAAGGCCAACTTTGGAGACTCATCCCAGGAATCCGCCTAAACAATACCCTGGGCTCTAGGAATACCCGAAGTTGACTGTTTTACGTTGCATTTCGAGGGAAGCTTTGACCAAAAAAAAGAGCTCCGCTGACGGGACTCTGCTGTGGTCCTGAGTGCATTCAGCTCCTTGAGCAAAGCAACCCATCGCAGCCCCAACCTCATTCCGCGCCGCGCGAACGAACCGCCAGAGCTGGGGCAACTGGGCCACCGACTCCACAGTCGCATGGGAGGCTCCAAGGCACATCTGTGAAGTACTCCAACCTTGGCGCACTCCCAAGATGCAGACACCAAGCCTCTCCACGCAAGCGTCTTTGTGTTTGAGTCGGGAGCTGACCTCACCCGCATTGCCCCAAGAGTCTATCGCCCCAATTGTCGCTGTCTGGCTGATTTGCGCTGCTCCGACTTTCCAAACCTCAACCCCGATCTGGCGACGACCGAATTGCCCCAAGCCTTATCCGTCCTAGCGAAGCAACTGGCCTTGCTGAAGACTCAGCAGCGGGAACTCTCAACCGCTGTGAAACGCACAACAACGGATAAACAAACGTGCACAGATACAAACACGGTGCTTCCTTTGAACTGCCAAGCAAAGCTGAGTGAAGGTGCAAGCATTTGGTTCAACTTGCAACGCTGTGGCACCACGCTTGAAACCGAGGCACACGGCAAGGTGCAACCGCCAGGTAGCTATGCCACTGTCTAGCGCTCCTACTGAACCCAGGATGCCACAGAAAGCAACCCGGACAAATTGAAAGCGCACAGCAATTCAAGGCCAACGCATTTCGCAACTCAACAGGCTAATCCAGCTTGATCCCGTCATTGCCCTCAAAGGTTCGCCCTGTTGTTCGCGATGGCCGAAGAAGCACTCTGCGCGAGAGTCGAACTGTACCAACGACCTGAAAATTCAAGCACAATTCCTACCCTGCAGCAGTCGACTTTGAACTGACAAGCCAAGCCGAGTGAAGGTGCCAGCGTTGGGTTCAACTTGCACCGCTGTGGCACCACGCTTGAAACCGAGGCACACGGCAAGGTGCAACCGCCAGGTAGCTATGCCACTGTCTAGCGCTCCTACTGAACCCAGGATGCCACAGAAAGCAACCCGGACAAATTGAAAGCGCACAGCAATTCAAGGCCAACGCATTTCGCAACTCAACAGGCTAATCCAGCTTGATCCCGTCATTGCCCTCAAAGGTTCGACCTGTTGTTCGCGATGGCCGAAGAAGCACTCTGCGCGAGAGTCGAACTGTACCAACGACCTGAAAATTCAAGCACAATTCCTACCCTGCAGCAGTCGACTTTGAACTGACAAGCCAAGCCGAGTGAAGGTGCCAGCGTTGGGTTCAACTTGCACCGCTGTGGCACCACGCTTGAAACCGAGGCACACGGCAAGGTGCAACCGCCAGGTAGCTATGCCACTGTCTAGCGCTCCTACTGAACCCAGGATGCCACAGAAAGCAACGCGGGCAATTTGAAAGCGCAAGGCAATTCAAGGCCAACGCAGTGCGCAACGCAACAGGCTAATCCAGCTTGATCCCGTCGTTGCCCGCCAAGATTAGCCGTTCGTGATGGCCCGAGTAGCACTCAGGCTAAAGCAATTGCTTGTACAGCAAACCACTTGCTCAAGCCACCTGAACCCCCCAACCTGAACAAGAGTCGAACTGTACCAACGACCCAAAAATTCAAGCACAATTCCTACCCCTACAGCAGTCGACAGGTAGCTATGCCACTGTCTAGCGCTCCTACTGAACCCAGGATGCCACAGAGAGCAACCCGGGCAATTTGAAAGCGCACAGCAAGTCAAGGCCAACGCATTTCGCAACTCAACAGGCTAATCCAGCTTGATCCCGTCGTTGCCCGCAAAGAGTAGCTGTTCGTGATGGCCCACCTGAACCGCCCAACCTGCACAAGAGTCGAACTGTACCAACGACCCGAAAATTCAAGCACAATTTCTAGCCCTGCAGCAGTCGACTTTGAACTGCCAAGCCAAGACGAGTGAAGGTGCCAGCGTTGGGTTCAACTTGTACCGCTGTGGCACCACGCTTGAAACCGAGGCACACGGCAAGGTGCAACCGCCAGGTAGCTATGCCACTGTCTAGCGCTCCTACTGAACCCAGGATGCCACAGAGAGCAACCCGGGCAATTTGAAAGCGCACAGCAAGTCAAGGCCAACGCATTTCGCAACTCAACAGGCTAATCCAGCTTGATCCCGTCGTTGCCCGCCAAGATTAGCCGTTCGTGATGGCCCGAGTAGCACTCAGGCTAAAGCAATTGCTTGTACAGCAAACCACTTGCTCAAGCCACCTAAACCCCCCAACCTGCACAAGAGTCGAACTGTACCAACGACCCGAAAATTCAAGCACAATTCCTACCCCTACAGCAGTCGACAGGTAGCTATGCCACTGTCTAGCGCTCCTACTGAACCCAGGATGCCACAGAGAGCAACCCGGGCAATTTGAAAGCGCAAGGCAAGTCAAGGCCAACGCATTTCGCAACTCAACAGGCTAATCCAGCTTGATCCGGTCGTTGCCCACAAAGATTAGCCGTTCGTGATGGCCCGAGTAGCACTCAGGCTAAAGCAATTGCTTGTACAGCAAAACTTGCTCAAGCTACCCCCTCCCACCTGAACCCCCCAACCTGCACAAGAGTCGAACTGTACCAACGACCCAAACATTTAAGCACAATTCCTACCCCTGCAGCAGTCGACTTTAAACTGCCAAGCCAAGCCGAGTGAAGGTGCCAGCGTTGGGTTCAACTTGTACCGCTGTGGCACCATGCTTGAAACCGAGGCACACGGCAAGGTGCAACCGCCAGGTAGCTATGCCACTGTCTAGCGCTCCTACTGAACCCAGGATGCCACAGAGAGCAACCCGGGCAATTTGAAAGCGCGCAGCAAGTCAAGGCCAATGTATTTCGCAACTCAACAGGCTAATCCAGCTTGATCCCGTCGTTGCCCGCAAAGAGTAGCTGTTCGTGATGGCCCACCTGAACCCCCCAACCTGCACAAGAGTCTAACTGTACCAACGACCCGAACATTCAAGCACAATTTCTAGCCCTGCAGCAGTCGACTTTGAACTGCCAAGCAAAGCCGAGTGAAGGTGCCAGCGTTGGGTTCAACTTGCACCGCTGTGGCACCACACTTGAAACCGAGGCACACGGCAAGGTGCAACCGCCAGGTAGCTATGCCACTGTCTAGCGCTCCTACTGAACCCAGGATGCCACAGAGAGCAACCCGGGCAATTTGAAAGCGCAAGGCAAGTCAAGGCCAATGCATTTCGCAACTCAACAGGCTAATCCAGCTTGATCCCGTCGTTGCCCGCAAAGATTAGCCGTTCGTGATGGCCCACCTGAACCCCCCAACCTGCACAAGAGTCTAACTGTACCAACGACCCGACAATTCAAGCACAATTCCTAGCCCTGCAGCAGTCGACTTTGAACTGCCAAGCCAAGCCGAGTGAAGGTGCCAGCGTTGGGTTCAACTTGCACCGCTGTGGCACCACACTTGAAACCGAGGCACACGGCAAGGTGCAACCGCCAGGTAGCTATGCCACTGTCTAGCGCTCCTACTGAACCCAGGATGCCACAGAGAGCAACCCGGGCAATTTGAAAGCGCACAGCAAGTCAAGGCCAACGCATTTCGCAACTCAACAGGCTAATCCAGCTTTATCCCGTCGTTGCCCGCAAAGATTAGCCGTTCGTGATGGCCCACCTGAACCCCCCAACCTGCACAAGAGTCTAACTGTACCAACGACCCGACAATTCAAGCACAATTCCTAGCCCTGCAGCAGTCGACTTTGAACTGCCAAGCAAAGCCGAGTGAAAGTGCCAGCGTTGGGTTCAACTTGCACCGCTGTGGCACCACGCTTGAAACCGAGGCACACGGCAAGGTGCAACTGCCACGGTAGCTATGCCACTGTCTAGCGCTCCTACTGAACCCAGGATGCCACAGAGAGCAACCCGGGCAATTTGAAAGCGCACAACATTTCGCCCCAAAAGCCAAACACAGGTCACCGGTCCCGAATCTTTTTGCAAGCTGCTCTAATTTTTCAGGTCTCTGTGAAGGGGGACGTGCCGAGTTCCCGGCTTCTCTGCCCAGCCATGGTAGACTGCACAGCAATCCAGGCCTCAAGCAATACCAGCTTGCAAGTGCATAGTGCCTCTTTCCTTCTCCCCCCCCCCCCCCCCCGCAATTTTTCGCGTGTTGTGAATGAACCGCAAGGATATTCCCTCAAAGTAAACCACCAGTTGGCTGGTTTTTTGTCGGTCTCCTTCCATCGTTCCCATCGAACCCGCCCAGTGCTTCGAGCCCCGGGCCCTGCACCCCGCAGCTCGCGCCGCTTCCATCGCCCGGGGCTGCTGGGGCGCGCTGGTCGGGCCGCCGCGCGAAGAACCAACCCTCGAAGTCCAGCCAGCGGCAGGGGAACAGCGCCGACCGCAGCCGCCGCGCCGCGGGGAGCCGCGCCCGCAGCGCCTGCAACGGAGGCTTGAAAGTTGGCTAGGGACAGAGTTCGGACATAGAGCGCTGGTCAGGAAAACGTGCTAGAAACCGTGGCCACGACGAGAGAAACACATATCGGTCAACTCACACAAGTGCTCGCCATGCATCTTCATGGATTCGTACACCATACGCCTGCCATTTGGCTTCACTTGTTCCAAAGCGGGCAGGTATCAAAATAGGGAGACCCAAAAAAAATGGGCGGTGCTCCTTTTAAAAGCCGCCTTACAAGTTTAACCAACCTCCAAACGCAATTGGCTGAGCAGTTGTCCTTTTGGCTTCCCCTTAACAACCCTTGACATTGACATGGCAGCAAGAAACTTTGTTTTTGCAGCGCCCTACTACAAAATGGCCAGAACCCAAAACACAACAAAAACGTGATCCAACACCAACAACCTGATCCAACAAGAGCGAAGTACCCGCCGCACCACCAGACGCGCTGGATTCTCGCGTTGAATCGCAGTCGACCGCCTGGCTGAGTCGCAGGGGGTGCTCCAGCTGAAGCACCGGGAACTGCTCCAGGCCTCTCCGCAGCTCCGCCAGAGAGCCGCTCTCCAAATCCGTCGGCTCCAACGTTTTCGCCGGGAGCTCCCGAAACTCCTGGCGGCCCGAGCCTGGTGGGGGCAACCGAAAGCTTTTAAGAGGGATGGGAAAAAGGGTTCAAGGTGGGGCATTTCTCAAAAGGCGCCGATTTGTCCCTTAGAAACCATCCAGAAAGGGGTCCCTATCTTGAGAAACACCCACCTGTCGAAGTGTCAGAAATTTCTAGCAACTGCGACCCAGCTCTCCCTGTGTTTCTTCTGCAGCCATCTGGGTGGGTGCACGGGCGTTTGTAGAGAGAGGGTAATCGTTTCAGGTTGGGTGGCAAAGGGACACCAACGAGAAAGCCGAATGCCACCTGTTTTTGCGGGGGGATGGTGTTTGGAGGTATCCTTCCGCCGGATCCCTGAACTAGCGGACTGACCCGGTCGCTTCACCCTCCCACAAACGCCTTCTGTTACTGGGAGGGAGGGCCTTTTAACTCACCCGCGGATTTCCAAAAGCCGCCACCTCCCGCCCTCGGATCGATCCGGTCCGGCTCCGGACCCGGCGCACCCGGCGCCTCTCCTCGGACCGTGCCAGGCCAGCCTCCAGCACCACGTGCCCAAAGCGCTTCACGAAGCCCTCCGCATCCGCGAAGAAGTCGAAGGTGCACGCCTCCTGCCGCTACCGCGCGAGAGGAGAAAAAAAGGGGCCGCGGGTTGCTTTCTTTTTTTTGGGGGGGGGTCCGGTTTTTTACGGATGAAAACCAAAGGAAAACAAAAGAACAGGCCCAACAAAAAGACAGACAAACATGAGCCATGGCCAAACAGTCCAGATTTCAGCCCTAGGCGAAAGAAAAAAGTCCCCTCCTGGGGGGGAGGTTTACACCTCAAGAAGAATGGGTTCGCTTGGAGCTGATGAGGTGTGCTTCTGGCTTCGCGGTGGCGTTAGTTTTTTCTTTAGGCTTCGGTTGGGTGAGTTTTGGACTACTGTAGTTTTGGTTTGGGGCACTCCAAAACCACTCCTAAACAGGGATCCTTACATTATACACCTGAAAATTGCCTTGTAAATTGTGGTTTCCCTTTATTTTGGTGGAAAAAGCCAGGCAAAATGTATCTTTTAAGGAGCCCTGCTAAACCAGCCCAAAAACCATCACACCCTAAAGCAATAAAGCCGCTGCTAAACCAGCAGCACACCCAACAGCAGCCTGGATGTCAGCCCTTTGCTGAGCCGAAATGATTCCCAAACCAACCCAAGACCCGGCCTCAGGATCTAAGCCAGCCGAAACCCACCCCCATTGATTGAACCAGCCCCGAGCAACTCCCAACTGCCCCGTAGGCAGCCTTAGATCCAAGTGACGCCGGTGCTGGGGATGCGAAAAGCCAGCGCTAGGAAAAAAGAAGGTCCTTGGCAAGAAAAAAAACACACCCCTCTCCCTCAATTGAAGTTAGTTCAAGGTATAATAAAAGTCCGGTTCCCTGGCTGACGATTGGTTGGTTGGTTGGTTGGTTGGTCGGTACCTGGGTTGGTTGGTTGGTCGGTCGGTCGGTCGGTCGGTCGGTGGGTTGGTTGGTTGGTTGGTCACATCCCCCGACGTCACCAGCCTCACTTGACCCTGAGGTTGGCTATCGGCTCTGAGTCGGTGGCAGTTGGGAGTTGCACAGACCCTGAGTCGGCAAGTGGGAGTCGGTCGAGTGGTTGGACACACACACACACACACACACACACAGCCGCGCGAGGCCAGATCATCTCGGCAGCTGAGAGATCACATCCCGAAAGGCTTGGCGCAAACCTTTTTTTCCCCCAGCTCCTCCCCCCCCCCCCAAATCAACTTCCACACATCTCCTTCTCCGACCGGAAGGTAGCAGGCATCCGGTAGGCCTCCCATTGGCGAAATTGGTTCTTGAACGACCATGCTTGGTATCCGGGTATCCCCTTCAAAGGCAACCGAAAGGAGATTGTGTTGTTTAAACCACGGATTCAACATCTTCAACACCCAAACCCCACCCCCCACCCTCCTCCATCGCACTTTTTAGAACTGCAACACTGCAAAAGCCCAAGCAACCATTAATCCCATGCTTTTGTTAACTCAACTGCCTAGTTTTCACCCGCAAAGCCAGGCTAAAACATCCCGGGCAAGAGACATCTCACCTTAAAATTGGCAACCAAAGGATGATGTGTAAAACCTCAACAACAAAAAGGAAGGAACGGGTGCGTGTCCTTTTTGAGGGAACCCTTTTCAGCTTGGTTAGGTGGATTTCAGCGCACAAAAGAAGAAAAAATACGCAGACCCCCGAGCCCCTGAACCCCCCCCCAACCCCCTGACCCCCCCAATCCCCAGCCTGACGCCCAACCCCCCCAACCACCTCGCGCCTCCCACATGGGCAGCAGGCGGCAGTCCCAGTCCTCCGGCAGCACCAGGCGCCTTTGCAGCGCCGCCGCCAGCTCCAAACCGCTGGCCAGCACCAGGAATTGGCACCCCACCCCCTGCGCCAAGCGCCACGCGAGCGCCAAGCGCCAAGCGACCGCGAAAAGCGCGTCCGATTTTGGGAGTGCGGCGAAGGAAAAACCCCGGTGTTTTTTGCGCGCGTCCCCAGATCCGGATGAAGCTGAAAAAAATCAGATCTTCTTTCTGGGTGGTTTTATTTGGTGGGTTGGTGGGTGGGAGGCTTGGAGGGTTGGTTGGTGGTGTGGAGGCTTGAAGGTTTGGAGGCTTGGATGTTTGGAGGTGTTCCAGGCAAGATTCCCAATGCACAAACTCAGTTTTCCCATCTTCCTCTAGAACCAGGATTCATCCCCAAACCAATCCAAACCACACATTAGGGGCTGTGGCTCGGTTGCTCCCCTCAGGGTGGCAAAGGTTGATCACCTGATATCCCTGATATCGAAAAGCCGCTTGGGTATGTGTCTCAAAATAGGGAATTGAATGGTGGTGTTCCAGCTGATTTCCTTTTGAACCAACCCCAAGAAGGGTACCCTCAAAACAGACACACACACACAGAGAGAGATGTGTATGGCGATTCGGTCACATCAAGACCAGCCATGGGGCTATTGGGTGGGGTGTGTGTGTGTGTGTGTCCTTTGCCCAGTCTTCCCCTGAAGACAGGCAGTTCATAGTTTTGTTGCTTTCTCTTTGTTTTGGTGTGAAGGGATTTCGCTTCCTTTTGGCTTCCCCAACTCAATCGACTAGTTGAATGCTCCAAACACATCTGGCTCTGAATTCACCTGGAACCCAACCGCTCCGGACACAAGTTTGACATCGCTCACCTTGGCGCCACGTCGGCGCCAAATGTCTTCCCCCCCCCCCCGCCCCAACCAGCGACCGATTCGCGCCTCAACCCCCCAGCCAGCGCAGTCCTCCGCCCGGTGCCGGTACCGCACGAAGCCGCCGGTGGCGTTGCTTCGGAACTCTTCGGGCAGCACCGCCGCCGGGAAGTACTCGTCTGTGGAGGGCGGCTCCAAGAGGCGCGCCGAGAAGGGCTCGAACCAAACGTTCCGGTCACGGAGGAAGTAGACCTGGCCCATAGGCTTAGGTGAGGGGCTTGAACGGGGTGTCTCTCTTGATGGTGCCCTTTTTTGTGGGGCCGGTTTGTAACAAGAAACCAAAGGGAAACCGCCTCTTTGGGGGGAGGGGGTCAAAACCTTTGAAACGGCCGCATCCAACGGCTTCAACCCCAGCCACCGTCCGGCCCCGGGCCGGGTCGCGCCTTGTGCCTGCCAAAGTTGGCGTGGGCGATGGGCGGGCGCTCCAGGCCCCGCAGACGGGACCAGCGCAGCCAGAAGAAGGCGGCCCCGTGGGCGACGACTTCGGGGTGCAGCACCCGCACCGTGAACTTGGCGCCGTCCAGCCTCCAGTGCCGCCACCCGCCACGCGAGCAGAGACGAGACGGAGAGATGAGCCAAGCACGGCAGCTAAGAAGTGGCCCAAGAACCAAAGCAAAGCGCAGAATCCTTTTCAAAGGACTGCGCATCTCAATTTTCCGGGGCGCTATTGGAAGGCTCATTAAAGCGCGATCGTCGCAAGCAAGGCGCGAGCTGCCATAGGTCAAGTTCTCCATCAGCGAGAAGCAGCGGCCAGCTTCTATCTGCCTCACGGCCCAGTATGGGGTTGCCTTGCCGCACAAAACGAACTCGTGGAAGATTCAGGCAATCAGCCTCCCTCTACTTGGTGCTTTGGAGCCAGCTGGTTCAGAGGTTAAGTGATTCTCATTCACCCAGAACAAGGGACTCCAAGCCCACCCATCCAAAAAAACGGCTAAGGGGACCCCACCTCCGCACGAAGCGCCCGAAGATCCGCTGGTCGAAGAGGTCGAAGCCGCCCCCCAGGCCCGGAGGCCCCTCCTCTGCCGCCCAGGGCGAGTGGTGGGCCTGGATGAAGCGCTGGACCTGGGCCGGGATATGCTCAGCTCGGTTTTTCTGCGACCCTGGAAAAAAAAAGGAACCCAAACAATTCTTGGGGCTTGGACCATTTTTAGTGGGGCAGTCACCAAAAGAAGGGGGGAAACAGGGGGCCACTGAACAACTGAGTCAAGGTTCAGCTTCCCTCTAATTGGTGTCGGAGGGGGAGGGACTTGCCACAGGTGGCCCTTCGGTTTGGTGGTTTGGATGTTTGGTTTGGATTGGTTTGGATTGGTTTGGATTGGCTTGTTTTGGCGGTTAAAGGGAGTCGTTTCCCATTTGCCCTCCAACAACTACCTGAAAGGCCGGGGGGTGGGGGAGGGCGGGCTGCGGTTTTCGTTGAGGCCACCCCTTTCAGGGGGGTGCTTGCAAAGGGGCGCTTTCCCAATCTGTTTGGAGGAGAAAAAACAACAGCACACACACAGAAACAGAAACACACAGAGAAACACAGCCAGGGAAGCCACTCTGGGAACCGTCTCAAGTCCACGACCAGATCCCAAGAGCCTGGACGACACCAAAGGAAAGCCCCCGAATCCGACGAAGCCTAAGAGCCTGCAATAAGGGCTTGGCCAAAGCCAGCGCTCCAGGAGAGCTGCGCGCATACATGAACCCGGTGTTGATGTGCTCCTCGGAGGTGCTTTCTGCTTTTTGTTCCGCGGCTTTTCTCAATGGAAGCTGCCTGAAACGCAGCAAGCTGCTTCGTTTGGCAGGCAGCAAGGATTGTAGTGATTGCAAGTGCCATGAAAAGTGTCCAACCCATCCACACGTTCCTTGTTGTCTTCTACTGCTAACTGGGCGAAGTTTAGGACTCAATCGCCGAACCTCGATTGAACCACGGTCTTTTGGCCGGAGAAGGCGATTGCGCTCCGCTTCGTTCTCATGCTGTCGGCCCAGCCAACCGAGAACTCCGGATGGATCCGGAGGACATTCCTCCAAGGATTTGCCCTGAAACCACGAGCCATACCTTGCGCATCCTCCGAATGGTAATTTCGGAGTTGACATGCACCTATTTCTACACGAGGACATCAGCACCCGAGTTCGTCCTCTGACAGGGCTCAATGCCCTGGAATTCGGTGAAACATCTGAGGCGAGCCTGCGACTCACCAAGGCCATGTTTTGGTCATCTCAAACATGCACACACCAACTCCAGCTTCTGGGCTGTCCTCAGATCCCTTGCTAACTGTTTGACTTTTCTCGTGGCTTTCACGGACACCCGACCCCTAAACCAAACAGAAACCCAAAAACCTCGAGGGGATGGCTGGGAACCACCTCAAGTTCCCAAGACTCTTATCGTGTCGCAAGCCACTCGCGTACATGCACTTGGTTGCTGTTGACCCCTTGCAAAAAGTTCAACTTTTGAGGCTCAATGGAAAACCCCAACTTGATTTCAACCCAAAAGCTAAAGTCCAAAGATCTCCGTTACCCAATAGCAGTCAAGTGCAACGGCGTGCTCAGGGCTTCGGTGTGAGACTGGCAAGCCTGGCCTTGAGCTCGGCCAACTCCCTGCCGGAGAGCGCCGGTTTCGCGTCAAACAAATAACCGCGGCCCGCCCTTTGTTCGCTCACATCGCCCAATTGGCAACCAGCTCCAGGGTTCAGGGTTCAGGGTTTAGGGTTTAGGGTTTAGGGTTTAGGTCAACATGCGGAAGGCCTTCCCTTCAAAATTCAAACGGGTCGGTCCACCCCTCGGAGTTGCCTTAAAAAAGGAGCGGAGCCCTGGGCAAAGCGGTGAACTTTGTGGCTTGCTTTCCCCGGCAAAAAAATGCAAAAAGCCCAACTCCCTAAAACAAAAAATGCAAAAAGCCCAACCCCCCCAAACCAAAAATGCAAAATCCCCCCCCCCCGCCCAAAACAAGCTCAGGTGACATCCCCAACAGCATGCGGAGCTTTCAGCTGTTGGGGAAAAATGCAAAAATTGCCCCCCTCCCCCCTTTAAAAAAATAAAATAAACAGCCCCCAAAAGGAGCCGTCGTTTCGCCGCCCATTTTTGGCCCAAATTTTTCAGCAGCGCCCGCCTCTCCAGGGCCTCGCGGCGCTCCCGCTCCAGCATCAGCTCCAGGTCCAGCACCGTGGACCGCACCGCCTGCATCGATCCATCGCGGAGCCACGTGGCCGGGGAGGTCAGGGCATGGGTTGCTTGGGGTTGCTTGGGGTTGCACCAGTGGGAAAGCAATGTTTGTTTTTTGTTTTTTTTCTAGGGGGCTTGGGGCAAAAAGGGGGGGAAAGCAATGTTTTGTTTTTTCTAGGGGTTTCTAGGGGTTTGATTCCCAAAAATGGCTCTTTGGAGGGGAACAGCTCCCTATTGGCAAACTGGGGGGGGGGGGTGTGAATGTTCTGGATCCCTGGAAAGAATGGGGAAGCTACCCTTTGATTCTTACCCAAATCCACCCGAAACCTAACTCCCAACAAAGGGCAACCCCCCCCCTGTCACCCCCTTCCACAAAAGAAGACCCTAAACCTCAAAAAAGGGTCCCCCCCCCCGTCACTTGCTTCCCAACAAAACAACCCCAAACCTCAAAAAAGGGTCCCCCACCCCCTGGTCACCCCCTTCCCAAACAGGAGCCCCCCCCCTCCATTTGCGAATACGTCCACTGGAACAAAAAAAAAGGTGCCGGTCGTGATACATTCCCTTTAAAAAACGGCAGGGAAAACTAAAAAAAACTATTCATTTCAGCAAAATGGCAGGATTCTCTTGGGCCCTTCTTTTTCCCGAGAAAAACAAAAAAACGGAGGGCGGGGGGTCGTGCGCGAGACTCGCTTCTTTAAGGCTGGTCAGACCCGGCCTGGGAAGGCACGGAGGACTGAACGCTCCTGCAAAAGTCTGCACAAAGAGCTCGCTTCAACGCATTCATGCATCCTGGCAAAAAAGGGAACCCATTTTTTTGGGGGGGAAGATCAGTGTTAGTGGGGCAACAACTGAGCCAAGATAGGGGCGTGGCTCAAAATCTAAGAGCCGGGGCAAACCGCAGGTTTTAGTCTTTGGCTCCATTTCCAAGTTTACCAAGGGGCCATTCTAGTACATGTTCTTGAGCCACAGCTGACATGCATCCAGAGCGAGAGCAACCATGAAACAAATAAACCCCGAGCACCTTTGCCGCAGTGGGCCTCGAAAACCCGTAGTCCAGTAGTGCCTTCATTGTCTGTCTCGGATTTGGTTTGCTGTGCTCTTTCTAGGTTGCCGACCCCTCTGCAAAAAGCTTAACTTGTGAGGCCAATGGAAAATCCGGCCTGCTTCTCAACAAGTCCAACAAGTCCAACAATCCGACCTGCTTCCCAAAGATCCCACCAAATAGCCATAGAGGCTTGGTGCTTGCTTCTAGTTAAGTCTTCTGCGCCTCGATCCCGCGCCCGGCATGTTTTGCCTTCCACTCCCTTATTATACGCCGGAGAACCCGGCGCGGCTGCGAACACATCGCCTCATCAAAGCAGCCGCGCATTTTTTCCCCTCTCGCAAGCAACATGTGTCATAGGCTTGAAGCCATCAGAATCATTGCCATGCTCACACGGCGCGACGCGTCAAGAAAACTGCGTCCCACAAAACCGCGGCACGTGCCTCTCGCACAAGGGAGACCGTTGCACGCTGTCCCGCGCGGGTTGGCTTTCGCCTTTCAAACAGCAAAAGGAAAAAACGGAAGAAAAATGGACCGCCCGCGCAATATCTTGTTTCCATGGCCGTTTGGGGTGGCTCGCTCGCTCACTTGCTCCTTCCCATTCCTTGGTTGCTGCTGATCCCTCTGCAAAACGTTTCTAACTTCTTGCGGGTTTAGCGGAAACCCCAACTTGACTTCAAACCAAAAAGCCAAGGTCCAAAGATCTCCGTTACCCCCATAGCAGCCAAGAAACGCTTCCTGGCCAGCGGCTCCATCCAATTCTCAATGGCGCTCACTGCTCCTGGTAGGTGATGGTCACCGGCATGTCGATGGTCTCCGCGCCCCCGAACTTGAAGGTGCCGCCCCCGCCCACGCCGCCGTACTCCTTGGACCCCGCGCCCTCGAAGTTGTTCGCCGAGACACCCGCCTCCTTCATGTTCAGCGACAGAGCCGCCACGGGGTCCAACACCTGCCGGCAAAGCGTCTTCGGCCAAAACGGGTACCACCAAAAACACGGAAACACGAGTGTAGACATGTGTGTATGATATGTGTATATGTGCACATACAAAACATATGTATATATATATATGTAGGCAAGTGAGTACCTGCCAAGCAAAAACAAGACGTCAAGTGAGTCGCAAACAAAACCTGGTGCTAAAATGTGGCTCCCCCCAACCATCTTTGTTTCATGCACAACCCTTTCAAAACGCCAAGGCGTTTAAGCCGGGTAGCCCACAAGAGCCAAGCTCCTGACAACAGGTTGCCAAAAATTGCCATCTGAGTCACTTGCTCAAAACCCGGTATTAAAATGGTGAACTCAGAACCATGTAAAGAATGAAGAAGGCGGATATCCGCAGCTATTTCTGGTTGGGATTGTCCCTTACCAACCTTCAACCCGGGTTTTGATTGTGGCTCAAGTGACATTCGACCTGCTTCAGGTTCTTCCTCTTTGAAACCCTGCACCAAAACGGGTACCACTAAAAACACGGAAACACAAGTGTAGACATGTGTATTCTGTATACATGTTATGCAATATGTCATATGTCAGCGGTTCTTGTGGTTCCATCATCTTGGGGGTCGAAGTCACAGCTGGGCTGACTTCTGGTCTACACCTAGCAGTTGAGGGGCGATGTTGATGGTAAAATTGAAAAGAAAAAGAGACCTCAAAGAAAGACACGCTCAATTGCTTATGTTTAAGCAAGCAACCAACTTGAAACAAACCATCTGAGGAGGTGTAATCCTCAGGTACACTGGGAATGTGCTCCCAACTCAAGACCCCTCCAAGCGAGCGATCGTGGCTTTGCCGAACATGCATGGGGGGGCCAGCGTTGCAAAGGGGGAAAGGCCTTGCTGACCTTTCGGACAAGGGATCTGGAAGTCGCACCGCATTCAATCCAAAGGGTACAAACAACATTCCAAACATGTCCAAGGACAAAAACGTAAGATCGAGACCTATGCCTATCCAACAGCCTATGTCCTTCGCCCCTTCAAAACCTTGCACGGAACCAAGGGATTTGAATCCTGGATGGTGGGAAGCCTGAAAGAGGTCCCCTGTTCCAACTTCTATTTGTTTGGAGTTGGTACCCTTTCTGGGTTGGAGTGAAGGGAAACCAAAACGAAGACCACAGCCTGCCATGTTGTGGGGTCGCGGTCCCACATTAAGACGCATATCGTCACATACCCATTGTGATTTTACCTGTTGGACTGTTTGGTGGTGAAACGGGTGGTTTCCCATCTGCCCGCTAGAACCAGGGACCTCAGGGACCCAACTCCAAATTCCAACTCCAAACCACGGAGGGGCAAGCTCCGCAAGCCCCGCGAGCCCTGAACTCTCGCGCCGCGGCGCCTCGTCGTCCAAGCTCTCCATGATCTTCTCGAAAGGCACGCCGGTCACGTCCGCGCCGTTCACCGCCCTGCGGGGGGTGGGGGGGGGGGAAAAACGGGCCGCCGGGTTAGAGACAAAAAACCGCCAAGCCAGGAGCACAACTCTGGTACAAAAAAAAATAAAATGGAAGAACATGCTACAGTCGGTGATCTTCTCAAAATAGGGGGAAAGCTTCCATTTGAGAAACCACCCCAACATGGGCGGCCCTCAAAAACACCGCGTGGGGTCCCCTAGAACGGCAAGGGTGTTCTTTGGGTTCCCTTTGACATACCAACCAAAAAGAGTACAAGCAGTTTGGGAAAAACACAAAAAGGAACAGTACAGCATCGCGACAAGGGTGACCGGTTTCAAAGGCGAGGCTTAGCTTCTCGGAGAAAAATAGAGAAAAAAGGAGAAACCGGTCTCCTTTACATGTGATTGATATAGTGGCATGAGAACCATCGTGTCCAATCAGAGGCCATAGCCTTACCCGACTTACCCTAAACATCTCCTAAACCATCCTGCTGGCCATGCCAGAAATCGAAATTCTCAACTGGCAGGGCCAGACTACTAGCAGTCCCGGCGAAGAGCCGGCTCCCCTGCTTCTCTCTTGGCCATTGTTTCCAAACTGTGCATCAGTGTCCCACTTCTGCCTGGGGAAGCAAAACACACACAAAAAAGGCATTTCACACGTCTTCCTTCGTTTACTCCACCAGTGGAGTGCTCCTCCTTTCTGCCCAAAAGAGAAAACCACACACCAGTGGAGGACTGGCGTGATCATTTCAGCCAAAACAACTTCCTGGAGGGAGTGGTTGTTCAGCCAACAAAACAACACACCAGTGGAGTCCGTGGCGTGGTTTTCCTTTTTCCACCCCACCCCACCCCACCCCACCCCACCCCACCCCGCCCCACCCCACCCCACCCCACCCCACCCCACCCCACCCCACCCCACCCCACCCCACCCCACCCCACCCCACCCCACCGGTCGAAGAAAAAAAAGAAGGAAAAACAACGGCCCCGGCCTGACCACCCAGTTGGGCTGGACCCCTGCCACAAAGGCCTGGCCCTGGGGGTCCCCGGGGTATCGGCTCTGCTGGGTGACCTCCCGCACCACCGCGCCGTTGCCGCTGGCCCCCGGGGCGTACCGCGCGATGCCGAAGGGCCGCTTCTTGTAGGTCACGTCGTGGGTGGCGCCTGCCGTCTCTCGCGGTCTCGCGCGGTCTCTCCCCGACCCCGAAGAATCGGCCGCTGGAGGCAATTAATTTTCTCAAGGGGAAGGGCGAAGAAACGAAACCACGGAAGAGCTGTTCATGGGGAGACCACTTTCTAGACGTTTGAATGCTGGCCCATGTTTTAAACTTCGAGTCCAAACATGGGGGCCTTCCGAGTTGCTCTTGAAACGAAGTCCGAGGCATGACTCGTGCACACCACGGCGACTCAAAAAAAATGGTGCTTCCCGCGCGCCTGCGGCCCCCGCCGGGTTGCCCAAAGGAGGGTCCGCGTCCTTGGGCCCGTTGCGGAGCAAGTAGTCCACCCCCACAGAGCGCGCCACCTTCTCCCCGCGAGGCGCCATCTCCGCCGTGCCCACGAAGCCCAGGCCCATCTTGGCTGCAGCCAGCAGGGCGGCACCCACCAGGAACTTGCTCGCGCGACGGGGAGCCATGAGTGCAGCGTCAGAGAGAGAATTGAGCGACGACTTGGGCCACACGGCTTTCTGGAGTCAGCACGTGCAAACACCTCCAAGAAATGACCCCCGTGCCATAAAGCACCCACATGCAAACTGTGGCAACCTCATCTGATGGCTCAGGTGCAGATCCCCAAATGCACACAACAGCAAAGGGGAACCCAGTTTCAGTGCCCCCCCATAGGGGTTTCCCCTCCTTTGCATGCTGAAAGCCTGCGCCCTTCCTGCGCCCTCCAACGAACGACGCGCCGGGCTCCTGGACGCTGCCGAGCCGGCCGTGCTGAAGCTCCGCGAGCACCGGCCCGAGGACCCCGGCGCCGAGCGGCGCGAGCGGAGCGAGCGGAGCGCGGACTCCGAGCTGCTCCGACTGGGCCGGGACCTGGAAGGGCTGAAGGCTTCAAGTCACTTCGCGACTTGCGCATTCCCTCGCGTCAATGAGTCATGTCCCTTTCTTGGTTGGCGAGACACTTGGAGCGAAAAGTGTGACCCTCTTTTGGTGGGGTGTGACATGGAGAAAAAGGCCTTGAAGTCCCAAAAAGCTGAAGTCTGAAGATCCAACCCAATAGCAACCAAGACTTCAGAGACGAAGTTGGGGACACTTTCTGCAAAAAGGACTTTCCTCTTGAAATTCTTCGCCTGAACTCACCAAGGACCTCTCACCTCAAAACCCCCCGACTCGAAGCAGACCTTGACAGCGGCAGGCTGGCCAGCGGCAGCGAAACCAGGGGCGGCGCTAGCGCCGGCGCGGGCGGCGCGGCCGCGGGCGGCGCGGCCGCGGGCGGCGCGAGCGCCCGCCTGGCCTCCCGCTGCCCAACCTTGAAGCCCCGGCCGCCCACCTCCCCCGAGCAGGGCTTCCGCAGCGGGTAGGACAGGGACAGCCTCAGCCGAATGCCCCGCATGCCCCGCATGCCCCCGCATGCGGCGCAAGGGGCAAGCACTGCAAAAGGCTGGGGGGCACTGCAGCCCGAAAAGCGCTGGGGCAAAACGAGCGAAGGAATGTCTGCCAACTGACTCGTTGGCTGATTTTTTCCTGCCGATGCTGACTCAGCATCAAGTCTCGGAGTCTCGCACTTCATACTGCCTGGCGCGAAATCTCCACCATCCTCATGTTCGGCAAACTGTGCACTTCTTGTCCTGGCCCCCGGGCTGATTCGTCCAATCCTCCCAATGGCGTTTGCACATAAAGTGAGCACCTGTGCACCTTGGCGCCTTCACAGGGGCAAGAACTTGATTTCCCTCCTCCAAGCAGAAATTGCAGAGTCGATCCTCGTGATGTGGAACTGCCCTTGACGCTTTCGCCCACCCGACCTCTATCTGTTTGAGCTGTGTCAGGAACTGCTCATCTGGAACAGATTTCAGCTGTTCCAGCATCTGTTTGACCTTCTCAATGTCGTTCTTGGCCTCTTCCGCGAGATACACGTATTCACTGTGCGGTGTCCAGGCAAGCCAACAGATCATGATGGAAACTCCGATGCTTGCCCCGGCTGCCAGTGTCATAGGTAGAGACAAGGGTGCCGACACGAGATTCAGCATATAGAAAATGTGGACGCCGTCCAGGAATAAGATACACATAATTCCAGCAGCGCATGCGCCGCCGACAGCCGCTATGCCAGCAGCCGACCAAGGATTCATCACCGCCCATGATCGAAGGCGTTCTGTTTGAACTGCAAACCATTGATCCTCGACGCCCAATATCGAGTAGAAGTGAACCTCCATCTTGTCGAAGAGCTGTGCCATCTCTCGGAGGATTTTGGCCAGCTGGCCTTTCTCTGCTTTGATATCCGTGTCATCATACTGCTCACTGACTACCACTTCTTTCAACTTCAGCACTTTACGGATGGCCTTGTAGCCATCTAACGCTCCTCGAATATGCTCGAGCTTCAGGGTGACTGCAGTTGGACTATCTTCCTTTGCACTTTCTGCTGCATCAGAGCTAGCCTGACGCTGCAGCAGCTGCAAATGCTGAACCTCGTACTGAACTCGCTCCACTGCCAACTCGCAGTTGTCCAAAGAAGCTCTGAATTGCTTCTTTGGACAGGGGGAGAAGGGAAGGCAGCCTCTGCCCGGAGCCAACGCAGCCATGGCTGACCTGGATGGAGCTTGGCACCTGGGTGCTTTCGTGTGAGCCTAATCCTGGTTTTTGATCCAGTATGTCTGGTTTAGTGTGTCCTTGCAGAGCAGCTTGACGGCATAGCTATGTGGCTGTGGCTCAAAAAAAAGGTACTCAAATGGAGCCCTGGTAAGTGGAAACATGGACCAACACCTGCGTAACCCCAGCTGCTTAATTTTGAGCCACATCCATGTAAAGCGAACAGGCCAAGGTGCAACTAACATTATTGCACCCAAGCAACATCTGCTTTGCGCTCAGCGTCTGCACGCGGTGGAGGGCGGCATCGCACGCAAGCCAGCCCAGAAGGGGGCTCTAGCTGGTTCCTGTTTGCTTCTCTCTTGCCTTCAAGGAGTATTCACTGCAAATCTACCAAAATGAAAAAGAGGTTGCCTCTGTTTAGGGTTGGGTCTGCTTTCCAACTACCCAAATGTTTGCTTTGGCTCAAGTGGTGTGTGCGGTTTCTTTCAACGTTTGGATGATTTGCCTTCTAACCAGTCACCACCGACGTCTGTTTCCGGCGGCTACCTGAAGCCAAGCATGAGGCCACCGGTGGACCAAAAGGTCCCAAAAGTCACGAGACAAGGCCGCATGGCACGTCTCCTCGTCCCGCCACCTGGCATCCCACAGATCTCTCTCCGGAAAGAGGTGGTCCGTCATGACCTGCCAGGTCACCCGGGCGACCCTTCCCCGTGCCAAAGCAGATTTGGCCGCCAACCCGAGAAAAAAAAGAAAAAGAAAAAAAGAAAAAAAAACCTAAGAGGGGGGGGGGGAGGGGAAGTTATGCTCCGAACGGGCAACATAGACCCTAAGAATGCCCAGTTGAGAAAATAGACCCTAAGTCTCCACCACACACACACTGCCCTACACACAGCCCTTCCCCTCCCTCCACGGGAACCCGGCGACCCTGAGCCTCCAGGTCAGCATCCTGGAAGAAGTACGGAAAGGGATCCGACAGGAAGACCACATCCTCGCGGTTGTTCGCGGACCCAACTCTCCAGGGTTCCATTTCTTGACAATCCCAGGGCACACTTAAACGCAGCTGTTGTTCACTTCCCCAAGAGGAGAACCCCTGTGTTTGGGTCTGCCTTGGGACATTCAGAACAATGGATCTCTCCCTCTCTCTCTCCCTTCTCTCTCTGCAAGGTGTCAAGCTGTTTGCTCGTATGTTGTTCAGTGCCTCTGAATGACAAATTAAGGCCTGGTTCACATGCCTCAGAGCTGCCAACTGCCTTTAGCACGTGTTTTTTTTCTTTTTCAAGACCGTCTTTTGGCCCTCCGGAGATGGTCGTAGCCCTTCGGTGCGTTCAACCGAAGATCATTCAAGCCATGGTTTCTGGAAACTGCATGCGTTCCCTCTTTTGACCGCTGTCAAAAGGGGGCTGGCTGTATCAGAATGATGCACGGCCACAGGAATGCACGACTTCGCGGCTTGCGAAAAAGCTTCCGCCGGGCCCCTTGATGATCACCCTCCCCCTTCCGTTGCAAACAGGAGGCTGACAGGGATGCTTGCACATTTCGCGTGTTTGAATCAATTCAGCATCTTCGCTTCCCTCTCAAAGGGTGCACTACCTAGTTGAACCCATTTGGGTCTGGCTTAATTTGAAGGGGTTTGCCCTTCTTGGGATTTGTTGCAGGGGAGAGAGGCACGGCCAGGTTCCTCCATGAGGCTGAACCATTCTTCGCGTGGTTTTCCTTTTGGCATCCCTTTAACAACACAAGACAAGAGGTACCCTCCGAAAAAGACACACCACACAGAAAAAACACACACCCATGTGTAGTCGGTTTCAGAACCCAGGGAACCAAGGGTCTTCCGGGTGTGCAACTCGCTGAACGACGCCAAAGGACCAGCTTATTAATCTCACAACCACGTAAAGGGGCGACAGCATGACTCAAAAGAGTGTTTCCCAGTCGTGGAAAAGGCCCCGGTTTTTCTTGGCAAGCCAAAAAGCAACCCAAAACAAACAATTTTCGAGGCCCAAGTCCTGTTAGAATGTGAGTTCTAATTTGGGACCCTTTGGTGGGCATCATTTAGGGGGGTGTTGTATCCACCAACTCTTGAAACGCATAGCCAGTTGGCTGTGGCTCAAAAAACCGGTACCAAAATGGAACCCTGGTAAGTGGAACCAAAGCCTAAAACTTGCGTAGCCCCTCCTGTTTAATTTTGAGCCATACCCATTTGGGTGAGTTTGTTGGAGGGTGCCCAAACCATGCTTGGCCTATCTGCGTCGTTGAGGGACCCCCTTTTTGGAGTGCTTTTGTTCTAAAACCCAAACGAAGCCAGCGACGTTGGGGAAAGGCGGGGGGGAGGAGAGGGGAGCTCGGCGGTGGCAGGCTGGACGCTCTTGGGGACGCTGCTGCGGGGGGGGGGGACGCTCTTGGGGACGCTAAATGGGGTTTCTTGGAAACTCGGAAAAACCCTCCCCCCCCCCCTCCGCCCCTCTCCCCCCCTCGTTCCCTCAAAGGCCCCACGAAGCACCCCCCAAGCCCAAGCCCTCCAACGCCCCGCCCCGCCGTGTCGGTGAGGAGCACCTCGAAGCCTGCGGCCACCAAGCCCGCCAGCAGCCGCCTCGGATCCGAACGGAAGCAAGCGCCCCGAGAAGCCGCTGCTTCAACGGATCTGACGGCCCCGTTTTGGGGTCCAAACCAAGCAAAGGCTGGAAACAGAGGGCCTTTCGAGCGTTGGAGTTGGACACCCGCTTTTTCTTGGACTTCCAAACAAAACAAAAAACGAGAGTGGCGAACCACGCGAGAGAAGGGCGGCGACTCGAGAATTGTTCAAGGCAAGTATTGGACGCACAAGTTCAGCCAAGCGCGCCCAACCGCCGGCAGACAATCAGTTGACAATCAGTTCTGCACGAAAGAAATATATGCTGCCTTGCACTGAGTTTGTCTTTCGTTTTTTAGCATAAAATGAAGCTGAAAGTGCCTCCACCCGAGCACGACGCGACGAGTTGCCAGTAAGTATTGGGCATCGGTCCCAAAGTTGGCTTTTGACATTGAAATCCATCAAAATCCACTTTCAGGAGGTACATTCAAATTGGCTCTTGGTACAGGGATAAAAGAGGAGCTTCAGTCGAATCCACCCGCAAATGCAACACAATCTCCAGTGCCCGGCCAGCGGGTCATGTAAATGTCCACAGTTTCCTGGGTCACAGCATGTGCAGTCAAAGAGGAGGCCATTTTCGTCGGAAAACCATGGGGGGGTTGTCCAAATAGGACTTGCCAGGCTCGAGGGAAGGCCCGGTTTTGCACGTTCCTCGCTCAAGGATGAACATCTGGCTGTGAGTCAAACATAGGTACCCAACAAATAGGACCCTGGTAGGTGAAAACATGGACCAAAACGGTTTCGTTTTGATCCATCCCCATATCTTGGGAGTCGTGCGGCCTGCTCAAAAACATGTACCAACATGGCACCCGCAAATGGAACCAAGACTAAAACCTGCGTGCTGTAGCCGAGCTTCATGGAGCCAGGTGGTGATTCCCTTCCTCCGCAAGAAACTCTCGGTCCTGGGCCAGCACTCCCAACGAGGGCATTTTGTTCTACTCAGCCCCCTTGACGAGGACATGTGGCTGCGGCGAATTCAAAAAGCCGGAAGTCCAAAATGGGTTGCCCGATCGGTGAGTGGAAACATGGGTACCAAAACCTGCGGTTTGCCCATCCTGGTTAACTTTGAGCCACACCCAAGTAAGCAACACTGTACCTCTTGGCCCCCAACGAACTTACCTCTTGGTTTTGCATCATAACCCCTCTGCATACCTAAAGTAGCAACTTTCAAATGCAATCCCAAAGATCCCTTTTGGGCCCCAAACCGGTTTGTTCTTGTTGGCCTGTGTGAGTGAACTCGGATGGCCCGAGCTTGGAGACCTGGGAGAGCGTCCATTTTTTTTTGTCGAGGCAGGAAAGGGGGTGTACCCGTTGGTTGATGCAAAGGGAACCCAAAAAAAAGCCTGACACATACCCGCTTCACCCATGTTGGGTTGGTTCAACGGGAAGCCCAAGAAGCAAAACCACAATTTGGATTGTGTTTGAGGGGGGCCGCTTTTGGTTCGTTCGAAGGCCCATCATCACAACCTGGTATTAAAATGGTCTACCCAAAACCATGCTTCAAGAACTTCGCAGGCGGATATCCGCACCCATTTGGCTGTGGCTCAAAAAGAGGTACCAAAATTGCACCTTGGTAAATAGAACCGAAGACTAAAACCTGCTTAACTCTAGCTGTTTAACCTTCAGCCGCACCCTTTTAGTTTGCAGCTTGTCAAAGGCAAACCGAACCCCGCTTTTACCGGGTTCTGCTACAGGGATATTAGATTATACACCTGAACATTGCAACTTGTAAATGGTGGTGTCCAACTTTAGTTTGGTGGAAAAAGCCACATGTTTCAAACTTTTGGGTTTTCCGCCATTTTGACAGATCAGATCAATCTGGCGCCATGGGAGGGTGACTGTCCCGATCTGGGGACTCCGGGCTCTACGTCCAGCGCTAGGACCACGAAGGCGGGCGCCTGTCACCGGGATTCGCTCGGTTCTGTTGAGGCCATCCTTTCCAAAGTAAACCAAACAGAAACTCCTGCGACATATTAAAAAAACATCGCATGATTTTCCCTTTCTTCACGTAAAAAAACGCAGGGCTCTTGGGACAAATTGGCCTCTCAAACCAAAAGGAAACCATGTGATCCTCCAACTTCTTCAGTCTGGTCGGACAATTTACCCACTGGAAGCCAACTTACCGGCAAACTTAGCAGCAAGCGAAAACAACATAAAAAAAAAAAAAACATATTATTCTTCTTCCTCTTCTTCTTCTTCCTCCTCTTCTCCTTCTTCTTCTTCCTCTTCTAGTGGGGGGGCAAGAACTTGGAGTCCTCGGCCCCCCGGAACTTTGGGCAATCCATTTGGCTAAGACCCCTGGAAAACATGAGAAAATGTGTCCAGTAGTGATAGATTCCTTTTAAAACCAACAAGGGAAAATCATCATCATAATAATGATAATTTAAAAAGAAGTCTTAAGCAAATGGAAGTGGGGCAATCCATTGCCCCGATCCGCTGCTCGACTTCTCGACTTCGTCCGCTTTTCGTCGCTTCCGGGGCCCCGAGCCCAGCGAGGAGCGTTCAGGCGGATGGAGCTGAAGAGGTTCAGGGCCTGAGGAAACCCGACTTCGGCGCATTTCGTCTTGCTCTCCAGTACTTGGGTCCTGGTGTGTCCTTCAGATCAAGTCTTAGACCCATCCCCTGAAAAATGATGTTTCTCTGATCCCAAGTCCTGGCTTCTTGGAACCTTATGGGTTGCTTCCTTGTGGGTTTTCCTTCTGCGATTTTGTGACGCTGCGCGACCAAACGCCGCAACGAAGCTGCTTGGCTGCCCGCCATCTTGGCAAACTTGTCGCCGCCGCCCGACCACGTGCAAACCTTCATCGATGAAACCCAGAGAGGCAGGCAACCAATGCATCGACGGCGCTGGATGCCGAGGCATGGTCGCAAATTTGCGGGGGATACGTGAATGTGAAATGCAAACCTTCGATAGCAACCGGAACCTTCCGGATTCCGGACCCCGAGTTTTAGGGTTTCACCCCAACGTCTGTCACGGGTCACTGGATTTCCACAAATCAAAGGTTGCATTTTTTTTCCTGGTGGTTTGCATAGAAACGATCGCAACTTTTGGAGGTACCCCAAAAAGGGAAAGTCAGTCGCCCACAGGACCCAGAAATCCAAAGTTCACCTTTTGGCACCCCTACTAGAAACTGGGGCTCCCAAAAATGGGCGAACCCGAAACAAATCGGTCGTCTTTGGGCAAGACGAGAAAAGCTTGACATGACTCGGGGGAACGTCTCTCCTGCCCGTCTGTGCAGGAGAGAGACGTCGAGCAAAAGCCTGGGGCACCCGGCCAGGGTATTGTCCACCGCCACCTGTCTCAACATGTCGGCGGGCACTGGCCTCGGCGGCTCGGCGCATGGAGGCCGGTGGCGCCGGTGCTATCGAGCCCCCTCGAACTTCCGCGAGGCAGAAAACAGAAGGCGCCTCTAGGAATTGTTGACCCCAGATTGTTTCATCAACCAGTTTATGAATATGGTGATTTTGGGCCCCTCCAAGAGTGGTCTGATTCCAACCACTCAACCCAGAGACACCCGCATTCATATACCGAGGGACCCCTATGTAGGGGGGAGGGGGGACCCCCGCATATACATTTAAGCTGCGACCACAATCCTACCGCACCCCCCCCCCATATACATAAAAATCCGCTTTTGCTGGTTTTTGCCCCAAACATCAGCAAGAGACCAAAGCCAAGCAGGCCCATGGCAGACCCTGAAAAACTCCAGCTGCGCAAAAAGAAACGGCGCCCACACACAACAAGCAAATTAGGAGCCCTCCTGAAAGACGAAAGCAGCAGGCCGACCCAGCCGGCCAGCGCTAGGGCCTGAAAAAAAACACAGCTAGCGCAACAAAACGGCAGCCACACACAACAAGCAAATTAGACACCCTACGCAAAAAGTCAATTAAGAAAGCAGCAGCCCGACCAAGCAAACTGGTAAACGGCGAAATAAATCTAACCGCGCAAAAAAAAAACAATCAAGAAACAATCAAGTGGGTTAGTGACAAGCCCGAAACAAAAACAAACTGCAAAAACACAAAGCGCAGCGACACACAACAAACAGTTGACAAAAAAACAGCTGCCCGAACAAGCAGACCAGTGACAGGACCTGAAAACAAGCCGCGCACAAAAAATCCAGAAGCCCCACTAAAAACATCCCACTTGACGAAGAGCAGCAGCCCCGACCAAGCAAACAACTAGCAGGCCCTGAAAAACAACTTCGCAAAAAAAGGCACCCACACACAACAAGAAAATTGGAAGCCCTACAAAAAGCATCACATTTCACGAAAAGCATCAGCCCGGGCCAGTGACAGGCCCTAAACAAAAGCTAGCTGCAAAAACACGGCGGCAGCTACAAACAACAAGCAAATTAGAACCATTGAAGGGGCGACCGCCGAGGGGGTCATGGCCCGACCGGCGACGGGGTCGGGGCCCGACCGCCGGCAGGGTCGGGGCCCGACCGGCGACGGGGTCGGGGCCCGACCGGCGACGCGGTCGGGGCCCGACCGCCGGCGGGGTCGGGGCCCGACCGCCGACGGAGTTGGGGCCCGACCACAGGCCCTGAACAACATCAATCTGCACAAAAGAAAGGCAGCCACACACAAGCGAATTAGAAGCTCTACCTTGACGAAAAGCAGCAGCCCGACCAAGCAGCCCAGTGACAGCCCTGTAAAAAATCAAGCCGCGCAAAAAAGGGCGGCAGCCACACAACAAACCAGAAGCCCGGCGAAGACATCCCACTTGCAAAAAAAACAAGAGACCAGAAGAGCACGGGAGCAGGAGATTAAGGAACATGATTGAAACGTGTCTTGTTTTTTGATGTCCTTTGTAGCCACCTGTGTAGGTTACATTTCAGCGCCCGGTCGCAAAGGAAACTGTGCGTGCTGTCGGGCCCCGACCCCGCCAGCAGTCGGGCCCCGACCCCGCCAGCAGTCGGGTCCCGACCCCGCCAGCCGACCTTTTCCTGAAGCAGGATGTTTTGAGTAGCACTTCTAATTTGCATGTTGTCTGTGTTACCGCCTTTCTTTGTCCAGCTGATATTTGTCAGGGCATGTCACTGGCCTACTTGTTGGGCTGATGATTTTCGTGAATTTGGTTTTTTCTCCAACAGCTGAAAGCTTTGGGGCCTCAGCCCAGATAGGCTCCGGGGTGGTGCCGGACGGCCCTGAGGTGAGGTTCCACGAGGGTTCCACGAGGGTTCCACGAGGGTTCCACGAGGTTCTGCGAGGGGTGAGAGCACCGCTTATTTTTTTAGGTAGAGCGACTGTTTTGAATTTGTTCACCGTTTATTTTGGGCAGCTGGATTGTGTTCAGGGCCTGGCGCTGGCCTACTTGTCTGGCTGATGATTCTCGTGAAGTGGGAGTTTTTAGCAGAGCTTCTAATTAGCTTTTTGTGTGGGGTTGCCGCCTTTTTTTTGCGTAGCTGGATTTTTGTCAGGGCCTGTCACTGGCCTACTTGTCGGGCTGATGATTTTCGTGTAGTTGGTTTTTATGTAAAAATTCTATTTTGTTCGCCGTGTATTTTGTGCAGCTGGATTTTTTCAAGGCCTGGCACTGGCCTACTGGTCTGGCTGATGATTCTCGTGAAGTGGGCTTTTTTAACTAGGGCTTCTAATTTGGTTGTTGTGTGTGGGTGCCAATTTGTTGTACAGTTTTTCCTGGGCCTGTCACTGGCTTGCTTGGGCGGGCTGCCTTTTTTTTGTAATTTCGGCGTTCTGCAATAGAGTTTCTAATGTGTGTGTGTGTTTGTCAGCAGCTGCCTTTTTTCGCGGATAAAGCCATTGTTGCGTCAGGGGTCACTTGTTCTTACGCCCGGCGGGCTTAAGAACAAGTAGGCACTTTAGCGAACAAGTGACCAGGTCACTTGTTCCGGTTGGCCCCCACTTGTTCTTATGCCCGCTGGGCGTAAGAACAAGTGACCCCTGAAAACGCTTGGGGCTGGGAACTAGCCAAGGCTCTTCCAGGACTTGTGGGAGCAGCGCAGCGGCAGCGTCTAACACCTACACCAAGCAGCGTATTCGCTCTGTCGAATTACTTAATTCGTCGCACGGACGCCCGTCATCTCCATCTACAGACGGCATCACTGGCATCGCCAGCATCACCAGCATCACCAGCAATGACGTCTAGCTGATTCTCGCTCTGACGAATTAGCTATTTCGTCGCACGGACACCTGTCGCCTTCATCTACGGAGTGCGTCACCGGCATCGCCAGCATTACCAGCAATGACGTCTGGCTGGTTTTCGCTCTGACGAATTAGCTAATTCGTCAGAGCGAAAATCAGCCAGACTTCATTGCTGGTAATGCGAATAAGCTTTACTTCGCCAGAGCAAATCTCAGCTAGACTTTACTGCTGATAATGCCGGTGATGCTGGCGATGCCGGTGATGCACTCCGTAGATCGAGGCGACGGGTGTCCGCGCGACAAATTAGCAAATTCGTCGCACGGACACCCGTCGCCTTGATCTACGGAGTGCATCACCGGCATCGCCAGCATCACCAGCATTACCAGCATGAAGTCTAGATGATATTCGCTCTGTCGAATTAGCAAATTCGCATTACCAGGCTGATTTTCGCTCTGACGACTTAGCAAATTTGTCGCGCGGACTCGATCCACACACTGGCATCAACAGCATCGCGAATCCCTGGAGCACAATGAGTGCATACGCTAAGGCGCGCTGCTTGCTATCTGTTTGCTCTGCTCAAAATATTTAGAGGCACCCCTGCCTCTGTGATCCCAACAGCAACAAATCCGACACTCGTCGCCCTTCCATTTCAGCTAGTTCCTCGCGATGCCGGCGGCCTTCTTTGCAACGAATGTATCTAAATCGCAGCCCGGCCCCGCTTGCAATGATGTGGGAAACGCTCGGACTGCTGGGCGGCACAGTCCCTTGATCAATCAGCTAGCTCTCTCCCAGGCTTTCTCATCAGCACTCCCCTGCTGGAATTTTCGAAAGCCTGCGGCTATTGGTCTGACGTAGTGGATAGCAACGCATTGCTCCGTTTGCTCTGGGTAAACCAGCTTTTGCCAGCATTTTGCATGCTCAGTGAGGTCCATGTATCTCAGAACCCACGATCGCCACGGGGTGGTGTGGATCGACTTGAACCTTGGCCGGAGCAGGAAGCGATCACAGGGGCCCAGCTGAGTTGTGTTGCGCCTCGCTTACGGCGCAAAGCTCGTGCCCTTCAGCATGGCGCTGCGACGATGCGCTTGCTTGAGCTAGGAAACTAAACACCACTACTCTTTCGAACGAATGCTTCCTAGGGCTCATATCCGGCAGGCGTTGATTCAGCGTCACTTGAAAGCAGTGAAAACACGTACTTTGTCTTCAGGGCGGCCCTGCTCAAAGCAAAATGCAGCAAGCCCTATGCGAGCGGCGGTCGTAAACCACTTAGCAAGTAGATAGGGTCCGCGTCTGTGCTGCTGACTTCTTGGCACTTTCTTCTCCAAGAAGAGACCGAGGTGAGCGACACGATGCCCCAGAAGACGGTGGCGTCAGCAAGACTGACAAGCTTCCAAACAAGGCGCGCGGCGCTTCCCCCGAAGCAATCCCAGTGTTGACTTCGAAGCGAGCTGGAAGTTTGACCCTCATCACACTTTCAAATCTTGGGCCCTCTCGGAGGCGCGTGCTTTTACACATGTGCGATGCAGGAGCTAGACCTGTTGAACGCCGGTGGGGGGGGGGGCCTAATAGGAGAGACAATTGTAGTGGGTGTTGAAGTAGGCCAGGGCCAGCCACTTGAAGCAACCTTGACAAAGTTGGCGGATATGTCCCTGGGCTTTGTCCACGTGGTCCGCGCAAAGACCAGCACCTGTTGAGCAGCAGAAGAGTCTCACAATCAAGGAATCGGACACCATCGCCTCCATCAAGCCCTGGCAGCACAAGATGGAGCAAGTGACAGCCCTTGACAAGCTTGCTCAGCTACATGCCCACTTCAACACTCCGTACGAGTTCTAGGACATGTTTTTGGCAAAGCCCGTTCTCGGGCTGCTGCCGGAATGCGTGATGCGGATTGTTGGCACATGGGCCTCTAGAATCGCGCAACACCTAATTTGAAAGCATTCCAACACTGAGCCGCAAACTCGCGGACCTTTCCAGGTCCATTTGCAGCCATTTGCTTCTGTCTACCTACAATTGCGCCTACCTTCCATAAGGCTGTGACTGTATATCGCTTTCTTAGGTTCTCAGCCTTGGCAAAGCGCTTAAGACCCTTGGGGCGGCAAACGTGGAAAATGTATTACATACATTTCCCCCCCCCCCACTGGGCATACATTATGAAAGGGGTCCCCCGCATATACTGGGGTTGATTTTGGGATCAACATATGGGGTCAACGTTAATCTAGGGGAAGCTTCCATATCCATTCTTTCCAGGGATCCGAATCTGCTTCAGAAAACAATCAAAACCCAGGAAAAAAAACAGCGATCGTTCTTGAAAAGAACGTTGGTTGAAAAGAATGGGGAATCAAAACGACGCCAACCATTTAGGGGACCCCGATTTTCAGAAGCACCCAAATTCCCCTCCAGGATAACGTGCTCCAACCGACACCGCAAAAAAGCTTCCTTCAAGGATCCAACCAGTCTGACAGGTGGGTGGCTGCAACCAATTGGAACATCCTATATATATATATATAAAAGTCACGGGCACCTTTCCCGCGAGGCCGGGGCAACTGAAGCAGGTCGGCATTCTGGCGCCAGGCATTCAGGAAACTCTGCAGCCGCTTCACCTGCAAAATGACAAGGCTCCACCAGCCGTGAGCGCTCCGATGGCTCTTTGAGCAGCGAGTTGCGAGTGCCAAAATGGGGAAATACCCCAAGAATGGGAGTTTGAAACTTGTTGTTTCCGGAAAAAAGAAGAAACAAAAACGGTCAGACACACTCAATGGGATGCGGACTTGGCAAAAAGACCGGCGGGTCCCTCCTCCGGCCTCTTTCAGGCTCTTCGTGATCGCTGGATTGCCTGAGAGCTGTACACCAGCCCGGAGCAGGGTTCCGCTTTTTGACTACCCCGCAGTAGGCTTAAACCCAGGGGTGGTTCATTCCCCCAAAAGGAGAACTGGGTAGTCTAAAAGTGGAACCCCGGCGCGTTCTCTCGTTGTTCTTTTTCCAGAAAAATGCGATGGCGCGCGCGCCGTCCGGCCGGCGGAAAATTGCAAGAATAGATCTAAAAAATTAGCGGAATGGCCAGCCTCCTCCTTCGCCTTCTCCCTCTTTGGCATGCTCCTCATCATGCACCTCATCAATGGCAAAGGCCATGGCAACCACCAGGGTGGCGTCCACTTGCGGCCCCACCACCACGTGATACCGGTTCTCGTTGTCCGTCTGGTAGTAGCCTCTGCCCACGGTCGCCACCACGGCGCCTTCCCGGCTCTTGAAAGTAAAGCTCCTCTCACTAAAGCTGCCCTCAGCCTTCAGCACGGCATTATTTTCGCCCTCCAGGAAGAATTCGAAGGTCTCGGTCAAGCCGAACCTGACATCAGGTACGTTTGACTGCAAAAGGCGTTGAACAGTGCTTGCATGCTTCAATGTGAAAACAGCCACACATGTCCAAACCAACTAAGTTGCCAAAGTCAAAAAAAGAGAAAGAAGAAAAAAGAGAAGGAACAAAAACGAGAAACAAAAAAGAAAAGAAAAAAAAAGAGACCGCCGCCGAGGAACATCGCCTTGGCGATCTTCCCGAACTTCGAGCCGTCTGGGCGCAGCACGTCATAGGTGGGGGTCATGGCCACCATCTCCCGGTCCAGGGTGGCGATTTGGGCGCCGCCGCCCGTGGCGATGCTCAGCCGGTCCCAGACGGGCATGCCGTTGATGGGCAGGCGATTGCCCCCAGAAATCCGCAGAATCACCTCCCCGGCGGGGCTCTTCACGTCGAAGTCCTCGCCTGTCAGGGCTGTGGGAAATGGACGCCACTTCTGTACAAAACAACTAGACCACGGTTGGCCCGAAAGCATCACAGCCCGGCGATCATTCCCGCGCACGTTTTTTGCTCGATGTGGTCACGAGCAACACACAGCAACTAACCTTGTTCCTGCTATCTTGCCACCTATCGGACCCCCCCTTACACGAGTTTGCCAAGCACGTCAAAGATGACACATATACCGCCCTCGAGCAAAACAGTGACTACAACGCAAGTGACTCTCATGATGACTCTGTGCAATGACTCTCATGATGATTCTGCGCAATGACTCTCATGATGATTCTGCGCAATGACTCTCACGATGACTCTGTGCAATGACTCTCGTGATGACTCCGTTCAATGACACTCTATGCAATGGCTGTCATGATGACTCTGTGCAATGACTCTTGTGTGATGACTCTATGCAATGGCTGTCATGATGACTCTGCGCAATGACTCTCATGATGATTCTCTGCGCTCATGACGACTCTGTGCAATGACTCTCATGATGATTCGGTGCAATGACTCTCATGATGGCTCTGTGCAATGACTCTGGTGTGATGACTCTATGCAATGGCTGTGATGACTCTGTGCAATGACTCTTGTGTGATGACTCTATGCAATGGCTGTCATGCTGACTCTGTGCAATGACTCTTGTGTGATGACTCTATGCAATGGCTGTCATGATGACTCTGCGCAATGACCCTCATGATGATTCTCTGCGCTCATGACGACTCTGTGCAATGACTCTCATGATGATTCGGTGCAATGACTCTCATGATGGCTCTGTGCAATGACTCTGGTGTGATGACTCTATGCAATGGCTGTGATGACTCTGTGCAATGACTCTCATGATGCTTCTGTGCAATGACTCTCATGATGACTCTGTGTTTCACAGAGTCATCATGACTCTCATGATGGCTCTGTGCAATGACTCTCATGATGATTCGGCGCAATGACTCTTGTGTGATGACTCTATGCAATGGCTGTCACGATGGCTCGGTGCAATGACTCTGGTGTGATGACTCTATGCAATGGCTGTGATGATGACTCTGTACAATGACTCTCATGATAATAATTCTCCCAACGGAACACCTGACTTTTGGTCTGCCCAAGTTGCCCTGCGCTAGCTGCTATGTGCAAGTGCTCTGTGCAATTTGCTTTGCGCAGGTTGCTCTGCGCAAGCGACAGCGCTCTGTGCAAGTTGCTCTGCGCAAGTGCTGCCGGAGCTTTCGGGAAGTACTTCGCATACTAGTTTTCTGATTGAAAAGTTCCATTATGCAGCCGGAGCTGCAGGACTGTACTCCGCGTGCTACAGTTGTACTTAAAAGTTGCGAGTTTCCAGCCGGAGCTGCGTCCGCGTACTACGTTTGCACTTAAAAGTTGCAACTTCTGTCTAGGAAAGCTTCCGCGGACCAGGCGGGGATCGACCCCGCGACCGCGCGACTCCGAGAGCAGCCGCGCAAACCACGCGACAACTTGCAAACACCACTTCGCAAGCAACAAATTCGCCGCAGCGAGAGCGCTTCGACACGCACGATCCTCGCAGAGGGCCGCGCGAGCATATTCACAATCAAACACACTCAGTTTTTGCACATCGACCACGCCGATCCCCGCAGAGGGTTCATCCTGGAATGTCAAAATCGCAAGAAACATCAGTTGTTTGACCTCGACCACACGAATCTCCGCAGAGGGTCGCGCGCGCACCACAGAAATCGTAAAAAGTCCTCAGTTTTTTGACCTCGACCGCACGAATCTTCGCAGAGGGTCGCTCGCGCAGATCAGAAATCGTAAAAGTCCTCAGATTTTTGACCTCGACCACACGAATCTCCGCAGAGGGTTGATTTTCGTAGGGTGCTGTCGGCCCTACCCCGCCGCCCTAAAAAGAGAAGAAAGGAATTTAAAACTCGTCATGAGTGAGAACTCTCATGAGCATTGCTCCTCGCAAGTGACTCTCTGCTATGACTCTGCGCAATGACTCTCATGATGATGATGACTCTGTGCAATGAGTCTGATGATGATGACCCTTTGCAATGATTCTGATGGTGATGACTGTGCAATGACTCTGATAATGATAACTCTTTGCAATGACTCTGATGATGATAACTCTTTGCAATGACTCTGATGATGATGACTCTTGGCAAGGACTCTGATGATGATGACTCTGTGCAATGATGATAACTCTTTGCAATGACTCTCATGATGATGATGACTCTGTGCAATGACTCTGATGATGGTGATTCTGTGCAATGATGATAACTCTTCGCAATGACTCTCATGATGATGATGATGACTCTGTGCAGTGACTCTGATGATGATGATTCTGTGCAATGATGATAACTCTGCGCAATGACTCTCATGATGATGATGACTCTGCGCAATGACTCTGATGATGATGACCCTTTGCAATGATTCTGATGATGATGACTGTGCAATGGCTCTGATAATGATAACTCTTTGCAATGACTCTGATGATGATAACTCTTCGCAATGACTCTGATGATGATTCTCTTCGCAATGACTCTGATGATGATGACTCTTTGCAATGACTCTCATGATGATGATGACTCTGCGCAATGACTCTCATGATGATGACTCTGTGCAATGATGATAACTCTTTGCAGTGACTCTCATGATGATGACTCTGTGCAATGACTCTGATGATGATGATTCTGCGCAATGATGATAACTCTGCGCAATGACTCTCATGATAATGATGACTCTGCGCAAGGACTCTGATGATGATGACCCTTTGCAATGATTCTGATGATGATGACTGTGCATTGACTCTGATAATGATAACTCTTTGCAATGACTCTGATGATGATAACTCTTCGCAATGACTCTGATGATGATGACTCTTTGCAATGACTCTGATGATGATGATTCTGTGCAATGATGATAACTCTTTGCAATGACTCTCATGATGATGATGACTCTGTGCAATGACTCTGATGATGATGATTCTGTGCAATGATGATAACTCTTTGCAATGACTCTCATGATGATGATGACTCTATGCAATGACTTTGATGATGATAACTTTGCAATGACTCTCATGATACCCATGAATCCAACGGAAGAACCCTTCGCCATGCTTTCGGGAAAAAAGGGCCTAAGCCCAAGGCATTTTCCCCCCATTTATTTCAAGGGGAGATTTCTACAAGATATCACGGTTCTGTGGATTTTGGAGAAACCCCTTGTGATCCACCACAAGCCCGAGTGATCGCCTGTCATGGACAGCCCCTTCTCCTCCAACTCATAGGCGGTGCTGGTGGCATGCAGCAGCTCGGCATCCAGCGGCGCCACGCCTGCAGGGATCATGGGGTTGGCCGCCTGCGGCAAAGGCAGACCTTTGGCGTCCTCCAGCATGTCCGGCAGCGACTCCCCGCCTTCCAGTGTGGCAGAGAAAGGCGGCCGCAACGGAGACCCAGAACAACAAATACGGGTGGGATGGGACGAAATCCGAATTCGCGCCACTTTGCAAACCTTGGGTTTGCCATTGTCCAGTAGGGGTTGATTCCAGGAGCCGAGGGGGAAAGAAAGACATTAGTCTCCTTGGGTTTCAACCCACCGTATAAACAAGTGGTTGGGTTTACCTCAGGATTGAAGCATCATCCCACTTGGGCCCCAAGTTGCCATTCTTTTTCTGGGGGCTTTGGGAACATAGGTGGCCTTTTGGAAAAATTGATGGCCCTGGTCAATGGAAAAGAAAAAAATCTAAACGGGAAACCATGGTTTGTTGGGTGTTTGCAGGGGGATCATCGTGCCAGGGTTTCTTGGGTGCGAAGTGGATTTCGTCCATCCACAGTAGGTACCCATAAAGGGATTTGTAGGGGTCACCACCCTCCCCCGATTCCATTTTTGGGGCGGTCATCCACAATGGCTTGCCATGGCAACTGGAAACAAACACGATTCAACCTGGGGTCCACATCCTGGTGGTTGAATTTTGACCCATACCCCTATCAAACATTTTGGCGTGCCTGATCAACATTCCCTTCGGCCCCAAAATGACCTGAGTGGTGAAAGTAATTTTGTTTGTGGTTTCCAACCATTTTGCGTAAGACCTTATATGGGTGGTTTCTGGTAGGTTTCAGCGACACGTGGCCTTCCGCCGGGTTCTCCTCATCGTGGATCTCGTCGATGACCACGGCCATGGACAGCACGAGGCTCGCGTCCACGCCCTGGCCCACGATGACCTGGCAGCGAGAAAATGGCGTGCTGGTGCTTTTTGGGCGGGGAATCCGGGAAGGAACCCAGGAAAGTTGGTCCCCTTGAAGGAAACCGCCAGCTGGATGGTTTATAAGAAATCTTGCAAAGGCCCACGGCCATGACCAAATGTCATGGGGGTTGGGGGGCAAAGAGGAGAGGGGGGAGGGAGCCCAAATAAGCCCGTATTAAGCCCAATAATAGGGGGGACATGAAATGACCAAGTTGGTATCTTTTTCCATGGAATTGAAATATCAAGTCTTTGTGGTGGTGTCCAACCAATGGTGGGGAATCTGGGAATGAACCCAGGGTTTCGTCCCCTTTAAGGAAACCACCAGTTGGATGGTTCATAAGGGTTGCCTCTTTCCCTGGCCATCGCACCAGCACGGATATTCCAAGGGCCCGCGGCCATGACCAAGTTGCTAACTTGTCCCATGTGGGACCTATCAAATCTTTTTTGGTGGGCTCTACCCAATGGTTCATGGTGCCTCTTGATCAACCCCCACCTGGTAGTTGTCCACGTTCCCCCCGCTGAAGCCCTTCAAACGCGTCACCGTAGCCACCACCTTCCCATGCCGCGTCTTCATGACATAGCTCTTGTCACTGAAGGAGCCCTCGGCCTTCAGAAGAGGACCCCCCTCCGGATCATCCTCCTGCCACAGCTCGAAGGTGGAGGTGAAGGCAAACATCGCCTTCGTGATTTTTCCGAACTTCTGGCCGTCGGCCCTCAGCACATCGTATGACGCGGTCATGGCAAAAGCCTGGCGCTCCAGGGAAGCAATCTTGCTGCCGCCCGCCGAGGTCACCGCCAGCTTGTCCCAGACCACCCCAGGAATCGGCACGCGGTTGCCGCCGTCGATCTTCAAGACCAGCTCTCCCTCCGGCGTCTTCACCTCGAAGTCCTCCCCGGACATGGAGATGCCCTTCTCCTCCAGCACAAAGGCTCGCAGGTCCTGGCTGGTTCGGCCCAAAGAGGACCCAAACCTAGTTTGGCTCGTGGCAGAAAGGAAAGCCGTGAAAAAAGCCCCAAAGCTACACTTTGAAACCCCTTCCCAAACTCAGGGCGGGAAAAACAAACCTCCCCTGTGAAACAATGAGGAGGGCATAAACAGGTTCCAACAAACGGGATCCAGCTTGCGCCAAAGGACAATCATTTGCGTAGCATCTCCATTTAAGCGCATGCGTGAAAAATTCAACAGCTCAGCCAAAAAACAGAAACAAGTGGGGTTGTTCTCCGTAAATCCCTGGGAGCAAATGGGAGGTTTCCCGTGAATCAAGTTGACCCCCCGGGAAAAAAAAGACAAGAAAAGAGAAAACACATCCAACCAGGGTGCCACTTTTTGACTGCCAAGGCAGAAACCAGCCACTGGGTTTACATGGGTTGGTCTCAAAATAGCGAACCCTGACAAAAATGTGTGGTTTCCTTCTCAGTCCCAGCAAAAACAAAAAGTATTGGAAATGGTCATTATTGATATACACATGAGTGTGCCTTTTTTGAACCCGCCACATATTTGGCATTACGCCAAAATGTTTGATGGTAAGGAGATGGTCACAATTCAACCACCAGACAAACGGGATATGGACCGCAGGTTAAATCGTGCTTGTTTCCAGTTGCCATGGCAAGCCATTGTGGATCCCCGCCTCACAAATTGGCGGAGGGTGGTGACCCCTACAAATCCCTTTATGGGTACCTGCTGTGGATGGACGAAATCCACTTCGCACCCAAGAAACCCTGGCACGATGATTCCCCTGCAAACACCCAATAAACCATGGTTTTTCAAGGTTTCAAAGCGGCGCGAAATGGATTTCCTCCATGCACATTTTGAGAAAATACAAGATTCCATGGTTGGGTACCGATTTTTCACCTAGGTCCTTTTTAACCCTTTTGGGTTGGGGTTCAGGAAAAAAATCGAGTACCAACTTATTCTAACCTCTCAAATCTGGAGGACCTAGTTGTAATACTATCCCTGGTCATAGGTGTCCTTTTAGGGGAAATAGATGGGTTTCCCTGGTAGATGAGCAAAAACCACCAAGTAAATACCAGGAATCGCCATCTATTTGTCTCTGCAAAAAACCACCAAAAAGGACACCTATGCTGATCCCCATTCTTTTCTTCTCAATAACCAGCCGTTTTCCCTGGGTGTCCGGAGGTTTTCCAGAAAGATCCAAATGGATCCCTGGGTTTAGAATGGAAATGGAAGGTACCCTGAGAGTACACCTATGTCCCTGGTGTTTTTTCTTTGTCAATTTTACCGCTCCTGCGTCACGAGCTCAGGGTCCAGCGGCGCGCAGCTGTGGGGCACGGGCTCCTCCGCCGCCTCCGGCATGGGCACGCCAACCGCCTCCTGACGGGCGGAGGAGGGGGTGGGGGGGGAGTGGTGGGGTGGGGGTTGGGCTTTGAATCTGGCTTTATATAACCCCCTCCTAAAAAACACAAAATGGAAACATGGGCGGCTGTCCTTTTGCTTTCCCTCCTTTAGAAAAACTCGGACCAAAAGGAGGTTCGGTAAGTTGTAGGCATGTCAAATTCAACCATGTTGAAAACCAGCAGCCGTCTCAGGACGGAAGACAAAACGCATGAAGCTATGGTTCCAACATCTTAGGGGGCCTTTGCAACCCTTGGTATGGGCTTGCAAAAGAAACTGACGCTGCTGTCTTGCCGCCTGCCAAAAAGGAAGGGAACCCCAAAAAACAACACAAACCAAAAAAAAACAGCTCATGGCCAACAACAACAGCAGGTGTTGACTCCCCCTGCCTCCAGCATCTCCATCCATCCGGCCCCGGCCGCCACCCTCGCCCTTCCCCGCGCCCCCGGCGTTCCCCGCGGCCAGGACCCGGGTGCCAGGAAGGCCGGAACCCACGCGGCCGCGGCCAAGGCCAGGCCGAGGCCCAGAACGGGCCACCCCCGGCGCCGCGCCATGGCGGCAGGAGATCCGAAAAAGCGTCCGGAAAAAATGGGGCAGATCTGGTGCCGTATGTGTCAAGGGCATCTTTTTCGGCGAGCTCCGAGAAGTAACTTTGGAGCTCGAAAGGTTAAGTTGCGGACAAAAGAAGCAGAATGAGTTCCACGGTTTCGAGAAAGAAAGCCGTTCTCCTAGCTCAAGGCGGTGCCGTCCGAGCCCACAGCATGCTGAGATCTCCTCGTGCAAAGTGTCAGACAAAAGGGAAGCAAACGAAACCACGAGAAAACAAAGGACAGCAACAGAACACAAGGGAAACCAAAAGGCAACAGAAAGAATTAATCTTTACGTCTGCCGGTCAGGTCTATGTGGCCTGCTCGACCGGTCTACGCAGCTTGCTCTCCGGTCTATGCAGCCTTCTCTTGCTGCATAACGTCTGGATCAAAATCAATGATTCATCTTGGAACCGCACGAGTGTGCTTTCGGACAGAGATCATAGTTCATACTACGTACTGCGCTTGGCTTCGACCTTTCTTAGAACCCAGGGTCTCATGTGCCAGGCGCGAAATGGGGGAAGCCCTTGGTTGCTTTTAAAGGGAAATCAAAAGGAATCGAAGCCAGTTTGGGGGCCCATTTTGGGAGACCATGTTCAACAGACCCGGTTGGGAGACCATTTTGGGGTACCATTTTTGGGGGACCGTTTTGGGGGACCTCGTATGTAGAGAGGACCACATTTCCTGCCTGGAAGTTGCCGAAGCGCGTGCTCAACCAACTTCTGGGCATCCGCGTAGAGCGGGCCAGCCTGCCTCTCCGTTCCCTCTCTCCTAGCCTGGTGAAAAACTTGCTGGTTCTCCGCAGGGAATGAGAAAATGACTCCTATAAACCCTCCTCTGTGCTTTCCTCCCAGGTTCACTGCTTCATTCCCTACTGAGCACCAGCAAGAAAAGGATTCAACGCATGTCTCATCTGTTGAGGAAACCCTTTTGGATGTTGAAGGGAAACCAAGATAAAAACCACTCATTTCGGTGGTTCTCCCGTGTCTTTTTCGACAACCCCAGCTTCTCCAAATTGCCGTAACTCAATTTGGACTGACTCCGCGAGGGGCCTCCTCCCAGCCAGCGGAACGGTGAGTGGCGTTCTTGTACATGACCTGAGGCTCCGGAGTGCATTTCATTTATTTATTTTTAAACTGCCTGGAACCCGAAACTTAGAAATGGTGGTTTCCCAAACTGCCATTCTCCATCAAGGTCCATATGAAATGGTCTATTCATAGGAAATGCTTGCTTGGGAAGCCACCCTTTGCAAGTGTTTGTTTCAAGTTCCAGGTGAAGTGAGAAAAACAACTCAGAGTCATGGGCCCCAGAAGATCTTTGGAGGGCCCCCGGCCCCATTTTGAGACATTAAAAAAACTCAAGAGGCCAAAAAAAACACGCACCTCGTTGAAATTCTGTCCATCCCGTAGCCCGCGGTTTGAGAACCCAACCAAAAAACCGCACCGAATTCTGTCTCCTATCCGGTTTTGCCGGGGATTTGAGAGCAATCAGTTGCAAGTTGCAGCGCCTCAAGTGGGTGTGGCTCAAAATTAAGCAACAGGGCTTGCGCAGGTTTTAGTCTTTGGTTCCATTTCCCAAGGGTGCCGTTTTGGGTGACATCTTTCTGAGCCACAGCCAAGCAACCGCGGCCGCGGCCGAGGCCGCGGCCGCTTCGCGAACGAGACGCCCAGGGCTCACCGGGCCCCGTGCCGTGCCCAGGTTGTTCGCGGCCCACGGGTCACCCGGCGCCACCTGAGGCCCAAAGGCAAAGAGGCAGGGATCGCTTTTTTCTCAAACTAAACAGGGGATCCGGATGCAGAAAAACACCTGGCTGTGGTCAAAACCGTTTCGGGATATCCAATTTTGCTTGGGTGAATTCAGCACCCATTTCATCGGCTTTATTGTAGTGGTTGGATTGGGATGTCACTGGGTTTTGACCCATGGCCACCTGAACATTGCCTTGTAAATGGTGGTTCCCTTGATTTTGGTGTTGGAAAAAAAAAGCAACATGGTTCAAATGTTTGCAACATGTATCTTTTAAGGAGCCCCGCGAAAAATCCCCCTTTTGGATGCGTTCAAGAGAACCACAAGGAAGCCAACCGTCCTTCTGGCGCAAAGGTCCATTCCAAATGCATGGCTTTCAAGATGATCGCAAGGAAACCAACCCCCTCTTTTGGGACACTCCTACATTCACGCATTGGATCTGCGTGGCTTTCTTTTAGGTGGGACTTCCCCTCTTGTCGGCTCTTTTGCCCCATCTTTTTCCGGGAAAAATATACATTCACCCCACCCACCCCACCCACCCCACCCACCTCACCGGCTCCCTTCGCCCTCTCGCCGCTCGCGCTCGCCTGCAGGGCCCGGCGGAACTGCGCGGCCGCCTCCTCCCAGCGGTTCTGCTGGTCCAGCGCGATGCCCCGCCGGTTCAGCCGCTCCGCCTCCAAGTGCCTCGCTGGCGAATTGGACGGGCGGCGTGCGGCTCGGGATGGGGCGCGCCGGAGTCGCTGGGGAAGATGTTTGTTTGCCGCCTGAAAAGCTCGAGACCATGACAAGACCACACCATCTTCGGAGTTTAACCCATTTGGCTGTGGGCCAAAACCAATGGGATCCACTTTTGGGGTAGTAAATTCAACAAACATTTTAGGCGTTATCTTAGTGGGGATTGAGATTTTCACTAGGGGATGTGGGTTTTGACCCATGGCCAACTGGGTCCAGGGTTCCACTTGTTGACTAGAGGGGTAGACGCAGAAACTCTTTTAGGGGTGGTTCATTCTCCAAAAAAAAGGGAAAGGAAGGGTTTAAGTCCGTCCATATTACTCCCCAGTTTATGAAAAAGTGGCCATTGGTTTTGACCCCGGTTTCCCATTGGTTTTGACCCACGGCCAGTTTTGTTTCACGTCCTCAGATCCACGCCTCCGCGCGAGGGCCTCGTTGCCCAGCGCCACCTCCAGATCCTCCGCCTTCGCCGCCTCCGACGCCAACTCCGCGGCGGAGCGGAAGGCGCCCGTGGCGGCCGCCTGGAGCTGGTCCTCCAGCGAGCCATCCCTCCAGGGGGAGGGGGGTGGGAATTTCCCCAATTCCAGTTCTCCAGCCTTCCCCTTCCAAAGGAAATGACACCATAAATGGAATTCCAAAAGTCACCCCCCTCCCAGCGGAAGGGGAGGTCCCGAAAAAAAGGAAGCCATAGGGGAGGCCCGAGTAAAGGCAACCATAGGGGATGGTTGAAAGGGGTCCTTCCATTTCTCAAGGAAACCATAGAAAACCGCTGGTGAGTCCCTGAAGGGGCGTCTAAAGGATGGTGGAAAGGGTTGTTGTTGCATTTCTCAAACTGGTCCTGAAGCTGACTCCTTTTGGACCATGGTCGCAGAAAAGTCAGGGGGTTTCCTTTGACTGAGGCAGTAAACCCAGGGTGGTGCATTTCTCCCCCAAAGGGAGAAGCACCCTGCCAGGCGTAGACGACGTAGACGATCGGTGCGATAGGGAATGACCCCGAGTTTCCGGGTGTTGGGAATGAACCGAAGGAAATCAAAAGGGGTGGTTTATAGGGATCACTCCAACTCAGCAAGAAGAAGGCGAAAGGATTTTTGAGATGTCGATGTCATGTCTCATTGCATTTTGTCTTACCAAACAAGCGCGCCTTGCGGCCTGATCGGCGTTTTGCCAGGTACCTGCCATGGATGCCCATCCCACCATGTCCACATGTGAGGCATGCGCACATCAGGGCGACGCCAACCTCAGTTCTCACTCTTCCCGCGTTGCATTAGGCCATGGGTCAAAACCCCGGTTCTCCCCCAGTGAACATCCCAATCCAAACCAACCAAAATGGGATCCCAAAACGGTTTTGACCCACAGCCACTAAGCACAGCTGTCCTTTTAGGGGAAATAGATGGGTTTCCCTGGTAGATGAGTCAACCACCAGGTAAACCAGGAATCGCCCTCGATTTTTCGAGCAAAACCACCAAGAAGGACGCCCATGCAAAATGTCTCAGCGCCCCGCGGAGTTCTGGATTTGCACGCTCTGCCTGCCCTTCTTCAGCGCCTGACGGAACTGAGAGTCATCGGGCGGGCTGTGTGGCCTGTTCGGGATATGCCGCGGGGGGCGTCTAGATCTGGCAGTGGCTCAAAAAACCGGAATTCCAAAAAGGGTTGCCCTAAGTGGAAACATGGGCCAAAACCTGCGGTTTGCCCCTCCTGGTTCATCAGCCCCCATATTTGTGCGGCGACATCTAGGGGAGAAACTCTGCTACAGACTTAAACCCTTCCTTTCCTTTTGGGAAAATGAACCAGCCCAAAAGGAGTTTCAGCGACTACCCTCTAGTCGAAAAGTGGATGGGTCAAAATCCGAATCGTGCCCCCCAGTGAACATCCCGATCCAACCACTAGAACAAAGCCGATGAAATGGGTGCTGAATTCACCTATCCCCAAAATGGGATCCCAAAACGGTTTTAACCCACAGCCAGTTCTGTCCCTTTTTTTGGAATGCACCACCCCAAAAGGAGTTTCTGCGTCTACCCCCTCTAGTCAAAAAGTGGAACCCTGGACCCAGTTGGCCACGGGTCAAAACCTCGCACGCACCCCCAGTGAACATCCCAATCCAACCACTAAAGTAAACACCCAAAGTGGGTGGTGAATTCACCAACCAACCAAAATGGGATCCCAAAACGGTGTCGACAACCACGGCCAGTTCTGTCCCTGGACCCGCCTTGTTCAACCTTGCCAGGGCCTTCTCAGCATCACCCCGCTGAAGGGCCTCCACGGCCCTCTTGTTGGCCTTGTACCCCGCTGCATCCTCGCGGAAACGACCCAAAACGACGGTGCTGAAGGAGTCGGGACCCAGCCGATTTTCGTGGAGGGCACCCAGCTCTGGTAAGGGAAAACCCAAAGGACAACCACTCTTAGTTGATTCCCCGAAAAACAACGGCGATGTCGCATGACATGAGTTCGGTCACAGCTCAGGCACTCGACTCCATCGACCGTCCTGATCCAGGATGAGGGAGAACTCCAGGGCACCCTGGACCTTTTGCAGAATCTCGCCGCAGGGATCCGGATGCATTATACACAACATTGCATTGCAACTTGCAAATGCTGGTGTCCAACTTCATTTTGGTGGAAAAAGCAGCATGTTTCAAATGGTTGCAAAATGGAGACCTTTTAGGGAGCCCTGCCAAAGCTCCACCGATTTCTACCAGTTTCCATCAGTTTCGACCTCTCAGTGTCCTTCAGTTTTGCAGGGCCTTCCAGCTTCCTTCTGAAAACTCCCCCGACGCATCAGTGTTCTATCCGTTTCTGTCACTTTCCAGTTTTTGCAGGGCCCATCTTCCTTCTGCTGGAGAATCCAGATGCCTGAACCGCCCGAACCCAGACTTTGCACTTGCGCCGTCCCTTTCCAGCTCAAAAGCCATTCTGCCCCGCGCAAGAAGCGGCCGCAGCAGAAAGAACAAGAACCCTTTTTGATGGCTTTGAAGGGAAACTACACGGAAAACACCCGCCATTCTGGCGGTTCCCAATTTTAAGACGCGAAATTTGCATTGAGGCCGCCGCGCCCACACAAAGCAGCAGCAGCCACGACATGGGCGAGGTGTTTCCTTTGGCCGCGCCATGCCAGTGAGAGAATGGGCGTGAACCAAACTGAAGCTCTGCCAAAGTTTCGCACAACGCCATGGGCAACTGTGTCTCAAGCAACGAAATCTGGACACGGGCAATGATCAATGTGGTAGAAGCACCTCATCTGACTGCCCGGCAATGCAACAAATTGTCTGCCTCTGAAAATATAATATTGGCTTGCTCTAGCCTGGAGCAAGAGCGGACACAGCTCAAGAGGACAGAGGCAAAGCTGCAATAAATTCCTTTTAAAACCAACAAGGAACAAAATATTCTTAAGCAAATGGAAGTTCAAGATGCGGCAAGCCTCAAGCATGCCCCGACAAAGTGCCTGTGACGCCAATGCCCGGCTTTCTCTCCTGCTGAGATACCGTGAGACTATTTCTGCGGTGTCCGTCGAAGCATGCGTCTCACGCGAAAATTTGGACTTCGAACGGGACTTCCGAGCTGGCAGCTTGAGCAGTGCACCAAAACAACAAACCAAAATTTTGAATATCCCACGCGCCCCTCAAATGGAAATGGGAACATAATATGAACGTCTCTGAATATTGGCGCAAAAGAGCGATTGTCTTGCCATCTTGCATCGCTCAAGTTTAGAGCACTGCTCACTTCGCCACTCTCTCCGAATTGCGACGGCAATGGGAGCTGAGCTTTTTGCATGGCAGTGGTCACTGAGCAAGAGATTCTCTCACGTAGATATCATGTGAAATCAGCAAACGGGCATTGTGCTTCATCGCGTACAACCAAAGCAACACGTCAACACCAACCGTCTTCATGACCCTCCTGCCACTTCATGTCTCACTTGATTGAAATCTAACAATAGCGAATGGCATCAGCATGCTGACTTTGTCACAATGCTGTGCACCCACTCACAAAGTGGTAGGGAATGATGCTGTCAACCTTTCGGCAAGAGACATTCCTCCCTTCCAATCCCAAGGAAGCTGCTTGCCAAAACCAACCAGATCCTGGGATCACTTTGAGTGGGTTGACTGGAAGACCACTGAACCCACCAAGAACGGAAAACAAAAGTACCTGAGTTGAACCGGATGGCTGGAAACCACCATCCAGGCGAGATCAAGGTGCTTCTTTCCCGCCTCTCCGACTGGAGATGGCAAAGACTCCCAGCCTGGCGTTTCGAGTGTTTGGCGCATTGCACGCGCGACATGCGACACGCGCCCAGGGCCCAGGCGAAGGTTGCGCAGGTCCAAGCGCGCCGCGCTGTCTTCGTGCCATCGCTCTCGGTTCCAGCCACCTGGCACGCATGCACGCCTGCAAGCAAAATGTATTTCATTCACCAGCGAACTCAGTGGCAATGGCAAAGCAGGGAGGAGGTGCCATAGATGTACAATTTGCCTCGGCATGGCGATTACACCCCCCCCCAAATGCAACAACAACCTCCCCTTCAGAGTGAAATAGTCTCAGACAGATGCCCCCATTTCATGTGAGTGCGTCGTTTGGGCACCCCTCTTGGGGTGGTTTCAAGGGCACACCCTTGAGGGACCCCCCCACCATGTTGGAGGGTTCCCCAGTTCCTTGGCAGCTCCATCTCCAGACTGCGCCCTGGGCCCGCTGCTGTCCACCCCAAAGCTCGCTGCAAAGCAGCGCCGCCGCCCAGGCATGCACGGCGCCTCCAGCTCCGTTCTTCGAAAAGGGGCGCTGGCAGATCTTCTGTCCAGATTCGCCCTTGCCTCAAGCAACCCTTCAAGCAATCCTTCAAAGTACTTTTTGCTGATAAGAGGCCGCATCCTTTCAGTTTGCAGAGCAATCCATCTCAGCACATTCGCCGAGGACTTCGATCCGATCCCGCCGGACCTTCTGCCAGCGCCCCTGCCGAGGATCAAGACGCTCAACGGTATCCTAAGCGGGCGGGGTGTGAGAGATGCGACTGCACGGGCCATGGCACTTCACGCATTGGCCTTTGGTCCTTGTCACCGGACGGAATGGCCGTGGGTCAAAGTTAAACATTTGGCGTTACGCAGGGTTTTAGTCTACCTTTCCATTTGCCAGGGTTCCATTTTGGACCCCTATTTTCGACCCACTGCCAAATAGGCCAGGTCTGAGCGCCTGCAAACAAGTTCTAGCTGACGACGAACAAAACGACCAGATAAACCGCCAACCGCCAGGCAAACAAAGCTCAGCCACACCAAGCTGTGGGTAAAAACCCAGGAAACCCCTGGTGAAAATCAAAACATGGAAACAGGAAAACCCAGGCAACTCAGGAAACCCCTGGCAAATGGATGAGAGCTCATCCAGCCTCAAAATGGCCTCTGGCCACAGGTCCTGCAACCCATGGCCCCTGGTGGGTCCCTGGCCAGGCTGGCGGACTCGTCGCAGCCGCCGCCCAGCACCCAAACCTCCGCGCGAAGGCGTTCGCAGGGAGTGAGTCCTGTGGCTGGGTCCCGAACCCAGGCCGTCGGGGAGCGAGGGGGAGCGAGCCCCAGGTTATTAGAAGGGGGGGGGGTGAGGGGGGCCCCTCCGAAAGTGAGGATTCCCCACTAAAACCAGGGACACCCCCATTAATAGACAGGGGTTGATGAATATGGGGTCTACATTAGGGGGATTCAACACGGCTTCTCAAAAGCGGCGCGTCCTTTTTTGCCCGTCGCTTTGGGCCTGCTCCCAGCCTTTGCAAGGTTGCTAAAGCGAATCTGGTGTCCCTCTTTCTTAGGCTTACCCTTGGCTCGGGCTAAAGGCAAAAAAGAACGCCGAAATCCATGGGGGCCATGGGGACCCGGTCCGCTCCCTGCAAGACGAGCCACGCTCCCTACATCGATGCGACGACATCTCAGGCGCCCGGCACAACCGTCGGGCCCGAAGCATGCCGCGCACCCCGCCCGTGCCTCACAAGGAGCGCGGAGATGCTTCAGGCGGACCAGGGCCGATCCCCGAAAGGGCGGATCACGGCGCAGGTTTCCCTGGCGCTTTTCCTTCAAAAACCACAAAAACGGGGATCCTCAAAGAAAAACGAGAGACACTCACAAGAGGGGGGGGGGGCAACCTGTTCAAGGCTAGTGGAGATGACATGTGACATGCCCCTTAAGAGCCGGTTGCCCCGGTATGTGCCCCCATGCCTGGGTAGCTGCGAACTTGGGAGATGTGTGGGCAGAGGAATCGGTGCACTTCGTTTCTAAACGAGGAACCCCAAAAATTTGGGTGTCCTGTTGGTTCCCTTTACAACCAACCAAAACTGGGGAACCTCAACAAGGCACACCAAGGTGACAAGGCTCAGAGTCCATTCCGCGCCACAAAACACCCACCCAACCGCAGACCGCCTGCGACAGGGTGGGACCTGCATGCCAGCCCCGAAGCAAGGCTTCTGAGCTGGAGAGGTCGGCCCACTCCACCGTCTCCTGACGCGAGAGCTCGAGCTCTCAGCCGCATGCCGAGAAAATGGGATGACTTTCGGTTTTTGGGGCTTACTGGATCATCGCTTTAGAACAACATGCCCTCCCACCAACTAACATGGGTTTGTGCGAAAAGGCCCTTTCCAAAAGGAAAGTAGTCTTTCTACAGGGGTCTGTGCACTTCCAGGTTAGCTGGTGTGAGGGTACCCCCTCTGAGCTTATCCTCGGAGCCTCACAAACTCGCAGGCTGTTTAGGACGCGCACCATCCACAGCAGGCGGAGTCACACTCTGATCTGCCTCGTACATGTCGTTGCCAGCGTATCCGCTGACCGCAAATGCATGACCTGCTGATGTGACCTTGGACAAAAGGGTCGAAAAGTTCACCTCTCCTCACTCTCTCTCTCTCTCTCCTTTTTCTCTATCTCTCTCTCTCTCTCTCTCTCTCTGTCTCTCTCTCTCTCCCTCTCTCTCTCTCTCTCTCTTTCTCTCTCCCTCTCTCTCTCTCTCTCTCTCTTTCTCTCTCTCTCTCTCTCTCTGCGCCTTTCTCTATCTCCGTCTTTCTCTATGTCTCTCTATCTCTCTCTCTCTCTCTCTCTGTCTTTCTCTATGTCTCTCTCTGTCTTTCTCTATGTCTCTCTGCCTCTCTGTCTCTCTCTCTCTCTCTCTCGAGCACCCCACTCTCTTCACTGCATGTTTACGTGTCTATGTGTATGTGCATGTGTATGTGTAGATGTATCTGTGCGTGCTTTATGTATTGTTGTATGTATGGTTGTATGTATTGTTGTAGGTATTGTTGTATGTATGTATTGTTGTAGGTATTGTTGTATGTATGTATGTATGTATGTATGTATGTATGTATGTATGTATGTATGTATGTATGTATGTATGTATGTATGTATGTATGTATGTATGTATGTATGTATGTATGTATGTATGTATGTATGTATGTATGTATGTATGTATGTATGTATGTATGTATGTATGTATGTATGTATGTATGTATGTATGTATGTATGTAATGTATGTATGTATGTATGTATGTATGTATGTATGTATGTATGTATGTATGTATGTATGTATGTATGTATGTATGTATGTATGTATGTATGTATGTATGTATGTATGTATGTATGTATGTATGTATGTATGTATGTATGTATGTATGTATGTATGTATGTATGTATGTAATGTATGTATGTATGTATGTATGTAATGTATGTATGTATGTATGTATGTATGTATGTATGTATGTATATGTATGTATGTATGTATGTATGTATGTATGTATGTATGTATGTATGTATGTATGTATGTATGTAATGTATGTATGATCTATGTATGTATGTATGTATGTATGTAATGTATGTATGTATGTATGTATGTATGTATGTATGTATGTATGTACGTACGTACGTACGTATGTATGTATGTATGGAATGTATGTAATGTATATAATGTATGTAATGTATGTAATGTATGTAATGTATGTAATGTATGTAATGTACGTAATCTATGTAATCTATGTAATGTATGTACTGTATGTAATGTATTGTATTGTATTGTATTGTAATGTAATGTAATGTAATGTAATGTAATGTAAGTATGTACATGTCTGTATGTCTGTCTGTCTGTCTGTGTGTCTGTGTGTCTGTGTCTCTGCGTGTCTGTGTGTCTGTGTGTCTGTGTGTCTGTGTGTCTGTGCGTCTGTGCGTTTGTGCGTCTGTGCGTCTGTGCGTCCGTGTGTCGGTGTCTGTGTGTGTGCGTGTACGTGCGCTTGTGTGTCTGTATGTCTGTATGCATGCATGTATGCATTTATGTATGTACGTGCGCTTGTGTGTCTGTATGTCTGTATGCATGCATGTATGCATTTATGTATGTATGTGCGCTTGTGTGTCTGTATGTCTGTATGCATGCATGCATGCACACATACATACATGCATCCATGCATGCATGCATGCATAGATGCATACATGCATGCATGCATGCATGGATGCATGTATGTATGTATGTGTGCATGCATTCGTGTGTATGCGTGCATGAATGTATGTATCTATGTATGTGGGTATCGCATGTACGTGTGTTTGCCCGCACGTATGCATGCATGTAGGCATGGACATATGACCCATGCCCACGCCTGCTCCCAGAGTACGTCTGGCCTGGTATGGTATGGAATTGGTATGGTGTTTGGGGGTATGGAGTATGGTATTGGGCTTGTAATGCAATGGCAATGTGCTGCAAAGCAACGCAATGTCATCTAACAACATGGTAGTGCAATGAGAATATGTGTACAAATGTGCGCATGTACGAATGCGTTCATGCATATGCGATATGCATGCAGTCGTGCGTCCGTGTGCGCGTGCAAATATGTATGTATGCATGCATGCATGCATGCATGTATGGATGGATGGATGGATTGAAAAGTATCGGATGCTGTGAAGGGACCCTGCCTCAGAGAATCTTGGGATTTGGGAGAACCCGTTTGGGTCGACTTCAACATGGGGATCTCCTTGAAAAATGGATGATGGGAGACCTCTTCGATAAGCAGGGGTGGGGGGGGTTGTTGTACCCCAACAACAACTCCCCCCCACCACCCCTGCTCAAAGGGCCAACCGGTTCGAAGGGAAATCAGGCGCCAACAAACCAGCCGCATGAGGCTCCGGCACAGACCCCTGCAGCGCAGCGAGGCCTGCGGATGCCAAGAAGGCAACATCCACCGGTTTTGGCACGGTTTGTCTGGCTGGTTCCAGCAGGTAAGGAGGGAATGACCCCTACAAACCATCCCCTATGGTTTCCTTTAAAGGAATCCCTGAGTTCATTCTCAACACCCTGGGTCATTCCCTACCTATCGCACCAGCAAGTTGCTTTGGTTTGCTGGAACTTTGCACGCAGCCCTGTGTGTTGAGGAGTCACGGAAAGGGTGGTTCTGGATGCCTGAAAAGCAGGCACCGAGATGGGCATAGTGAGGATCACATGTGGAACCTTTCTGATGGCTCCAAAAGTCATCTCCGAAATCAGGTTTCGCCTCGGGAAAGGGGGGCTCTTAAGCACAGACTCAGATTCTCTGCATATGTTAACAATCATTCCAATACGTGGAATAAGGGATGCCCCAAGTAGAGGATCTTTACCATGGTGAGCTCGTTTTAGTGAGCTCGCCATAACTTCTGAGACATGAACCCAAGATTCCTCAAGAACCCACCTTTTCCTTCCGCACCATAGGCTCATAACGGCCCCCACGCCCATTCATAAACTGGCCTTGATGAAAATCTGGGGTCAACATCAGCAGATGATGATTCCCCCTCCAACTCCCACCAAAACCACTTGCTTCAACTAGAAATATCTCCCCAGTTGGCCCACGGATTCCTCCCCCAGCCCCACCACCAGCACCGAACGGCTGGACTCGGCTCGACCCCGCCCCCTCCCCTCCGCTCGCTCCCTCCGCGCGCGGACGCGGCGCGCGGAGCTGCGGAGCCGAGCCCCGGGCTTCCGCAGGCCGGGGCCCGGCAGCCACTGCGCCGCGCCGCTGCGCAGCACCTCCACGCTGCGGAAGGCCTCGCCGGAGCCGCCGGATCCGCCGAACAAAAAGACGTCGCGGGGCGGGCGATCCGGCAAAGGGGGGGAGATGCTGTGTTTTTTGTTGGAAAATCCAAAAAAAGCCGGGGGGGGGGGGGTAGTTGGGGGCGGTGTTGTTGTTTTTTTTAAATCGGGGGAGTTGCCGCCCAAAAAAAAATGTTTGGTGCGCGGCGATCCGGTGATCCGGCGGCGTTTTTTTTAGGGGGGTAATCCCTAAAAAAAGAGGGGGAGGAGGGGGGGGAGGTAGTTGGGGGCGGTTCTGTTTTTTGGAAAATCCCGGGAAGGGGGGGGGGGGGGAGGTGGTTGAGAGAGCAAATTTCGGGGCCCCTAGGGTTCCCTAGAGCTTGGCGTTCTCTCAATTTAGTGGGGTTCCCTAGATGTTCCTGGGTTTTTTTTGGGGTTCCTTGGGGTTTAGGGAGTCTCAAGGCCTGGTCCCCTGGACTTTTCCCCTGGACTCCAATTTCAACTTCTGGAGCCCTTGGCGTGGATCTCACGAGGACTTTTTTCCCACGGCCCAGTTCCGCTAAGCCCCTTGCGCTGTTCACTGGGCACGGGCTTTTGATCCATGGCCGTATATCCAGGTCCCCCAGTGCGAGGCGTTTTCTTCGGACATCGACTTTGATGAGATGTCACCCAACATGTCGGCTTGTGGTTGTCAAGACCAATGGGATACCATTTTGGGGTAGGTGCACCGCCCATTTTAGAACCTATTTTAGTGGTTGGATTGGGATGTTCACTGGGGGCTAACCCATTTGGACTTTGACCCATGGCCATGTGGTTCACCTCCCGGCAGCTGCCACGAACTCTCCAGCTTATGGCGCCGACGACAAGCAGACCAGCGGCACCAGCCACGACAAACGATCACGACAATAACCACAGCTCCGCGCCTCTGCTGCTGTGAACATGCTGCTGCCGCCGCCGATCGCCAGCACAGCCTCGACTCGCAGACGCGGGACGCGTTCTCGGCTCCGTTCCGGTCACATGAGCAGCACCTATAAAGGAATCAATATGGGTGTCTTTTTTTGAGTGTACCCCTTCTTTTGTGGAGCTAAAGGACTTTTGGGGGCCTTCTACAAAAGACGAGCCACCCATACTCTTGATCTGACTGTGACCCTGTTACGATGGAACAGCTTTTGTCCTTGTAAAAGGGTTAGATCGACGCTCCAAATCCCCATGGTTATTGTCTACATGGGTCTGTCCCTTTTTTAGGGGACTGGTTTCCTTTAAAACCAACCAAGAAGGACTAAGGGTTTTTCAAAAAAAGACAAGGCCACATGTGCCTTGAACTTTTACCCGCACCTGTCGCTCGATTTCTAGGGTACCAAAAGAATGTGGCTATGGCCAATGCAAGTCTTTCTGTGGCATGAACCATGACTCCCAAATCTACACACAAGGCTTCTTAACATCAGAATGGTTCACCAGCATGGTTTATTCATATTTATGAGTATCATCACAAATCCTCCTCCTCCTCATCATCATCCACCTCCTCATCCTCCTCCTCCTCATCATCATCATCCTCATCATCGTCATGATCAGCCCTGCGAAGCTTCGACCATTCAGCATCCCGGTCCTCGGACGCGGCAGCCAGACCCGGACAAGCCTCAGGCGCCGTCCCTTTTCGTGCGAAAGGCCACCAAGACACGCGCGGAAAAAGCCGCGAGGAGGTGAATTTCTCGGGGGCCCGCTGGACCCAAGAAATCGACCCAACGCGCACCCAGTGGCCCGTCACATCTTGCAAATGCGCTGTTGGGAGTGGGCCACACCACACATTGCCAACGGTCAAACATTCGAAGCAAAACTTATATGAGGACCGAGCAAGGCCTGGAAACCAAAACACGCACGCCCGCGCATCCATACATGACATATAACGACATTGGAGGGCAACATGCATTGATACGAGCATGCTCGATGTACATGACCATGGGTCCAAATCCCGTACCCCCAGTGAACACCCCAATCCAACCACTAAAATAGGTTTCTAAAATGGGTGGTGAATTCACCTACCAACCAAAATGGGATATCCCAAAACGGTCTTGACAACCACAGCCAGCCACATACTCCAAAAGCGTCTGACCCTCTTGGAGGTGGAGCAACGTGTGAGGTCATGACTTGGAGGTCATCTCTCTCTGCCCTCCATCGTCTTGCGTTCTCAGGAAACACCTACGGCAACAACAGGTGTCATATTAAATACATATATATATATATATATATGTATATAATATTAAATATTTACATATAAAAAAAAGGCTCCCAAACTCAAGGGGCAACAGCCCACGAGGGCGGGTAGGAACTTCTAAAAGTGCAACTCACCCAAGTTGCACGACCTGCCAACAAGCAACCCGATTTGGACTGAGTACACAAAACAAAACTGCCCACCCCTTACATCCAATACCCACTATTTTACAGTATGATGTCGACCCTCTACTAAAAAAGGAGGTATTTACCATGGAAACCCGGGTTTTTCAAGAAAAAAATACCCTTGACAAAACGCGGGTATTTGGAGTGGGTGCTCAAAGGCGCTCCAAAGCCACGAGCCTTCGAATCTGGCACTGCCCACCGGCTTGCCGCTTTCTGGGGCCCGCGCCCGGGGATGCTGCAAGAATGGGCACTCCTGGCACATTTTGAGGCGCTTTCTCAAAACCGATTCGGTACCAAAATGGTCGTCGCAGAACGCTTCGAGGATTAAGGCGGAGATCCGCAGCTATGGCCAGGGGATCGTCCCTTGACCTTCATCTGCCCGGGTTTTGATTGTGGCTCATTTGAGGAGAGGGAGGTGTCCGGCTTCGGAGAAGAACAGAAATCAGACGCCTCGCCCGGGAGAAACACGGAGTCACATGGGAACTGTCCGCCACGTTTTTCGGCGGCCTTTCACGGCAAGGGGGCGTCCAGGAAATCGGGCATGGCTCGGTGGTCCCAAAACCCAAAAACTTATCCTCTGGCGCGCGCAAGGTCTCGCCACAGCTGAACCTCCCAACCGCCTCGCCTGAACGACCGGCTGCCCTGATAGGAGGTCCGCCACGTCGATGGCCTGGCCACTGGAGTCCGTTCCTCTAGAAACACCGGTTGGCTGGTCCGAGTCATGCATTTGGGGGTTGAGAAAGTCAGATCGAATCGTTTTAGTAATGGTCGGGACCTTTTGATCAACCCCCATTTCGAGATGCCCCTTACGCTATGTTTCTGCCATAAGTAAATGGCTCGGCCCATCGCAGTGTCAGCCCGTACGCGTGGAGTCTCCATCTCCCGCGGTTTGGATTCGTGGCCAGCCCTCCAGGTCCGATGGGAAGCTGAGATCATGCGGCGGTGATATCGAGAATTCAGGTCCAAAGTTCAGCCCGCTCCGAACGGGTGAAGGAACACGACGTTGGAATTGCGAAGGTCGACATGTCCGACTTCTTTCGATTCATGCTCCCCAAGGTTCATCTGAGTCACAATCAAAACCCCGGTACCACAATGGTCATAATCCCAGAACCACGCTTCAAGAACTAAGCAGGCGGAGATCGGCAAGAAAATGGCCAGGGGATCGTCCCTTACTGACCTTCTACCCGGGTTCTGAGCAAGCGGCTCACCTGGTGTCAACCCATCGCTTTCCGCCCAGCCGCCAGCCCCATGCCTCGCAGCTGCCGAGGGGCTCCTCCTCCGAGAAGTTGAAGCCCCCCGCCACGAAGACGCGGCCCCCTCGCGGATCGGGGCTTTTTGTGGTCTCCAGGGCTCCACTTTTTTCGACTGCAGCTGTTCAGTTGTTAGTGGGGCAGCCACCAAAAAAAAGGGGAAAGAAGCGCCACTGAACAACTGAGCCAAGATAGGGGCGTGGCTCAAAATTGAGCAGCAGGGGCAGCACGCAGGTTTTACTCGTTGGTTCTATTTACCAAGGTGCCATTTTGGGTGACATTTTTCTGATCCACAGCCATAGACTTGTCCTTTTCCTTTTGGGGGTAATGAACCATCCCTGGGTTTATGTCTTCCCGGGGATAGTCAGAAAGTCGAACCCTGAGGTTGTCACTATCTTTGATTGGCCTTGGATTCATTCCCCATCTCCGTCTCTATCTTGGCCTCGGGTTCATTCCCAAGGGAGCAGAGAGGTCCTCCAGTAGAGAGGTTAGAATAAGTTGGTACCACTTTTTTCCTGTCGTCTATTTTAGTAGGGGAGCCCTTCCAACCAAAAAAGGGGTTCGAGAAAGGGCAGGATCCTGAGCTAAGATCTCAAAGGAAAGCGATGGGGTCCTCCGCATTCCCTGAGGCCCAGGAAGCTACCACGTGACAGAGGTGTCTGTTGGGAACCCGCCAGGCCCCGGGTTTGCCCAACCCAGCTATGGCGAGAGCACTTGCGCTAAAGCAAATGCCACATACCAACCGATGCCAAGAGCATGCACTGATATTTGGCGTAGAAGGAACCAGCAAACCCAAAAGGCATTCCTTCCTGCGTCAAAGTCAAGATCAAGCCCTCTGTGACAGCAATGCGTTTTCTCCTTTTGACCGTGCTTCTCTGTGCTTGCTTCTCGTCTCGGCAAAAGTGGTGAGGCCACCCACAGGAATTCCTTCCACATCAACTCATGCTGACACGCACCCAGCTCCGGTGGAGCATCTCACGCACGCAGCAGAGTGCATTGCCCGACTCGCCAGTTTCGCGCAATGACAGCTTCACGGATTGAAGTATCATGCGCAAGTTTGCAAGCGCAAGTTTGCAAGCGCAAGTTTGCAAGCGCAAGTTTGCAAGCGCAAGTTTGCAAGCGCAGACTCCTACCTGCAAAAGAATCCTTCCACCTCACGGCACCAAAAAACATCACCCACAACTCTGCAGGTGTTTTTTCTTGTCATCACCCACAACTTCCATGCCACGGCACCACAAAAGATCTCGCCCGCGCGTCTGTCTTTGGCTCAACCCCCCGCCTTTCGCGCTGGCGCTGCCGGAGCAGCAAATGCCAGCGGCACAGCGGCCTCAAGGAGGCAGGGGGCCGCGGAAGCACGCCAGGATCCGCCGACCCCCAAAGGAGGTATTTACCATGGGAAAGCCAGGCTGCCCCAAAATACCCTGGAAAATACCCGGGTATTTTGAGTAGGGGGTAGGGGTGTCAACCTGGTTTTAGGGCTTCAGACCGCTTTTGGAGGGCCCAAAAACCACGCCCAGATCAATGAACAGGGGCTGAAGAGTCAGCGGTCAACACAAGAAGCAAATCGGAGCTTCTCCAAATTGGCCCCTAACATGTGTCCAACGGTGTCCTTTTCGTTTCAGCTTGCTAAAAATAGAAACCCGAAAGCAAACCAGGAGGCAAACCCGGGACAAGAATACCAAACGTTGAAAAACCTAGACCACTAAAAACAGCTTCTTGGGGGCAAAAAGGTCGAAACAGTTGGGGAAACCCAAAGTTGTCATTGTGCTCGGTCGATTCGCTGAACGGCTGGCGAAGTAAAACGAGCCCAGAGCTGTCCAACAGACCGCTGTGGGAACGCCATCGGACCTGGCAATCAACGCGCGGCGTAAGGGGGTTTTCAAACCAAATGAGGGGGTATCAAATCAGATCTGTTTTCAAAGCAAATGATATCTTTCAAAACATCAAATGAGTCACATGAGCAACTTTTGACGTACCTCTCCTATCTCCGGCGTTGCTTGGCATCACTCCCAAGGCGTTTGCCTCTCCCACTGCGGACGTCCGCGATTGTTTTGCCCGGAGACGTCGGGGCAGCCGTCGGCTTTTTCAGGAGGCCCTTTAAAAGCTCCTCCAGCAAGCGGCCGTTGGTCGGCAAAGGGGTGGAGCAAGTCCACTCAAGAGTCGCCTCGATCCGTATCCAAAGCTCCCCGCCATGAAACCGGCAAGCGCGAGCACATCTGCGGGGAATGAAACCGCCCCGCGAATTCTGCCCATCGGCGACAGCATTCGCTGCAACCGTTGAACAGAAAGGATGAGCGGACGACCGCAAGGCGGGGGCCGGCAAGGCTTCAGCACAAACTTGAGCGAGCCGCAAAACGAGAACTATGTGATTCTTTTTAGATGGCGCAAAGTTTCTTCTTGAAGTTTCCGAAACCCACATGACCCCCTTCTTGTGCGTCGATCCGGGATCCGGGCTCCGGGCCCCGACTCAGATGGTGGCATGCACGCGTTCTCCTCTCCGCGCGGGCCTCAGGACCTCGCGCCGATGGTGGGGGATCCCGGCCTTGATGTCCAGCTGCACCCAGAGGCCTAGCCGGAAGCGAGCGAGACGCGGAGCGAGGTGGGGGGGTCTCAACATGGCGAGACCCCGTTTTGGGTCGGTTTCCCGTATGTCAAGGGAAAACCCACAGGAAACCAGGACACCGGGAAGCCGCTTGAGGACATGGGCCACTATTTTGAGAACCCACATGAACATCCGCAAGGATCCGAGCCCCTTGGCTTCATAGGTGGCCTTTTGAAAAATCGATCGCCCTGGTAAATGGAATAAACCCCTAAACCAGGAATCGCCCTCTAGTTTGTAAGCAAAAAGGAGACCTATGCTGGGATTGCTTTTCACCTGAAGGCAAGCCACTTCAAGGGCGCCTTTTTCTTTTGCTGTGCCGGTGAACAAGAAGCTACCCATGTCGGTGAACAAGCAGGACATCGTCCAAGTAAAGAAACGGCGAAGAGCAAGCCGCCCGCCGCCCCACTTTAGGAATGTCAAGAAGTGGGGTACTTTTGTTGACCGCATCTGGAGGGAAACAAACATCAGGAAACACAAGGAAGGAGCCAGCACAGGGGGTTCAACCAAAAGAAGTCCTGACAGGTCGTGTATGATAACTAAACTATGCTTCCCTCCGTGGCCCTTGACTGCAAATGCATAGGCCACCTGAAGGGATCCTCAAGTGGAACAGCCTCTTCGCCCCCCAAAGGCACAGACCAACCCCGAAGCCCCCCAAAAGCACCGCTTTTAAAGGCCCGAAAAAAAGAAAAACAGTTTTATTTAATTTTTAAAGGACAACAACCCCCCCTTGCACGTCTCAACCCAAAGCCCCCCCACAAGCACCCGCAAAAGGCCCGAAGACCCTGGCACGCCAACCCCCCAACCCCCCAAACCCCCCAACCAGGCGCGGCGCCTGTGTCCAAAAGGCTCGTGACCAGCTCCTCCGGGAGCACCCGGTCGTCTTTCACGGGCACGATGCGCAGCACGTCCTGCGGATCCGCTCGGCCGGATCGGATCCCGCGCTTTTTGTTTTGGCCTCGAGCGGAGTCCCAGCGTGGAGTCCCATGCGACCCTTTCTCCCATTTGGCGGTGGTCACAACCGTTTTGGGATATCCCATTTTGGTTGGTAGGTGAATTCACCACCCAGTTGGTCTATTTTAGTGGGGGTTTAGGGGGGTTTTAGCGGGGTTTAGGGGCGTTTAGGGGGGTTTAGCGGGGTTTAGGGGCGTTTAGGGGGGTTTAGGGGGGTTTAGGGGCGTTTAGGGGCGTTTAGGGGGGATTGGGATGTTCACTAAAGGTTTGACCCATCGCCACATAGGTGTCCTTTTTGCACAAATAGATGGGTTTCCCTGGTAGATGATTGAACTACCAGGTAAACCAGGAATCGCCCTCTATTTTTCGACCAAAGCAACCAAAAAGGACACCTGTGGTTTGGCCTCTGGCGGATCCAAGCACGGATTCCCGTGTGCGCCCCTTTCTCCCATTTTGTGGTTTCTTATTTTTTGGAGCAAGACGCCCTCCAGAAACAAAGGGAACAAGCATCCATGGAACCGGGTCCGGATCTTGCAACTAGGCAGGAAAGCTCCCAGGACTGTTTGGAAGACTTGGTTCCATTCACAGAGGCAAATTGGGGGAGGGAGTGCAGTATTCCCCCTTGGCTTGTTCTTGGATCATGTTGTGTCTCTGGATATGTTGCCCACCAGCAACACCCTCATGCTCTTGGCTCCTTGGAAAGAGAGTCGACATGGTTTGTAAGGGTAGTCCCTCACTTGTCCTCCCATGATCAAACATAGGCTACCAGCAAGAGTATCCGTTGGGCCCTTTGTGCAAATAGGCTTCCCACAGACAAATTCCGACCGTGGATCCATTTGCTTAATGTTAAACCCCCCCCCAGTTCAATCCGTACAGCTCACTCGCTGATTGGTGAGCGCTTCAACCATCAACTATCAAAATCTGGTGGACTTCTTGCCTGAGAACATGATGATTCGCCCAAGTTCCCCAGTGCTACGGGGTTTGAACTGCACAACAGCGTCCCTTCCTACTCTGCAAACTCGACCCCAGAAATGGCAGTCCAGCATTGTCACCCCTTGGCTAGAGCACTCCCCAACATGGAAACTTCCACCCACGGACCCACGGGAGACCTTTCGCAATAGCCTCAAGCCTCAAATGAGTCACAATCCAAACCCGGTATTGAAATGGTTGACCCCTAACCATGTAAGGAAAAACCGAGATTGTCCCTTACTAACCTTCACCTACCCGGGTTTTGGTTTTGAGCAAGTGGCTCAAATCCACTCCGTCCCTCCTCGGCAAAGGCCACTGGCGGCTCTGGATCATCAGAGGCAAAGACCCATTGACCACGAAGACACGCCTGGCATTGCCGACCTGGCGTTCGCGGCAACTTCTCTCGCTCCCAATGCTTTCGCAGCCCCAAGAAGTCCCCCATTTTGAAGGACTTCGGGCCCTAAGAAGCGGAAGCCAAAGACTGACGGGTCGAGCCAAAGACTGCCTGGGACGGGTCAAAATGTAACCAATCGGACCGCAGGCTTTAGTCCTTGGTTCCAGTTTCCAGGGCAACACCATTTTGGGGTGACCCATTCTTGACCCACAGCCACAATCTGACGAAATCTGCTCCAGCGCTCCCATGTTCAAAAAACGTCTCTCAGTGGATCCTCGCCATCCCAGCTCCAAGCTCGTTGCTGCAGCTTCAAGTTCTCCAGACCTTTGCCAACTGCCAACCCACCTTTCCCACTGCCAAAGGACAGCCAAAGGCACACTCGTTGGCTCGGACCGCCCCCCCCATCACTAGCCATGGCAAAGCCATGGCCCATACCAGCGCAACTTTCCCCGCGAAGCGGCCGGCCTTCCAGCGGCCCGCAGGCGCCACGGGCCCCGGAAGCGCCTCGAAACGCGGCGGAAGGACCGTGGAGGGGGAAGAAGAAGTGATGATTCAAATAGGGGCGCAGTTCAATCTCTGCAAATCTAAAAAGTAGCGGGGGGGTTGGGGGGGGGGGCTGCGGGGCAGCGCCCGCATTGATGTTCGAAGAAGTGATGATCCGGGGGAAGAAAAAACAATCCCAGGCCCCGTGGAAGGAAAAAGCCATCTGCGATCTTTAAACAAGGCGCCCAAAACCTGAAAACTAAGAATTGGCTCCCCAAGTAAAGGGCCCAGGTGAACTCGTGGTTTATACAAACCCCAGAGCTCGCTCGCTTCAAAAAATGGGCAACAACAAAAAGCTCCTCCAACCTCGGGGTCAGGTTGAAACTCAACGAACTCGGCCCTACAAACGGGTCAATCCAAGCGAAGCGAAGTCAACGGGAACGAACAGAAAATTTTATGCGAGGCGCGGTCAAGCAAAGCTGGGCGGAAAAGTCCCCGCCGATTTGTCCAAGTTGGGGCAGGGCTGTGGGACATGCCCACTTCTGTGTTTGGATAAGCCGAGAAACCCCTTCCGTGATCCCACCACGGGGGTCGTGGTTTCATGTGAGCGCCAAAAACAAAGACGACGACGAGCCCACGCGTGCAGCACGTTTAGATCACATCCACGGCGCCACAGCACCACACGCAGGCGGGCGCGCCGGAGTCTTCTGCTTCTTGCTCCACCGTTCCACTACCTGAAGTGGGAACTCAGGTCCCAAACAAAGGGGCCCACGTCGATATCTGCAGGGAAGCCAGAAACCACAAAGGAGACCAAGCACAAAGCTCAAGAGTGCAGAAGTTATATTCCGTATTGCCGGGTGAAAGGAAATAGAACATCAAAAGAAAGCCACAACACAAAGGGAGCGGTGGCAGCCACATCTCGCTTAACTCAAGCTGCGCCCGCAGTACAGCAAGTGATGCCCGGCTCCTTCACCACGAGCAACCTGGCAGCTCACAGCGCATCAATCCTGCAGACTAATTTCAGAGGCAAAAAACAAAGGTGCGATAGGCAGAGGATGAGACATGGAACGACCCTTATGAACCATCCAACTGGTGGCTTCCTTTCTTCGGGAATCCCCAAAACCAGTTCATTGCCAACAGCCGGAAGGTGAGCACCGGCCAGCAAAAATGAGGCCATCATGTTCGGAGGCCGTCATTTCACGGCGAATGTCTGAGAGAACGTGAGGACTGGCCAAACCCCCCCCCCACCCCCCCCCCACCCACCCCCCGCCTTGGATCCATCCTCGTTCTTGGCAGGCAGCTGCAGCCGCGGGCGCAGGCTTCGCTTCTGCCTGAGTAAATTTCGCCCGCCCCCCGGGGTGGAGGGCAAGCGCCACAAAAAAAGCTCTCGCGCGCATCTGCGGCCAATTCAAAATATACAGCAACCAGTACCATAAAAACTAATTGAGCTCTCTTTGACAATCCTGCTTCCCTCACCAAAAACCACCAAGCCTGGCTGATGCCCCCTTCGGATCTCGGAAACACCCGACTGGTGACCGAACCAAAGGGTGTCGCCCCGGTCCCCTATTTTTTTTGTGTCTCGTGTGAACCCGTTCGAACCTTTTGGCTGGTCTTAAAGGGAAAGCCAAAAGGAAACCCTTGCTCCAAAACACATGTTGAGACCCCAATGTTGCCTGCCAAACCCATGAGCACAACACGCGTCAGAACCTCAAAAGCGCCGATGGATCTTCAGCTCGCCCTCCTTCTCTCCTCGGCCCCCGGCAGATACTTCTGCCACACCCGTGGGGGCACGGTGGAGCAAACGGGCCGTTGCAGCCAGGTCTGCTCCAAGTGGTCCGCCAGCTTCCGCCGGCGGGCCCGGCTGTAGTACCTGACGGGCGCGACGGCTCTCTACCCAGGGGTTAAAATGAACCCCTCAAAATGGTGGTTGGCCCTTGGGTTTCTCTTAACAACTCGAAAAAGACATAGAATCATACCCACGTTTCTGGTGATTGGGTGTTGAGGGGTTGGAGGTTACAGGTGGTTTCCACTCGATCAGGCCAAGGGTTCAAAATCCCCAAACCAGCAATCCAAAGCGATTGAGAGGTACCTGCCCATACCAAACGGCCGGGCTGGAAACTCGTAGGAAAAATGCAACTCCGGACCCCGAACGAGCTTGACTCATGCTGGCAGATATTCCGGGAGAACGGCCAGCCTGGCCTCTGCACTTGAATCAATCTTCCATTTGCGAGATCTCAGCAGGCGGACAAAGAGACGGCCTCATAATTGCTCGCCGCTCACCTTACAATAATTCTGTGAATATTTGCATCGTCGCTCAATTCCCCCTTAGTCATTTCAACTGACCTAGAACGCAGTGCCATTCTCTGTTGTCTGCGGGTAGTTGCAACTGCTCCAGCAGGCATGCTGAGCCCACCACTTTCACACTCCACGCTTCTTCAGCTTCCCTCTAATTGGTGGTTTGGAGCCAAATCAGTGATTTGGAGGTGCTCCCATCTGCCCTCTAGAACCAGGGACCCGTACAAATCCAAACCCAAACCAATCCAAACCACCCTTCAGGGCTACCTGAACTTCTTCAACCGAAAAGCGGGGGCTCTGCCAAGACCTTGGGCCCGCAAGCAAAGGCCAAGCGCGCCTGGAAGCCTTCAAACTGGCTCGGCCTGGGCGTTTTGCGGCACGGGCAACGTGGCAACACGATATGGCAAAGCGATGGTCTGCCTCTGCCATCGCAAAGCAGCCCATGAAAAAAAAAAAACACGGGCGGCTTTTCTCGCAAACAAGCCCCACGGAAAGCTCATAGAGAGAGCAGGTCTGCCTCTGCAAAGTGATCAAGTGCCCAAACCGCGAACCAGGGCAGAGGAAAGTCACGGCCTCCCGATGCTCCCCCTTCGAACTGGGCCCCTGCCACATCATGATATATGATCGACCGGACTTCTTCCCAGCGGTGGATCACCCGTCCCGGAGGATTTCCAGGGGAAAAGACGCCCTTAGAGTCAACCAGCTTCTTCTCCTAGGTAAACATGACTCACTGACTCGCAGCTCACTTTTCTGCCTGACACCCAGGGTTCGGATGGGTTCTAATTACTTGAGACATTCGGAAGTTCGGATCCCTTGCCCCACATCAATTGAAGGACTCTCGGCAAGTTGTGCTTGGGATCCTTTTTGACTGCGCTTTCCATGGCGAGCCTTTTGGGCCCATCCCAAAGAAAAGAGATCTCAGAGCCGCCGAGCTTCGGAAGAAGGCCCGCACCGCGGTGCTTTTGCTCCAGCGCGTCTCCGGCGCGGTCATCACCTCGCTGACGGCCGCGTTTAGGAGCGACCTGGCGCCCGGCTGAAGCTTTTCCCATTGACACGGAGGATTGACACATGAGTCACAATCAAAACCCAGTACTAACATGGTCTACCCAGAACCATGCAAGGAATTAAGAAGGCGGCCGCAACTATTTCTGGCTTGGACTGCCCATTACTAACCTTCATCTACACGGATTTGGATTGTGGCTCACATGGCGTCCCAAATGGGCATGAATTTGAATTGAGGACCCTCTCATGAACATCATTTAGGTGGGGTTTTATGTCCACCCACCACTCTCCAGAAAGTGTCCTCATTCAAACTCATGGCCACATAGTCTGTCCCTATTGGCCAGCCGGCAGGCTGGAATTAGAGCTTTGATAGCTGCGGTTGCCCATTGATTTGAATGAACCCTTGCATGATCATCATATGACCCTTACGCTGTCCCTGTCAAAGCCAGTCTGCACTGGCAAGTGTTGACTTGCCGCAATGATATGAAACGAGGATCGTTCAATCATCTAAGACACCACGGTTTCCTGGATGGTGCACGGATCTGGGAATACATAGTCGCTTGGCTTTTAAGGCTCGCACTCCTCACTTCCCTTCCAAACATTGACTTTTCCTTCCGTTCCATGAAGCTGTGATGCAACTGCCTACCCTCACAATCTGATGGGCATATAAGTGCATACAATTTCTTGGCCCAAGGCAAAAACCACGCCGCAACAAAGAAACAAAAGGAAAAGCAAGGTGACAATCATGCAATCATACGCGCGCGCACACACAAACACACGCACACGCAAACGCACACGCACACGCGCACGCGCACGCGCGCACACCCACACACACACACCCACGCACACACAGACACAGACACAGACACAGACACAGACACAGACACAGACACAGACACAGACACAAACACAGACACAGACACACACACACACACACACAAAAAAAAAAAAAAAGAACACACACACACACACACCCGCGCGCGTAAGCACGCACACGTAAGCACGCACACGAAAGCACGCACATGCACGCGCGCACGCGCGTACAAACGCACGTACAAACGCACAATTGCAAATACACAGATTGGGATCTCACACCTGATTGCACTTGGGATTCCCCCCCTGTCCTCAACACACCATGTGCCTGTGGGATGTTTGATAGCTCATTGCGCAGGTGTGTATGTGTGAGCTTAGCATCCAAACTGTGCGTTTTGTTTTGCGTATGGTTTGCTTGGTTGAACAAAACCAAACCGGACGATCTGCCTTAAATGGAATTCCTGTCCTGCCCTGAATTGGTGGAAACTCACAAAACCTCTTTGGAGCATTGGGCATTCTTCTTGAGAGTGGCCTTGTGGCGTTGAATTGAAAGGGAAATCAAAGGGGGAAACCGACCCCTTGATTTGAAAGAGAAATCAAAGGGGGAAACCGACCCCGTGGTTCGAACACTCGCCTGTCCAACGTCTCACTGTTGAAAGGCGAGAGAAGAAGCCTCAGCTGCGCTTAGGCGGAAGCTCAGCCCACACTCACAATTGGTCAACTGGCACATGATTTCGAACTAATGTTCACCTCATATTCGGAATCCCCCGTGCGCAATATACTATGAGGTGGACATTCTCGAAAGATCCATCTCCAACTTTCAAAACCCGTCATATTGACCTCATACTTTTCCCACGCCTATTTGCACACTACGGGTTGTAAACATGAATCCAACTTTCAAGATCTTTCTGTCCAGCTTCTGTCCAGTTTCTTGCAGCTTGCAGCCCGGGCTCTGACAAATCAACGGCCTCCCGTCGTGGCTCTCTCTCAGGAGCACCTCGGCTGAACCGACATCGATTTCACCTGGAACCGTTCGACGTTCCGGGCCCGGTACCTTCAAAAGGAAAATGGCCCAAACCAGGACCCGCGAACGTCGGGTTCCATGTTAGTTGGTGCGAGAGCATGTTCTTTTGGATTCCAGGGCATTGTTTGCGTTGTTTGTCTTGCAGACAGGATGAGCGAAACTTTTGCATCAGGGTTGATATCAAGCGGCACCGCCCCGAATCCGCTTGACCATGCAAATGTCGTTGTTGTCCGGATGGACTATGACGCCAATCTGCGATAGAATGATCCTCAGGCTGAGCGCGAGACATGACACATTTTGCTGAACAGTCTGGTAACTCAAAAGGAAAGCGCAAGTACAACCAACAAATGCATCGGCCAGGTCGAACGGTGACAGCCTTCAATTGGAAACAGCCGACGAGCCTGTGCTGAGCAAGGCTTGAAATTTCATCCGAGCGGCGCCGGCATATTGGATGCACTTTGTAGTATCTCCAATCTTAGCGGGACAACGCATGAGGCAGAGAGCCCAAAAAGACAGACTTTCCAAATCCTGCTGTCCCCTTTGCTCCAAGACTTCCACGGGCCTTGAGTCCCATTCAAATTTGCCCCTTTTTCGCGCGCGGGGGCGCATGAACACGTCGACGTTGTAGTCGATTTCTCTGATCTGATTGGGGGGTTCCTCTTTCCTGTCCTGCCAAGCGAGCAAAAAGATCAGCGCGCTCGGTGCGTGCTGTGTGCAGTCCTTTTGGTTCGGCGGAATGGGAACTCTCCCATAGAGAACGGGGAAGCGGTAGACCTGACGCCGGAATCTTGCAATCTCAACCAAAGCCACCCAGTCCTGATTGGAAGAATCAGGACATCGACCCAATTGAAGGTCGCCATCAAATCGGGAGCCAGTCTGTTGAACACAGATGAGCATCTATTAAACATAGATGAGCGGGGGGGCATGCTCATGGCAGTCATTGCTGCTGCCTCATCAGCCTTGATGATCAGTCCACAATGCCCCCAGACCTCAGCTAAAGACGCCGTCACATGAGAAAGCACTTGCCGCTTTCCATGTGACCGGCCAAACATCTCCTTTGAGCATGAGACCTGAACATTCAACGTAAACAAACACCTCCACCTCCATTCCTATCCCATCCAGTCGCAAATACTGTGAATAGATCAATCCTGACTTGGTTTCTCTACAAGCAGGTCTCTCATGCCAGTGCACTCAAATTCAGCACCCCAGCCGCAAAAGTCAGGAAGCACAAGTGTGATAAAAGGCAACAGCTGCTGCGGCTTTCAGCCAAAAGAAAACCATCACATGCGGGCAAATCCTTCACAGGCGCTCTCTCTCTC
>CAUJNA010003268.1:605043-622543 GCA_963377175.1 Effrenium voratum
GGTGCGGATCTTGTCCCCCTCGTCGATGCCCGCTAGGGGACCGGGACAAAGGTCCTCAATTTCGCAGCCACAGCGCAATGCTGCCTCCACCTTAGTGAAGGGGCCCTCTACCATGCCCATGGGGACCTCCTCCAGGAATGTGCCCCGGATGAGCTCGCTGAAGTGATCCGCCGAGGGGTAGTTACCGTTGCTCGTTGATTAATAAAGTTCCTGGAACTCCGGCTCCTCCCCTTTCAGCTCCTTCTTGAGTGGCCAGCTGCCCGGCGAGGTCAGGGGTGGGTCCGTGACCCTCAGTGGGACCCCTTGCTCCAGATCCTGGGGAAACTGGTGTTCAGCGCCACGCTGTGCAAGATGTCCAGGAAGAAGGGTTGGCCGTCAGCTGGTCGGCCTGCCCCCGGCGCCAGAATCTCCCTGATATCCTCCAGCAGGTCCTCCGGGAAGGGATGTGACCCGTCCCCCAACGAGAGCGACTCCTGGAGCTTGTCCCCCCATGGCGAAGTGAGGACACAGATCTTGGCCCCCATCGCTGCTGCTTTGGACAGTGGCCGAGTCCATGGGGCCAGCCGTCCCAACGAGGGCTTTCCCCCTCCGTCCCTTAGGGGGCGCTGTTTGAAGGCCATCTGGAGGTACATGACCTTGTCGGAGAGATTTGGGTCGTGCGTGATCGGCAGGATGGTGGGCCGATCCGAGATTTCCATGCCATGGTGTGCCCATGGCTCAGGGGAAAGAGTTCCCCCCCGAAGTTTGTCCGTCTCGCCAGTCCTCTGTGTCGGTGTCCGGACCTCCGGATTGTCCGAGGCCGAGACCGGAAGTGAGCCCAAGGTTAGTCCCGCCAACGCTTGTTGGCCAGCCTTCAGCCTCCGGGACTGGCGCTTGTTGTCCCCCGGCGTGCTGGGAGAAGGTTCCCTCTGCCGCCTCGGGGGGGTCGTTGGGTTCGCCTGGGGCACCGTGCCCCCCGGCCTCAGCGCCTCCAGGACGGGTCCCGCTCGGCAAAGGATGGCCGCTGCGAGACCCTGCATCATCTGCTCTGGGTACCGGCTGAGGTCACTGGAGTTGAGCTTTTCCCCCCTGGGGTGAGCCCCGTGGTTGCACCGCAGATCATGCCAATGGTGAAGGAGGTCCGTTGACAATGTCGTGGACTTCACTACCACCTGGCCCAGGCGGCACTCGTCAAACTTGATGAGGGAGTGGTGGAGTGCGTTCGCCCATTGAATGTAGGCCCGTGTGACCCAGATCGATGAGCCCCTCGCTGCGCTCGGGCTCTTCATTCATTGGTGCTCCAAGAAGGAGGAGCCCACCTGCGGGACCGTTAGCTGACCTAGCCCCTTGTAGGCCAGCGAGGTCAGGTACATCTGACGGAGCATGAGCACGCTGTCATTGTCCGTGTCCTCCATAACCCGGGGCTCCAGGTCCTCTAAGCCCCACAGGGTCTGCTCCGCTCTGCCCCTCACCGGCGGCGGGCCACCCGGTTTGGGGAACCATCTGAGGATGCTCCACGTCCTGCAGTTGGGGCCGCCCCCCACAAAGGCGACCTTGCCCGCCATGGCCATGGAGCACATCGTAGCGTAAGGCTCATCTCCCAGCATGTCCTGCCCAAGGTTTCGCCTGATGTCCACCGCCCAAATGTACTCCGAGAAGGCCGGGTTGTAGGCATGAGCATCCAGGGCCCCCGCATCATCCTTCCCAGCGTACAGCAGGATGAGGGACGGCTTTGACGACACGTGGCGTCCACCTTAGTCTGAGCCTCAGTCTTTCCGGGATGTCCTGCATCCATGGGGCTCGCCCCCCCTAGGGATTCCGTGTGTCCTTTGTCTGACCCTCCCGTCATCTGTCCCTGGGCTTGCTGCTTGCCCTGGCGGTTCTTCCCGCCCTTGGAACGCCCCTTGCCGGGCGGATCCTCACCTCTGGGTCTCTCTGGGGGGTCTTCCCACTGCCTCGGTGGGTGCGGGGGAAGGGATGCTTCCGCCCTTCTGGAGTGCCCTGGCTGGGACCGCTCCTCTTCCTCGGTGGAGGGGCTTCCGGGGCCGGTGGCCCACCTGAGGCCGTCCTGGCCTCCCCCGCTCTGTCTGCCTTCCGCTGTGGCTCTGGTGGGGTTGGCTCTCCCCCTCTGTGTGCACTCTCGCACTGGTGGCCTGTGGTCCCAACGGAGACCAGGAAGCCACGGGGCCTATGGCACCCTGAGTGGCCTCCTGTCACTTGGGAAGGTGTGGGCATGCCTGTGGCACATGCTTCGATGGGGGGGCCACCCATCCTTCCTGACCGGGCAGTTGTGGGATCGGCCGCATGATCCCGAACACTTGTTGTGGAGGTGATGATCTCTGCAGTACGCCACCCCTTTGGGATTCTTGAAAGCCCAGTGGTCCGGCCATGGAACCGAGGGGGTGTTGGGGGACTTCCCCTTGCCGCCCTTGCCCTTCGGCTTGGACCGGGTCGGCCCCGAGGGCCAGGAACCTTTCCCCCCCTTCTTGGGCTTCTCCCACTGAGTCTGCCACACCTTGGGTGCCTTGCTCTTGCTCTTCCCCTTCTCCGGCGCCCTGTTGAGGTGCTCATAGACCTCCCGTTGCCAGAAGAGGAAGTCTCCCCTGATATTCTTGAGGGCATCGGAGAGAGTGGTGCCCTGGTGCACCATCTCGTGGATCTTGCGCCATGCATTGCGCTCTGCGAACAGCAAGGTGGTGTCGCTCGGGGGAGGCTTCCTGCCGGCGATGTCTTCCCCATAGAACCAGGCATACCAATCATCCAGCTCCTCCTTGGTGACCCTCAGGTTGCCAAACTGTGGCAGTGCTGCCGTGCACATCAGGAGCGTCGTCCTGAAGGTTAGGTGCAATCGTTCCAGCTGGCGCCGGGATGTAGGGTGGCTCCTCACCTCTTCTTCATCCTCCCTGTCCCAGCCGTCCACCGTGATCTTCTTGTGGGTGGATGAGGGGCGTTCCCCTTCTTCCGGGAGCGCGCTCACGATGTGTTTTGCCGGGATGTAGCCCAGCTCACCCTTGGCAATCATGCGCCACTGCTTCTTGAGGTAGCCATCACTCCCTTGGAACTCCAACCTCGGCTTCGGGGTCCCATGCGTGGCCACGTAAGCATCTTCCAGCTGGCGCCTGTCACACAGGACCTCCAAGGGCGCCTTTGTCGGGCCCGCCTGGCCCGCCGGGTGATCACCTTGGTTGCCCCCCCGGACCAAGTTGGCTGCCACCCGAACTGCCTGAAGGAGGCGCATCGCCGTGAAGGCCGAGGTCTGGGCGTTGAACCCGTTCTCCCCATCCCGGAATCCCAGGTCCCGGGGACCATTCTCCCTAGCCGCCGCCGGGGTGTCCCAGCGATCCGCCAGGTCTTCCACCGTGACGTATCCCGATGCGCCCAGAGCCGCCTGGGTGGCCCAGGGGATTTCCTTTCCCACCAGGATGGCCGCCAGTGGCTTGTGCAACTTTGCCACGTCCTCCTTGAACTCCGCCGGGACCTCCTCCGGTGGTTTGGCCGCCATGACCTCCGACCTTGGTGTGGGTGGGTGGGTTTTTCACACAAATTGGGTTCAAAGAACCCAGGGCAAAGCTTGAGCCAAAATGGCATGCGCCATTATGGTCAAGCATTGCAAACACAGTTCATGTTTCCACATGCGTTTCAACATTAACAAAGTGTATGCAAGCTAACCAAACGGCACCACACACAAGCACGCGATAACTCTTTTATCCGAGCAGTGTGTTGGTGCCAGGGACTCATCTTCCCCTGTCAGATGTCAAAAGCTGGGTGGGCCCCATGGGCCACCCAACTCACAATCTCAAAAACTGAAGAACGGGTGTGCAGACTGATAGCGCCATTTCCGAAGGACAGTCTGGCACACCCGCCATTTCCGAAGGATGCCAGTCTGTGCTGAGGGCCCTGGCCAGGGCCCTGCTCCGGGCCTCCCATCCCCTTGGTCGCCAGGGCCGGGGGCACCTAGGCTGCCAACGGTAGGGCCACCACCTCGGTCTCCGACTGGGTGTCCACCGAGTCATCCGTTTCAGAGCCCGAGTCCGCCGAGGAGTCCGAGTCCTCCTGCAGTGTGGGGACCTCCGCAGGTTCCAGTGCCCAGTCCGCCGGGAAGCCATACCTCTTGAAGCAACGTTCGCACTTGCCATAGGCCTCCTGCTCCGTCATGTAGTCCAGCACCGAGAGCTCCTGGATCTTAGAAGCCGCCGGTCGCCAACCACACCCCACGGCCGTGCCTTCGACATTCAGCAGGTGGATTCTGGACTGGCCGGCGTTGCCTGTGCGTTTGACCGCCGCCACCACCCGAAGGGGGGAGGTCCGGGGTGGCGGGAAACAGGTCCTTAGCCTTCACTGGTGTGTCCTCGGGTCCGTGTTCCACCACTGACCATGAGCGAGTCGATGGCGCGCTCCCTGAGGGTACCGAGGGGGATGCCTCCCCTTCCCTTTCGGTTTGGTCCCCGCGGCCCTCCGGTCCTGCGTCCGTGATGTCCACTGCTGGCGGCGGGAGCGGGTCCGCCCAGCCGGGTGATTCAAGTCCTCCCTGCGTTCCCTGCCTGGCCCGAGGTTCAGGTTGGGGCTGCGCTACCTGGCCCCAAATCTCCACAACCACGTTGCGCTTCTCCCGCACGTAGACATCTGCTGTGCTCTCCGTGAGCCAGTTGCCCAGGTACATGCGGCGCTCCCGGGGGATCCCCATCTGGAAGGCGCAGTCCGGGATGAACACTCGGAACGAGTGCCACGACAGCGGCTTCACCAATTTCGGGGTGACACCCCGACGGAGAATAGCATCCTTGAGCCATCTCAGAGCCCTTTCCGGTGTGGAAGGCCTCGGGATCAGCCCTGCAAGTCTTTGCTCACCGTCGGGAGCAAGTAGTCCATGTCCCGGAATGCCTCCTCGGATACCAACCGCCTTGCCGAGGCCACCCAGGTAGTCCACCAGGGGATCCCCGTGAAGCTGTACTTCGGAGCAATCAAGGGGACCGGGTTGCGATTGATTCGTGCTGCTGAGACCGTCTTGGTCTGCCAGGCCTTCAGCTCCACAGTGTTGCTGGTGTGGATAAGGTCCTTGGGGTGAACATGCTGGAGGTCATTGAAGCGAGCGCTGCACCCAACCTGGAACCGGGCGAAACCCAGGATGAAAGCGTCCAGCACCGTGTCTGCTCCTTCCCGGGGCCTCCTGCGTGCCGGGGCCGGTGGCACCCAGGCGATCGTAGCCGGCCCCCTCCTCCAGAGCCCATATGACCTCTTTGCTGGGGACCACCGCCTTACGCTGTGGCCTGGTGACCGTGTCCGTGAGCGCCTCTTCCAATGAGCTCTTCTTGGACTTGAGGCGATGGAGCTCATCTATCTTCAGCAATCCGAAGTAGGCTATCCCAAAGGTCGGCCAGGTCCGCCGCGGACAGAGGCTGGGGAAGCCTGCCCGCCGCCGACGCCACCAGGCCGTTGAAGTAGTCCGTCGGTATCACTTGGTCGTCTTGGCCTACCGGAATGCCCGAGAGTTCCAGGAGCTGGGCGAAGCGGATAGCCGGCTCCCCGCCCAGCTGCCTCCCCTCCTCCGCCGTGCCATGGCGCAGGCACATCAGGACCAACAGCTCCCCGTCCGTCTGTCTCGGGGAGAAGGACTCATCCGCCAACGTGTCCCACAGGACCCTTGGAATGCGGTCCCAAAGACGAGTGTAAGGCGGGCGCAAAAGAAACTTTGTAGAGACCCTAGCCATGGTGAAAACGGGAGTTCGAGCCTCCTATCGAACGGCCGGGACCCAACCGCGGCACACTGCATGCATGTTCCAAACGACGCAGGATGCCGCGTGCAAATGGGGCAGGCAGGCCACATGCAGCCCAACAGGACCAAAAGACAACCCCCGGAAATCCCCAAAAACACGGAGGGGGGAAGACCAACCCGACGGGGGATTCCCCAAAACCCCCAAGGGGACCTCAGGGAACCCAGAGTCAGCCGCAGCCACTTTCTCCGAACTGTGGCCGATATGGCCCGTCCTTGGGGCAGCCAATGCGTGCAGCCTCCAGATCGAGGCAAACCGGCAGTCGTGACGTGTTGAACAGGGGGGGAAACCATGGTGAAAGTTGAACCCAAAAGGAGACACCCTTACTCCTCCCCCCACCCGAGACGGGGCCAGAGGCACCCAAGTCCCGGCGGGAAGAGATCACACGACTCCACATCCAAAAGGGTTGTGAGACACGACCTAGCGGCTCTCACCCTTCAAGATCGCCTCCTTTGCCACCGAGTGGATGGCCGCCAGCCCTGACTTCTCCGGGTTGCTCAAAATGACCGACCACAAGGCAGTGGAGACATCCCCCAGGCCATTCGAGGAGCTGAAGCGCATGGGGTGCTCGCGTCGCCCAGGACTAGCCGCTCGTCCCTGGGAGGCTCTGTCGGCTCCACCCTCTTGTAGAACTCCATTCTGTCCCGGATCCACTGATTATATAGCTGCTGCGGGGGCTCGTCCATCACCAGCTGCAAGCATGTGGCCTTGTCTTTGTGCCACCCCGTGATCTGGAGCAGCCTGGTCCCCCCGCACCTCGCCCTCCAGAAGCCCTTGCAAAACCTGCACATGTAGCCCCCGGTGGTCTTGAACTTCTCCTTTCCCACCACTTCCCAGGCGCTGATGCTGGGCAAGACCAGGCCGCACTCCACGGAGGCCCAAAACACGTGCTTCGTCTCCTTGGGGAAGTGCTTGTTGATGTACTTCCGGCCCGCGACCGCCGTGACCGTGGACGTGGTGATGGGCGGGTACCGCCTGGTGCCCTGGTCCGGTGTGCGGAGCGTGGTGTCCGCCCCCCCCAGAACCTTGGCCTTGGTCCGATTCCTTGGCCGCTCCTCCCGGGGCCAGAGGCACCCAAGGGGGGGGAGCAACCCAGCTGCCGGATGAGGTCCTGGGAGTAGCCCAACCTGTCGTACAAGGCCCCCGCCGCCTCCTGCGGGACCTGCTCGACCCAGTCGTGGACCACGTTGCAACGCCAGTTGACCTTCACCTCCACCATGGAGGACTTGCTCAGGCCCGACACCAACTTGGTGTAGACCGAGTCGAAAGCCCTCAGCGATGACAGCGGAAGGGTGATTCGCTCGTCGCAGACCGCCCTGAAACGCAGCGCCTCCTTGCTGTCGTGGACGGGGGCCACTGGGATCTCCATCACCGGCAACGGGCAGTTAACGATGAAATTCTTGGCCGCCAGAAACGTCCCCATCTCCTTGAAGATGTAGCTCCATTCCGCCTTGCTGCGCGGCTTGGGGATGCCCAGGCTCTCCAGGAAGGGCACCGCCTCCTTCCTCATCTGGAGGATGTTGCCCATCCACTTGTCCGAGGTCGAGCCCTCCGCATTGCGGCCCCGGCGCTGCGTCTTCACGATCAGCGGGAAAGTGGTCCAGGCCGAGTAGATGTACTTGAAAGTGAACCTGTGGGCGTACACCCCCGTCAGGCTCGGCAGGTCCCACGTTCTCGTCTGCCTGGTCCAAAACACCCCATCACCTTTTGCCCAGAAGATCCCCACCACCTGCTCCGGCGCCGGGCGCTCGCCCCGGTTCACCTGCGCTCGTCTCCAAGGCCGTGTAGATGACTGGGTCGATGTGGTCCTGCTCGCACGTGAGTGGGTGAGTCCTGCGCTCCAGGGCCAGGAGCTCCTCCGGCGTGAGCTTGAATTGCTGGTCCGCGCCCTTGGGGATTTCACCGCTTGAGTGCTTCTTCCAGATCCCCCCAAACATCCGTAGCTCCCCTGGTGCCTCTTCATCGCCCAGAGGAGCAGGGACAGCTTGCCCTCCTCCGAGTCCAGGTCCTCCTGTGACATTGACTGGTCCCCCCCAGGGCCAGTGGCACCCTTGAAGGGGCCGGTGTCGCCAGATCGGGCATCTCCTCCAGCAGCGCCTCCTGGTGCCATGGGTTCTGCGACTCTCTGAGCCTCCTGATGTAAGGGACATACTTCTCCTTGATGTCGCCCACGTTGGGGATGTCCTCGGGGTCATCCAGCTCCAGGGGCCAGAATAGCCCCCTCTCCAGCGCCTGCCTGAGATCATCTGGCCACGCCGACACTTCCAAGGGCTTGAGAGTGTGGTTAAGCATCCATGCCTGGTTGGTGTCCTGGGTGCGCTTGTTCGCCTCCTGAGCCTCCTGGATGGAGCCCATCGCCTCAGCCAGTGCCTGGCTGGCGTCAACGCCCTTCCCCTCCAGAGCTTGGCCTTGAATCGCTCCAGGTTGACCTTCCTGAGGGCACGGGCTCCCTCATTGGCCACCTCCTCTGACGGCAGGGCCTGCATGCCCTCCTGGAGAGCCATCTCATTGTCCAGCATCTCCTCCGTGACCAACTCCTTGCCGCCTGGCCAAGGCCTCCTCCGGGGTCGGTTCCCGATGCTCCCTCAAAGCCTTATGCAGCTCCTCCTTCTTCCGGATCGCCTGGTCCACCTGGGGGTGGTAGAGCTGGAAGCTCTGAGCCTCCGCCTCCTTCAGGGACCGCTGCACTTTGACCTTGATCTCCTGGCATTCCCGGACCTTCAACGCCTCGTCATCCGCCTCCATGGACAGGATCTCCTGCCGGATGTCCACCCGCCTGTTGAGCGGGACCACGTCTGCCATGGTGATCTCCTCTGCCGTGTCCGTTTTCGGAGGAGCTCTCCCCAGGACCGTGCCGTCCACCAGGTTGCGGTCCGCCTGTGCCCGGGTACCACCGCCAGCGGCACCCAGGCTTCCCCCTTTCCGCTGCTGGATCCAGGTCGGCTTGCCCTCCACAATGAGCAGGTTGTAAGTGATGCCGTCCGCCTCATAGGTAGCCGAGGGTGCCTGGAAGGGGACGAACTCCTTGCCTGGGCAGACCCAGCACTGCTTGGCTGCCTCCGGCCACCCCGTGCCGCATGCTTTGCACATGAACTTGTAATCTGAGTGGCCTGCATCGAGTCTGTGCATCCGCTGGGTGCCAATGCACGCCTTGTTCCTCTGGAACTGTGAGGCCCAGACCTCCTCCTGCCGGATCTGGATCTTCATCGGAACATAGGCCTCCAGGATACGAATCACCAAGTCCTCCGTGAGATTCTTCCCGACAAACTTGTGGAACAGGGAGACCGCCTCCTCCACCGTGACGTCCCTCAGCAACGTGGCCGCCGATGCCGGAAGGACCGGGAAAAGGTCTGGGAGGTCCACTAACTTGAAGTAGCCGGGACGGCCCTCCACCGGCATGAATGGGACCGCCAGGACCAACTGAGGTGGTTCTCGCGAGATGACCCACCCCCACTCCAACAGCCGGAGCTTCTGAAGTGGAGGCACTGGCGGCCCGGGAAGATCAGGGAAATGGAGCCCACGACCCAGCGAGCACTGGAACTCCATATGCGCGGAAAATGGGCTCCTTGCCCACTTCGCCCCCTTTGCGGAGCACATCGCATACATGCAGGAAATCCTGGGGGAGGACTTCCGCAAGGAGGCATTGGACCTCTTGGGGGACAGCAGGTTCCGGACGCTCAGGCCTGGTCTACGAGAGTCTCCGCAAGAGAGGCTTCACCGTGATTCCATGGCAGGAGCGACATGTCCGCTCTCTCCTCAACCAGCTCGCCGATGAGGAGGTCACCCCGTGCAAGTTGCGGCAGGTGTGGAACACCCTCAAGTGGTTCTCCAAGATTTTCCAGTGGAGTAGCCCGCTCCGTGGCGTCCGCATCTTCCATGTCCTTGTCCTCCTCCTCGGCGGGGCCAGGGGCACCCAAGCCGGAAGTCGGTGTGGCAAACGCCACACGGAGACGCTCCAGTGCACTGGAGAGGTCGTTCATCACGTCGGTAGCCGAAGCCGATGGGGGGGCCTCGGGCTCGTCCAACACCAGGCCGGCCGCCACTGCCGCCTCGCGTGTGCGAATTTCCTGGGCCTCCTGGCTGGCCATTTCCACCTCCTCCGCGGTGAGCGTCTGGTCCTCAATCAGCTCGAAGGAGGTTGCCGAGGTTGCCGAGGAAGCCATTGCTTGATCGGGGTTAGTTCGGGGTGTTCAAACTCAAATCTTTTTCACACAAATTGGATTCAAAGAACCCAGGGCAAAGCTTGAGCCAAAATGGCATGCGCCATTATGGTCAAGCATTGCAAACACAGTTCATGTTTCCACATGCGTTTCAACATTAACAAAGTATGTAGGTAGGTAGGTAGGTAGGTAGGTAGGTAGGTAGGTAGGTAGGTAGGTAGGTAGGTAGGTAGGTAGGTAGGTAGGTAGGTGTATGTATGTATGTATGTATGTATGTATGTATGTATGTATGTATGTATGTATGTATGTATGTATGTATGTATGTATGTATGTATGTATGTATGTATGTATGTATGTATGTATGTATGTATGTATGTATGTATGTATGTATGTATGTATGTATGTATGTATGTATGTATTTATGCATGTGTGTGTGTGTCTGTATGTCTGTATGCATGTATGTATCTATGTATGCATGTATGTATGTATGTATGCATGTATATGTACGCATGCATGCATGCACGTGCATGTGTGTCTGTATGCATTTATGCATGTATGCAGGTATCCAGGTATGCAGGTATGCAGTTATGCAAATACGCAGGTATGCAGGTATGCTGTGGGTGCGCGCGTGCGTGCATGCGTGCGTGCGTGCGTGCGGGCATGCATGCTCCCTCGCGCGGTTGTTGTTTGAGGGTTCCCTTCTTGGCGTGGCTTTGAAGGGAAACAATAAGGACGACTTCATTTTTTAGGGTTCCAATATTGTGAGACATCATCCACTGTGAGTTGCTGGGATAACCGAGCCTGGAACCGTGATCAGCTCATCCTGGCTTGTGTCGCTTGCGTCGGAGCCACTGTCGCTACCCTCCGAGCGCCGATCATCCAGCCCCACCATGGCTTGCAAGTGGTCCCTCCGGATCTGTGGTCAAGGCCTGAATGAAAATTTGGCTAAACGCAAAAAAAACTCATGGCAAACTGCCAAGGAAACCAAAAGGCGTTCGTTTGGTCCAGTCCCTGCCCAAAAAGGAACACATCTGTTGGGCAAAAGAAACTGTTTTGCGTTTGCTGGTGGCATGGCAGTCCGCGACTCAAACGCCTTCATTTCGACTCTCAGCACAAGGTCCTACTTTGGGCCCGATTGGCTGCGGTCTCACAGTCCGAAAGCCTTGGAGTGCCTTTCTTGGGGGTGATCCCGTGTTGGTCGGTGCTGAATGGAAAATAACCAGAACAGGTCCATTTTGGAGGGTCCCCTGTTTTAAGACAAATTTGGGATTTGGTTTGTAAAACCAAAGGAAATCCGAAAAAGACAAATCCGGAGAGAGAGACACCCTGGCTTTGGGGTCGGATCGGAAAGCGGAAAGCGACCGGCGCAATGCCTTGCCCTGATCTGAAGTGAGCACCGACAGCACCTGCGCCATGGCCATGGCTCAAAACCCCGAGGTTAGGGTTTTAGCGAACCACTAAAATAGGTTCTAAAATGTGTGGTGAATTCACCTACCAACCAAAATGGGATCCCAAAACGGTGTTGACAACCACGGCCATTGGTGGAAACACGTTCGGGTGGTGAATTCACCTACCCCAAAATGGGATCCCAAAACGGTTTTGACCGGCCACTTGAGAAAGGGTGCACTGAAAAGCTGGCGCCCGCTGCGCTGCCTGCCCTCACTCGCCTGCTCTAGAGAAGTCCTCTCAACCACCCTGTCGTTTAATGGGTCTACGCACCTTCAGGGCAATGTGTAATGGAAGCAGGCAAACAAATCCAACCCCTTACCCCCAAACATGCGATGCGCATGCACCAAATCGTGGATCTCGACCCCCCGTACCCTTCCATTTGGTTAAGACCCCTGGAAAAAAAGTTAGTCTAGAGTCCCTTTAAAACCAGCAGGGGGAAACAATCATTAAAAAAATATATTCATTTCAGCAAATGGAAGGATTCTGGAAGGTAGGAAGCTTCCAGAGCAGGGCTCCCTCCCCTCCCTCCCCCCCCCCGGCCCCCATGTGATGTGGAAGTACCCCCAGCAAATGGAAGTCATTGAATTTGGGGGAGCCCGTGTTCCAGGTCCCAGCTTTGGCATGTGGTCACACCTGATATTGGTCTTGCGCAACGGAAGTACCCCAGCGTCTGCATTGGAAACGGACACGGCATCGCGCCCGCGACAGATTGGCGCGCCGCTCCATCGGCGTGACGTCCTCCTGCACGGCGCACGCAGCCACCCAAGACCTGAGGCACATCGAAGTGCGGCGGGGGTACTCCAATAGGGTAAAAGCAGGGTGGTTGGTTGGCTTTTACATTAGTATTGGTTGGTTTTTTGGTTGGTGTTGGTTGGTTTTGGTTGGTTGGTGTTGGTGTTGGTTGGTTTTGGTTCGTTGGTGTTGGTGTTGGCTGGTGTTGGTTGGTTTTTGCTGGTGTTGATTGGTTGATGTTGGTTGGTGTTGGTTGGTGTTGGTTGGTGTTGATTGGTTGGTGTTGGTTGGTGTTGGTTGGTGTTGGTTGGTGTTGGTTGGTGTTGGTTGGTGTTGGTTGGTGTTGGTTGGTGTTGGTTGGTGTTGGTTGGTGTTGGTTGGCGTTGGTTGGTGTTGGTTGGTGTTGGTTGGTGTTGGTTGGTGTTTGTTGGTGTTGGTTGGTAATGGTTGGTGTTGGTTGGTGTTGGTTGGTGTTGGTTACTGTTGGCTGGTGTTGGCTGGTGTTGGCTGGTGTTGGTTGGTGTTGGTTGGTGTTGGTTGGTGTTGGATGGTGTTGGCTGGTGTTGGTTGGTGTTAATTGGTGTTGGTTGGTGTTGGTGTTGGTGTTGGTGTTGGTGTTGGTGTTGGTGTTGGTGTTGGTGTTGGTGTTGGTGTTGGTGTTGGTGTTGGTGTTGGTGTTGGTGTTGGTGTTGGTGTTGGTGTTGGTGTTGGTGTTGGTGTTGGTGTTGGTGTTGGTGTTGGTGTTGGTGTTGGTGTTGGTGTTGGTGTTGGTGTTGGTGTTGGTGTTGGTGTTGGTGTTGGTGTTGGTGTTGGTGTTGGTGTTGGTGTTGGTGTTGGTGTTGGTGTGGGTGGGTGGGTGGGTGGGTGGGTGGGTTGGTTGGTTGGTTGGTTTTCGTTGGTTTTCGTTGGCTCTGGAGGTGTCTGGGTGTGGGATCTGTGGGATTTGTTCAAGCCTCTCGACAAATGGAGTCATCGCTGCTTTCGCCTCGGAGATTGACTCAGATCCAGGGGTATGGGCTGCCCTCAGATCCCCCGCTAAAAGTTTAACTTTTAGTGTGTCAAATGGAAACTACCACTAAACTCTAAAAGGCTCAAGCTATGGCTGGGAGCCACCAAGCTAATTTGTTCTGTCCCAAACCGCAGGATGTCTAAAGTTTTCCGCTGAGGACGACTTCATTCCAAAGAAACCACTAGGCCAACCATGTCCAAAACACCCGGTTGCCTGCACGTGTGTGACGTTTTCTCATGCTATATTTTGTTGCAGTGCACCATGGGAATGAATCCCCACCGAGCTCTGAACATTCAAAAATTCCACATGGGAATGGGTACCAAAAATGGCACCCTGGTAAATAAACCCAAGGACAAACATTCCTGCGATTCCCTGACCTGTTGGCTTAATTTTGGAGAGCGTCCCCTCATGGGGGGTGGGTTTTTGAAACCCATAAGATTCACCAATTTCAACCCCACGGGCAATGCACTTTTAGTGCTGTGGACCTTGGATGTTGTGCCCAAATTGCTTGTCTGTTTCAACAGGCTTCATCAAACAATTGGACCTTGAACATTGGCCCATAATTGCTTGTCAATTGCACTATCAGACAGTGTTGAAGGAAAGGCCAGTCGCCAAAAGTGTCTTGTCTATTACCAGCGTAGCTGCAATTCTCTTAGCATCTTTCTTGCCATTCCTGTTGCACTGTGTAGCATTAGAACTGAATTAGAATTCAAATAGAACCCTATATGATTATGGAAAGACAAGTTGGTCGTTTATTCTGAATTGCCTGCCCCATAAAAGGAGAGACCAACCAATAGAAACTCAAAGGAAATGCAACGTCATATTTTTTGGTTTACAAGTTTTAGATTGCACCGCTTTAGGTTGAATCAAGTCTTGATTAGCCTTCAAGTTAACACAGTATGTTGAGTTAGAATTTAAATAGGTGTCCCTTCCCAAGTAGGATTTTAATCGGGAATCTGCTCAAGAAAGAGAAGCTTGTTGTTTCTTCTAATTTGCAATGCAAGCCTCTGAAAAAACTAGAAAAACCCATGGCAAAAAGCTGATTGCATTGCAATTTGTTTGCAAGGTTTACATTGCGAGGAATTACTTACATTCAAATTGGATTTCGATCAGACTTCACTTCATGCTCTCGAATTAGATATTAGTCAGCACTTCCCTTCCAAGCAATGGTTCCGATTAGAAGGGTAACTGTTAGTTTTAGATGTGTGTCATGGGGTCTTATCCAAATAATAGTTATTTGCTTTATTATTTTTAATTGAGTACATTGTAAACAGGAATTTCATCCAAATCTAAATGGGGATTTCTTTCCAAATATGATCTTTATTTGACATGTTTATTGCTAGAATTTAGTAAGGAAAGACAAGCTGGTAGTTTCTTCTAACTGATTCAATTTGTGTTACTGTTTTGAACCAGAATAAAGATGGATTTCCTTTCCAAGTATCTAAGACTGTAATTGGATTTTAGCTGTAATCTGGATAAGATGGCAAGGAAAGACAAGCTGGCTACTTCTTTCAATTCATATGAATAGAATTCGGTTGCACTTAGCAAGTGAAATGCCCAGGCCGCGATGGCAAATGTTTCCTTCTTGCGGATGTGTGTTTCTTCTTGCCGACCCCAACGTCAAAACCAAGCAAACCTCGAGAAACCCCAAAAAAACAAAAACACAATTTCAGACCTTGTGTATCCTTGCTGGCTGAGGTAGGGTCTGACAGTTCGGTTTTGTTTGCTCGAGGCCATTTCTTTTTAACAACAGACCCTAACTCAGCCAGCATGGATACATAGGGTCTGATTTTTTGTTTTTTTTTGGAAAACTCGAGTTGTTTTGGATTTTCTGGAAAAGTGTAAAAAACCTCGAGTTTTCCAAAAAAAAACCCAAAAAAAAAAACAAAAAAAATCAGACCCTATGTATCCATACTGGCTGAGTTAGAGTCTGAAATTTTGGTTTTTTGGGTTTTTTTGGAAAACTCGAGGTTTTTTTGGATTTTCTGGAAAAGTGTAAAAAACCTCGAGTTTTCCGAAAAAAAAAAAAAAAGACCCTATGTATCCATACTGGCTGAGTTAGGGTCTGAAATTTTGTTTTTTTTGTTTGTTTGGAAAACTTGCGTTTTTTTTGGATTTTCTGGAAAAGTGTAAAAAACCTCGAGTTTTCCAAAAAAAACAGAAAAACCAAAATTTCAGACCCTATGTATCCATACTGGCTGAGTTAGGGTCTGAAATTTTGGTTTTTTTGGTTTTTTTGGAAAACTCGAGGTTTTTTTGGATTTTCTTGAAGCATCAAAGAAACATACCCCCAAAACTGCTAAATTTCATGCTTTTAAAAAACCCACCCCCCATGAGGGGCCCTTCTGTAATTTTGACCCATATATCTTGTTTATGTTGCTCCAGGGCAACATGGGAATGATTTTTCTTCACCACCTCAAATGCTGATGTCGACCACGTCGGGTCCCAATTAAAAGACACATCGGGCCATTCCACATGGGAATGAACATATTGCCCTTGCAAAAAGAATAAAAAACTCATTGCCCTTTCTCTCCCCCCCTACCCCGCCCCCAACCCTCCCCACTCTCGTTTTCGGGACCCCGGCTACGAAGGCGCAGCCTTTGCCGGCCTTCTCCGTGATGCGGCGGTGGCTCTGCCTGGCCAAGGCTGGGGAAGGCGAAACCAATGGGAACCGAATCCGGACAGGAAAACCCGGGACCTAAGATCATTGAACGAATAAATACTGGATCCCCATCATTGAATGAAGTCCTGTCATTGGATGTCCCATCCGGGATGTCTAAACCTACTGTGGATGAGTTGCGAAATCCATTTCGCACCACCTAAGAAACCCTGGTTTCTGATGATTCCCCTGTAAATACAAAACAATGGTAGTTGCAAAGTCCATTTCGCAGCCAAGAAACCCAACGGAATCGGTTGATTTCCCCCTGTAAATACCAACCAACAATGGTAACAATGGGTTCAACCTTGGTTTCAAAGTGGTGTAGGATTTTGTCCATCAACAGTATGTCTTTTTGCTACCCACAAAAGTGATCCAAGGCTATTAATCAACAAAGGGAAGCCCCTAATGAGTGTCGAGACCGTACTGTTCTCCCTAGTGCCAGAGGTCATTGTTCTTGGTGTAGGCTTGCTCTCATGGTGCTTCACTGAATACTACCAAAAATACATGGTTTACCTGCAATAGGGCAAGGAGACGCAGAAAAAAACAGTCCAAGCAGTGGACCCAGTTGACACTTGGCTCAAATTGAGCGTCATTCTTGTGGAATCTGGCTGCAAAGGCGTACTCGGGTGGCAATGGATGTTCGAGGTGTTATAACGTTCCATCTTGGCCCGCGATATGACTAGTTCATGGGCAAATCAGCACAGCGTTCCGCCTTTTGACTGCAAGATAGACGCAAGAAAGCCCAGGAGTTCCTTTTTCCTTTTGGGAGGAATGAACCAGCCCTGGGGCTGAAGTGGCTGTGGGTCAAAAAAGGGTACCCAAAATGGGTTGCCCGGGTAAATGGAACCAAGGACTGAAACCTGCAGTCCCCTGGCGCCTAAGTCTGACCCACACCCAAGTCTACCCTAGTCCCAAAGTGACAACCCTGATCAGCCCAAAACCGGCCGATGCTCCAAAAACCGAACCCCGCCTGGAGCTGCTGCGTTGGCAGGGCCCATCTGTGCAAAGCCATCGCCAGTCGCGCTGGAAAAGCACCGCCCAGAGCTCCTGCGACCGACTTGCCCCGGAAACTCTAAGGGTTGATTCCTCTTCCATTCTTTCCAACCATTATTTTCTAAAAACGGCCGTTTCCATGGGTTTCCGGATGCTTTCGACAAAGAAGGATCCCTGGAAAGAATGGGGAACATAGCACTAGAAAGATGTTTTTTGTTTTTGTTCAATTTCTTGGCGAAGGCGGCGTTTCGGGACCGGGTCTTCCGCGTGGTTTTCCATTTACCCTCTACAAGAACTCCCCCAATTCTGGATGACCTGAAACCTGGCAAAGGGTACCCTCAAGAACAACAACCCACACATGTGCGAGTGCAAAAATGTCAATCATGCCCTCCAGCACACGGCTCGGAGGAAAAAAAAGAAAGTGAATCATATGTTTAAAAACAAACAAACAAAAAACGTATTTATTTAAGGAAAAAAAAAGGAGGTTCTTCCGGCTCCCAAAGAACCCACCAAGTTGGACCTCCGCAATCCCTCCAACGAGATCTCCTCAGCATCAACCGCTCTGGAGTCCGTCAGGCAGGAACCTGGAGGCTGAATCCGATCACTATTGACGCCCCATTTGCCCTATTGACCCCCCTCACTGGCTGAGTGGGTGACCCAAAAAAAAAGAAACGACACTTTTTATGTTTACCACTAAAATGGTCCAAACCCAAAAAGTGCTTAAAGCTCATGAACTCAGGAAGTGAGATTC